>CM052338.1:24274218-24468640 GCA_028455595.1 Lasioglossum vierecki | reverse complement strand
CCTCTGGGATTTATTTTGACTGGAGAGAGAAACAGAAGCATCGACGACATTTCGTCGGTGCAGAAGACCACTGAGGAGAGAGATTCTCAGAATATTTTTCGTATATAAATTTCATTATTTATTTTATATTTTATATATTTATTATTTATTATTTATTATTATTTATTTTATAAATACCGCAGTAATTTTCAAATTAATTTTAAATTCCAATACTTTTTTTAGAATATTACGTGGTAATTACTTTCATTTTTCCTACATCTATACACTGTTGATTATAAAACGATAATTACAATGGTGAACAATAAGGGAAATAAGAAAGGAATAAGAGTGCGTAATGAAATTATACAATAAAAAGTAATTTTTTTCTAAGAATTACAGAATCGGTAATGTCAGCATTCTACATTTAATTATTACCTGCGGTACTAAATCTATTTACCTACGCCATTGACGCAGTTTCACGTAGTTCACGAACAAATGATCTATTTAGGTAGAGAGCGCTGAACCACCGACTGAATCTCGTCGTTGGTGGAACTTTTTAGTGATGTGGTCTTTCAGGTCACTGTAACTTCACCGTTACCACCGCGCCCATCGCGCCCACCTAGCCGTCCCGCGGTTTAGCACGGGGGCTGGCAGTCTTTAACAGTATCTCGTCGGTGCTGCCAGCCCCCGTGCTATCCCTTTGGATGGTAAGTGGGCGGCACAATGGGCGGGGTGGTAATGGTGGAAATTACAGTGATCTGAAATACCACATCGCTAAAAGTTGCTCCACCGATGAGAACAGTATCAAAATAGTGGCAAATCATCGTCTGAAATATAGCGGAGAATGTAACATTTAATAATAATCTCCTCAGCGGTCTTTTGCACCGACAAAATGCCGTCGGAGGCATTCTGTTTTTTGGCTGAAACCAGAATATATCCTAGAGGGCGCAAGAGAACACTGAAATATTTGTAGGACACGAACTCCCGGAAGGCTGGATGTCTTGGTCGATACCTAAAGTAAACAAAATAAAAAGAGAGCGCTAGTATCGTATTCTCGTAACCACTGTCGGTAAGATGTGACAACCGACTTGAGCATTTTGCCACTAGGAGTAATTAAAATTGAAGAAACGTACTGTATGATAAATACATTTCCATTTTAAATAATAGCGACGTCACACTATGAATCTTTGCATAACAAAGACTATGGCTAAATAAAAATCAAACTTGCGCGCAAAATGCGACTCGTTCGCAAACAGTAACCGCAAAGACAAACACCGGTAATATCGGCAGTATTTGCGGTTTGTTACATCGAAGGTAGCAAATAATAATCCAGACTAAGATTACTTGAAAATGTTTTTATTCGAAAGATTATCAGAGTATCAGAGTTCAAGGAGCGAATAAAAAGATGCGGAAGGGGAACCGTAATCGGCCAGCAACACAGAGAGAGAAAAACACTCGGTGTATCGATGGAACTGATATTATTTCTGAGCGTTTTATTAGGTTTACCATGATTTTAGTCGATACAATGATTTCTGTGGTATACTGTCGCGCGCATCGAGACGTGACTTCAACTTCCTTTTCGTTTCGTCGAAGAATATATGTAACATCTTTCTTTTCTGTACTTTTCTCCAAAGCGGGAACAAAGTGTTCAGAGGGGGCGGGAGGTGGGGAGGGGTAAATATCTTTTGTGACTTAAAAATCTCTCGTAGCCGAGATCTTTTCTCAACTTGATCTTGAGCTTTCCGGGTTACACCGGACGAATTCCTGGTTTGAAAGAGTAAACGCTCGGAACGATTCGGGTTGTGTGTATAAAAATCGCGCGCGCTCCTCGTGAAATACGCAAGAAAAGCAAGTTGAAACCTCGCTCAACGGGTGAGAAGAAACAATAGTAAATGCAGTTAATCAAACCAGCGCTGGGCGGCGCCACGTGAAAAACATCTCACGGCCGGAATATTCTTTTCGTTTTTTCTTTGTTTTCGGTCTCGTTTTCGCCGCGCTGATTATCTTTAGAACGAACAAAACGTGGACGATCGGAGATAAAAAGGATCGAGCGGAGAGGGGGTGTGGGGAGCGAGGAGGAATATGAATATATAATATCTTAATATCGTGTGTATCCATAAATGTTAAACGTTATTTCTTATTCTTTCTTTCTTTCTTTCGTTCCTTATTTCTTCTCGTTTCGTTTTTTTCTTCTTCTCGCCTGTTTCATCGTCTTTAGTCGACATCTCTCTCTCTCGTATTTATTTATTTTTGACTCGTTTTCATTTCTTTTATTAAATGTTAGGTAGAGCTTAATAAGGGGTCACCTGAAGACGCGCTCACAGCGAACTCCAGGCGCTCTTTTCTCGTATACTAGCTGTGCCGAACGCACTTGTACTGGTCGCATGGACGACGGGAAAGATCGGTTGAGGATCGGCCTTTGAGAATCGAACGGAAACTCGTCTCGTTTCGTCTCGAGATCTCGATAAGGTTCGCGAACAGATACACAGCAGGAGAAACGTCGAGGAATTCCGTGTACAAGGTGGACATTCGAGGACATGACGCGAAAAGAGAGAATAAAATCGGCGTTGGAAATCGGTGCTCGGTAAAAACCGTGCTCAACGAACGATCCTCAGTCGATCGTCCCGCCCGCGACATATTATTTAACAACAGAATTTAATCACCTAATCTTCCGGAGGATACTCGTAATTCTCATCTTCGCCGCGCCTTCGTTTATACAATAAATGGATATCTTTTTCATTTCCGCCTACGTGCTAACTAAGAAATCGTCGAGAGCCGCAATTCAATACAATAAATCGTCGACAAAATCATTAACCGATTAATAATAATAATAAATCGACAGACATCATCTAGTGTTCGATCGATTATCGTCTTCCCTTAAAAAAGAAAGTAAAACACGTTCACCGAACGGACGCGACAATAAATTTCCATACTTTCGTAAATATTAATAATCGCTGTCGGTGTGACAATAATACAATTGCAAATGCGGTTGTCCCGCCGCAAATATCAATAATAATAATAATAATAGTCATAACGGCAATAATAATAGCAATAGCAATAATAATGATAATAGTAATAGTAATAATAGTTAATAGCGACAATGATAATAAAATAAATTTTCGTCCTACTAATTAGCATCGTCGTTACAGTGATGTACTTAGCCGTTACAGTTTTTTTTTCTTGCCTATGTACTATTCTCTTTTATATACTTCTATATGTATAGCTACAATATATAATATTTCCATGTTGAAAAATCGTATACATTAGTGTTGTGTCGCAGGACCATTGCTTCGTTTCTGTTCTGTTTCCCGTTCGTTCAAACTCTTTCCCTCTTAATCCCCTATCGTTTTTCCCCCATTGCGTGGCGCGCACCGTTTCGAAAAAGAACACACGCTGTCCGTAGTCTTCTCTCTCTCTCTCTCTCTCTCTTGCTCGCTCTCACTCTCTCTCTCTCTCCTTCCTCTGAATTCTCTCCTTCGTATCGCGTTTCGGATCGAAACTCTCGGGTTTTCGGAGTGGGGGAGAAAAGGTAGCCCGGTGAAATTCGACGCACGGAAGCGGTCGATCCTCGGCGTGAGAGGAGAAGAAAGACCGGTGGAAAATGTCGAGGAAAAAGGGGAGAAGGAGCAGCGAGGAAAGGGTAATTAAATCGTCTTGGATCACCGGATAAATAATTGAACGGCTAGGGAAAAACGGCGAGAAGAAAGAGACGGAAAGAAAAAGAACGGAAAGTTTCCGGATCCCCGAGCTTCCTCTTCTCCTCGCGAATCTTCAGATTCCACGGTACACAATTCCTCGTCGATGATGTTCGAGATGTCACACACATACATACACGCAAAGATTGAGAGAGAGAGAGAGAGAATGAGGAGAGGGAGAATGAGGACAGGGAGAGAGAGATAGGCTTCTTCCCTCGCCCCGGGTATATCCATTACAATAACGTTAATTAGCTTAATTATCGATTTTCTTTTCCGTTTTTCTCTTTTTTTTTTGTTTGTTTGTTTGTTCTTAGTTTGTTTTGTTTATTTTTAGTTCGTATTACTCGCCCCCTGGTCGGGGGGCGAGCCTCGGATCACAGATAGTGAGGTGATCGGATTGCGCGAGAGCATGTTCACAATACATCGTAGCATTCGGCGAGCACGCTTTTGTTTGTCAAACGCGCTCCTACATCGCAACGAATCTCGGTTAATTGTCTGATTTGCGATTTCTGTCTTCTGTGCGATTCCTCTAAGTATTTCAAGGCGACAGCTCCTGAAAGCAAACAGCACACCGGCCGTGTACGCGAGCGTGACGGAAACAGACGAAAGGAAAACGGACCAGATTGTCTCTCCGATTGTTAATTAACAAACTGCGGATAGTCGTGCAAACGCGAAATTTCAGACTTGTTGCTTCGAATTTCATCTAATCATTTTATTTCGGCACAAATGTATTCACTATGAGAAACTATTCGTTAAATGTAAATTCATTTTTTCCGTTATCTATTTTTTTCTCGAATACTATAAATATGTACAAATTGTTAAATTATTTATTTGCAACCCTAGATCCGCGAAGGTTCAATAAGAACATCAAAAATAATTTCTACTCTTTCTGTCGCGTCACCGAGAGTGCTCGTTGGTCAGCGATCGAATCTCGATACTTCTATTGAAAAGCGCGTTAAGAAATCCTACGATACGAACAATAAATTTCCAAAAATCCCGAAACAATCGTCAGTGAGTAAAACGCGGTACACTTGGCCTGACGTTTCCATTGTTTTCTGTCTCGCCTATTCATTTTTTTTGTCCCGTGAATGCACCAAATCCGCAGTGTATGGACCGATCTCGTTTCTCTCTCACGATCGGGGGGAAAGGACCTTTGCCGAGCGACTGTTTGTCCACGCACGCGTACGATCGACATAAAACTTGTCTGGAACCATTTCCACGCAATCGTCTCGGTCTCTGCTCCGGTGAGGAGGTGTTATATCATCGCGATGGTGATCCATACGAGGGTTACACAGATATACGAAAGGATAAAATATATATGCATGTGTATAGATATATATATACATATAGGGTGTCTCAAAATTCTTTCAACATCCGGAAATGCGAGGTTCTTGAGTTCATTTGAAGCAACATTTTCCTTTACAAAAATCACGTCCGCCGAATTGTTAAAGAGTTATTAACGAAAAATACGGACCAATCAAAACGCGGCTATAGCGAACGGTTCCGCTAAGCCAGAATCAATTCGCTATATAACCGCGTTACGAATTTTCGTTAATATTCCTAAACAAAACAGAGAACGTAATTTTTGCAAAGGGAAATGTTGCTTGAAATGAACTCAAGAACCTCCGATTTCCGGATGTTGAAGGAATTTTGAGACACCCTGTACGTACAACATATATATAGATTTCTCTTCGTTCTCGTACACATGTATAGACGTATACACAATACATATGTACCTACGTACGCACGACCAACTAAGGGTAGACAGGCGCAATCGTATATCTCAAGCGTCGAATCCAGGACGGTATCGGTCAACCGATTTTCTCCTTTTCCCTACCCCTTCGCCTCCGAAAAACCGTAATAGAAGAGAAAATCCGCGGTCGATGCTTGCTCTGACCACTTTTCCTTTGATACTCGAGCTTCAGTCGATGCGGATCGAAAACTGGGACGCGCGATTAACCCTTTCGTTGCGGAATTATTTTACGTGCACCCACATTCTCCAGCGAATCCAACCTGCTGTCCTATTTTAGCCGCGTTACTTCTGAATCATTCGACGTTTTAAGACAATCGCGAAACAATATCCGACGAATTATGTACACGTTGGGCCAGCCAAATTTCAGTACTGAATACATTAAAAACAGAAATAATGCATTCGGTATGACGTTCGTCAATTTTTATAATTTTTAAGTCTGGTATATAGTCAACTAAGTATGTGTTCTCTTACTATGTTTATTTTTGTGAAAATGCTGTTTTGATATTTTAAAAATATTTTTCCCTTAAACGAAACACAAAAACCTGACCTTCCTTCAATTTTTCACCCCAATTGAAAAAATCATGCTGGATTAAAGAAGAAAAAATAAATGTATCGGATAAATTGTTAATAAATGCAATGTTGTATGAATCATTTTAATGTAATAATCAAATTTTTAATGATTTTCATCCTATCATATGATCAATGATATAAATGTATGGGATCGATTGGTCCATAAAAGTCACCTCTACTTCATGAAAGTCTTAAACGAGTAACGAAAGGGTTAATATTTTTCTTGTTTGTTTTTAAAATATTATTTCGATAAATTTCCACTGAACGAAGGGAGGGTTTCCGACGCTTCTGGATTCGACGCCTCGTGTGTCGGGTGGATGAGATTGAACAGAAACAGAAAAGGTATGGTGGAGAAGAACGAATTTTTAATAAGAGCTCGTGCTGAATCGTTTTACAAAACACAGGGAAGAAGGGTGAATGTCGGAGGGAGAAAAGAGAGAAAATTAAAGGGAGGTTTTTCGACTTGTCGGCTTTTCTCCCGGACTGCTCGCTCTCGCGGGGTATACAATCATGCAAACAATTTTCCAACGTAACAAAAGAATTATATACTTGATGCTCTCGCTTCATTCAAACGAGGACACTCGCCGATCCGAAAATTGCTCCCGAACAAAGAAATTTCCACGAGAGAAGAAACGGACGTGTCCCGGTCGATTCGTGCGGAAAGAAGAGAAACGAATTGAACGGTGTCCTCGCGTCGAAACGATTTCGAACAAATCAGCACGCAAACGTGTGAGAGACGCTGCAACGTATACAGGTCGAAGCTAAAAGTAACTTTAAGTAGAAGAATACTCGGAACATAAACACCATAATTAGATCGAACGTAGGGAACACATTCGCTAGCATTACACGATACACCCGTGCTGGGAGGTTGGATTCTTTAAAAAAATAAAAATAAAAAGGAAACAGACAAGGAATAAAGAGAAAGAAACAGTAACTGGAAACGAAACGGAAACGAGAATATAGAAAGAAATGATTGGTTTCTGAAGGCTGCAACGACAAAGTACAAGTTTCCTTGACGCAATAAGTATCTTCCGTTTCGTGAGTTCTCGAAAGGATAACGTTAAAACGTTACAAAAATATATGTGTATATGTATATATATATTTATATATAATATATATATTTATATTTGTATAAATATACCGCGATCGTTTAAATCCGTGCCCAGCAATCAAAATTACGCTACGCAAGAATGTGTGTGTGTGTGTGTGTGTGGGTCTGTGTTTTTTCTTCGTATATATGTATACATTACAGCGCGGAAGGATACAAAACACGATCTCGTCAAGGATCGTTGCAAAACGATGTCGGGTGTCTCTCCGAACTCAAACCGTGACGTAGAATACGAAGAAATAATACATGGGGGAGGGAGAACGGAGGAGGTCTAGGGAATCGGGCATGGGTAAAGAATAAAATGATCTGTAAAAGCTATAGAACTATCTATACGTGTGGTGTGTGTTCTCTCCGTGTGTATGTAAACAACAGCGTATGTAGAAGTAAAAACTAGTTGAATTCGTGTACGCTCTCTCCCTCTCTCTCCTTAGCTAGGTGCCTGTACGCCGTTCATATTGTCTTAAAAAGAGAAGCGAGCCTACGCGTTCTTCGGGGAGAGCGCATAGACCCCTACCGGATTTACATCGTGCGCTTGTCCTGTCCACTCTCTCCTTCGCTCTCTCCCTCTCTTTCTCTCTCACACACTCGTTCTTACCACTTTCCTCTTTACTATTCTCCTCTTCCTGTTTTACGCTCGTTAAAATCCGTTTAAAGTCGTACACACGTCACTTGTACGCTAGTGCACGGTCACTCGATAAGGCAAGATCAAGCGTCGAGGTCAAAGGGCAAGCAAAAAACGGTCGCGGCTACTAAAAGGTTCAATTCCCGCGGAGACGATGCACCGATCGGATTTTCGATCGGGCGACTCTTGTGTTTGGAATTCGCACTCGAATATTCGAAGTGGACGTTCGCTGTCCAACATGGCCGCCGTTCGGCGAAGGAAATGGCGCGCGTTGCTTGCCCCCTCCCTCGACGGAAAAAGAGAAAAATGTTCGAAAACTGGAAACTAACGTTTACTATTTATCGTAGGAACACCAACGAACATTATATCTCCTTGTGTGTGGCTCGGAGGTGCGCGTATATCTCGTGTATACGTGTCGAGTGTGTCGCTGTGTGTACAAAGTGTGTCGACGAGAAAATGTACACGTGTGTGTGGACCTCTGTGACGACGTGTGTATGTGTGTGTTCCTATGTTGTCTCTGTCGACGGTATACCATTGTTTTTGCTCTCGGACATACGCTCTCTCGCACTTTCTCTCTTTCTCTCTCTCACTCTCTCGCTCTCTTTCTCTCTCAGTTTCTGCTCATTCATATTTTCGTTTTTTTTTTGTTTCTGAATCCGGTATTTGCTCTCGCAGGCAATTGTCTCCTTGCTCTACTCGGTTTCGTCACCGTACTAGTTCGCGCATTCCAAAAGTACAACACGCGTGGTTTAGACGCGCGGCCGTTTTTCATTCTCTCGGTCGGAATCAGAGTCCGCTGAATCGTGGAGCGGCGGAAACTCCGGCACCGCCTCGCGTTGTTGCATCCATCCCGTCGCGCCTGGCCCCCCAGCCAATGCCTTGCCCTGCGTCATTTTTTTTGTTCGATTTTTGTTTTGTTTGCAAATTGATCTTTTAGCCCTCTGTCTTTATCCCCTGCAGGTGGCGACAAAATAGCGTGTCATTGGTCGCTAGCCTCGCCTTCGTCGCAATTAGGCAATCTTACTTTTTCGTTTGTTCTTTTTTTTTCTACCGTCATCGTGTTATGCAATACGGTTATTACTACTCGCGAATCGTACACCGGTAGCTCTCACGAGTCGCGCGGCAACAAACATAAATGATGAAGGAACACGGGGGTCGTTGGATTGGCCGGCCTACTCGCACCGGGACATCGACTTCCGGCAGTGGCGGGTTCACAGAGTGTTCAAAAATTTTCTCAATTTTACACGGAATTTTGCAAAGACGTTACTCGATCGATATAGCAAAAAATCGAAATACAGTGGATTCTAGTTAATTCGCACTAGACGAAACAAGTTCAAAGGACAATTCAAGGTCAATTTTTTTTATTATATTGTATTCTACGCATCATGAGGTTAAAATTCTCATAGTTCCTTTTATTAGGCCCATTTAATAGACCCATAGTTCCTTTGACACTTTTTATCCTTATGCAGAATATAGTTCAACCTTCTCAAGCTCTGCAGAACTTGAAGTTCAACATATGCAAATGGTAGAAGCAAAA
Source organism: Lasioglossum vierecki (assembly GCA_028455595.1). Classification (NCBI taxonomy): domain Eukaryota; kingdom Metazoa; phylum Arthropoda; class Insecta; order Hymenoptera; family Halictidae; genus Lasioglossum; species Lasioglossum vierecki. The sequence continues at coordinate 24,459,376 of CM052338.1, read as the reverse complement.
GAATTTGTAGCCTCGAACGAAAACGAGTAGTAGAATCGCGAACCCGCCACTGTTCGCCACTCTCTCGATTCTCGGGGGAAAAATTGATCAACATTGGCTGTGAGAAGACGCGCGTCGATTCCCGTTACAAGCGCGTGAAAGGATCAACTCGCTACAATGGCACCCGGCCGACAAACTCTGTAAAATCCTTTCATTCGGACCCGCCAATGCAACGGACCGGCGCCTATTCTCTACTTGTCTACGCGAAAAATTTAGAACTCTGCACAACGAACTAAATAATGAAGTCTCTGGCATCCGTCCCCTTTCACGCCTCCACTCTTCCTTTCTTCTCATCTTCCAGTCACGTTCTTTCGCTCTTTCCATATGACATACACACACAGTTTCGTCCCTCTCCTTTCTCACCGACCAACTCGCCCAAAGAGAACCCCAGCCAATCGACCCGCAAAAAATAATAAAATAAAAATAATAAAACATGAACACAAGAGAGATAATGATAAAAACGCCACACACGTACTACTTGTGTAGAACCAGTACACAGACATATAAACTTAAACTCTACGTGCAGCCATGCATGCCACGAAGATGTCTCTCTCTCTCTTTCTCACTTTCTCTCGAGGATCTATCATCTATCCAATTCTCCGACATCGTTTGCGCGTCGAATCCGTTTTTCGACGACCCGTCTCTTACGGTGAACGAATTCTCGCTCGGCCCTTACTCCAACAAAATTGAAACTGATACATGCGATGCTTCAAGAATGCTTACTCGATTTTATAAGTATAAATGAATATGTTAATTATAATATTATACTAATACATTCGCTTGCGTTCGACACAGAATCGCCAGATTAAGAATTGCTCCCCCCACTCTCTACCTTCGATGCTCGACCCGTAGTGGAAGGGGTATAAGATTGGTTTTCTTCGATCCTGCAGTTCCCGTTTTCTTAGACCGAATATTTACTATAATAAATCTTAATTATCTTAATTTTCTTAATAATTTTCTGATTAATTCGATACTCTCCTGATCTGGCGACTTTGGTTCGACACTTAACCCTTCGCTACATATCTGATATATAGTAAACTAAGAATATGTTTATCTTGCCAAAAAATATTGTTTTAATTTTTTTTAAAATATTTTTTCCTTAAATGAACCACGAAAACTGACCTTCTTTCAATTTTTTCAGTTAAAGAAAATTATGCAGTGAAGGGTTAATAACGACAAGTATGTGTTGATACGAAGAGAGCGAACAAGCATCCGTTCGTTTGGTGTAAACGCACCGTGAGAATTCGAGTGTTTAGCTCAAAAGTTTCGAGAGGGGAAATCGCACAGCGTCGACGGTCCATGACGGTATGTACAGCAGGGTTTTCCCCGTGAGTTCTTCTAGTGATCGTTTCCCAAGGTCTCTCTCGCCGCGGGAGGGTTTCGAAATCTTATTGCACACTCGGCGAGACCTTGACCTAGGGAGGGACTGAAATCTGTCTCGAAATATTCGTTCCCCGAGGCTCTCCGGACTTCTAGGCGACCGTGACGACCGAGATCGAGGTCCACAGCCTAATCGAACGGGCCCAGAGGCGCGTCTCCTACTACATGTTTCCGAGGGAACGAGATCTGTGCTTGTTGCAACGAACCGTGGACGTCCTCTGGCCAGCTCGTCGACCTCCGATCCCATTAATCTACGATCGTCAACGAAGGTTTTGCGCCCTCGCAAGTCGCCTGCATCACAGGACAAGCGGATAGACGACCATTGGTCTGAACGCGAGTCTAACCGCGAAACACTTCGACATTTCTCTGATTTGTTCCCAAGATCTCCTGCTTCGTCTTGCTATCTCTATATTTTATCCCACGCAGCCAGTTTCCCTGCGTGGTCACCTCCGGCCTCTCTTTAATTGCGGAGCCTGATCATTCGTGTCTACTGTTTTCCCTTTCGTTCGTTCGTTCTTTCTTTCGCGCTCTCTTTCTAGCTCACTCTGTCGCCTTCTAAGAATTTCGTTTCATCTGCACCAAGAGAAATACTCAAGTAAATTCAAACAAGGCGTCACGACTCAGCCGAGACAGAGCGAACCGTTCATCATCGTTGGCGCGATGGTTTCTCCTTCATTTTACTTAGCATGTTTACTCTGTTTTTAGGAATTTATGTTTCTGTAAACGCGTTCAATCGAGCAGGACAAGCATGGTCCAGATGTCGTGTGCAAAACAATGGTTTTAGGTTGAAGATAATCTTCCAAAAATTTCAAGTCGATTGGAATTATAGTTAATAATCCGGAAGTACGAATTCTTTTTCTAGGTTAAAAATTAAGATATTAAGATGAAAGAAAACAAAAATACTCGAACTTACCTCTTCCATTTTATATGTTTTTTTTAGAATTGTCAGGAAATTATGAAGGGTAGAAGAAAGAAATTTATTTCTTTAGGTGTGGGAGTTGCAAGCAACCCTTTGAGTGACACCTATCCAAAAATTCAAGAACAATGTTCTGTTACCTATCTTTATGTATTTAATTACGTTAATAATCAACCAGAATTTATTATTGCACGTGGACAAAGTTACGAGTACAGTTAGTCTAATATATTTTCTACCTAAAAGCATTGTTTTGTCACACGATATTAATAAAAATTGTCCCGGAGGCCGCTGAGAATCGTTGAATTTGTAGATCTTTTTCTCGACAACAAGAAGAATTTAATTATTAAAAGAATTTGTTAATTCGAACAATTTATTGATTTGCTATTTAAAATTTGGCTAAGTTCCTAGCAGGTAACTCTTGACTTTGGAAATACTATCGTTCTGACTATCAATTCCGATAGGTAAAGCGTTAAAGGACCGATTCCTAAAGAGATTGGCCAAGAGAAAAGCGTGTATTCGAGTTTCGATCGATCAGGGAGTCGCATCACGCAAGTAGATGGACGGTTCGTCGCTGAAACTGCTCGTCGTAGTCGCTTGTCGTTAGGTGAACGAAGAGGAGAAGAGACCAAGGAACAGACACGACCAATCGTAAACGGTATTATACAGGTGCCGGGACTGTGCTTGCGAACTGTGCTTGCGACAATGCACTCGAAAGAGCGTGGCCGTCGCGTGTCCGTGTGTTTTCTTTTTCCTTTTTTTTTTAAACAACTTTAACTCAAATTGCGGAGAAAGAAAACTCTCTGAAATCTTCGATTCTTCCAGAAGAAAGCACCCACTCTTTTTTCCCCGTTGCAACAAACACAGTTCTTTGTTCCTCGTGTGTTAGACTCGGGTAACCAACCAGCAGCGATTAGAACGATAATTGCGATCAGGGCTTGAAACGGTTCGAGAAAATAATTGTTGAAAATTGTTGTGTGAAGATTCTGATCGGAGCAATTTTAGAGAATGATTCTAAAATCAATTTTTATTGTCAGAGTCACTGAACATTATAACGAGAACTTCGAATAGCAAAGTGTGTCAAATTAATTTGTCTTCGAGTAAATTGCAAGATATGGAACGGTGATAGCGAACGTGTTAAGAAATTTCAGAATTTTAATAATTTTGTAAGGATTAAGCAGTATTTATTTGTAAAATATAACACATGGATAACCAACGTTGACAGGCGTGTGTTTTCCGCGAATGCTCGTTTTGATCTGATCTTCTTTTTACAATTCAATTGCAATTACAATTTTAGAATTCCTCTGTTCCGATTCTCTACTTTATAAATTTAACTATATATATAGGGTTATTTGTTAATACACACATGTACATACACATAATATATATACATCATTCGTACTTTAACCCTATAATTATGAGTGTTATATTGCATTTATATATTTCGTTGTATGTATCAACTGCAAAATGAGCTGGAGTAACAAATTGAAACTTGCATGTAGCAACTTCTAACACTGGGTAGTGCGTTGTGTGAAGCTTAATCGCAATTATAACAGTTCCCAAGCCCCGACCGCGACGATTAAACAAATTAGAGGAACAACAACTAAAACAAACGAAACACCAGAGGCAAAAAGAGAGTAAGTTAACGGGAGTAGAACGGATTATGGGTGTCGGTCGAACGGGTACTGGTTAAGGACGACCGACCCGCGCAAGAAGGATCGTTGGTGTGCTCGTATAATCGCGTGCAAGCAATTGGTCCGACTCGTTCGGTTTTTCTATTGTTTGTTACGGGAACGTTAGTACCAGCTGCAGCAGCGAGAGCGTCCGTCGTTACCACCAGATTATTTTCCCTGCTGCTATGATCCTCGACCGATCGCGAACGGCCCCTAGTAAGGATCAAGAGTAGACACTCTTGGACTCTTCGGAGGTACATAGCCGGAAATCGTGTATATCGGAAAACAGGAAAGAAAATCGCGGAAAAGCACGATTGCTGCTCGTTGTTCGTTTGCGAATCGCAAAAGGAGGATCGCGGGAAGCTGTGCGGGGCAGTCATTCCCGAAGGAAGTTCTTCGGCAATGAACGGAGAAAACGAAGAACGGAGTCTCTAGACGTGGCCGAACGGAAAACGAAACGAGAAGAGGCGTCGGCTAGGTGGGAGCATGCATTTTAGTCGCTTCATTTCGACTCTTCCCACTCATCCCGGCTGCACGTGAACCGGATCAACCGCGAAATTAATTTTCTCGCGAAAGAAGAAGGGAACCCTAGCGTCAAGCATTCGAAGCTCGCTGTTGTTAACACGAGGAATTGATAGTAACGTTAACAAATTGTGCATCTTGAAAAATTTTGAATCAAAAGTGCCTTTATAGCAAAGGTACAAAGAAAATAATATTGATTTCGTCTATAACAATTAGTTTTGTTAACACACGAACTGAACATCACTGAGATTTGTACATTTGCGTATTTCGCAACGAACGCAGCGAGCAGCGACATACGCGAAAAGAGTATCGACAACCGATCGCGGTGTATCGACAAGAGGGACGTTTAATCCGTGTATCAGGGCTACCGTTTCCGAGAGGCTGGTCGAAGCAGAACGAGTTCTGCGGGTTCTCACGCGAATTTAATCCAACGTCACTCTTTACCACGTGACACTGGCGAAATTGCACGTCGGAATGATTTACCGATTCCGCGGAGAATCTGACTAGGAGAACGCTCGCATTCCTCGCCGATTTAGCCGATCCGGGGATGGATTCGGCCAATCTATGGATTATAGCGCCGGACACACGACAATTAATTTTTTCAAACATATAAAATTATGCACACATGTTTTTAAATTTTGCTAATATTTTTTATCCTTTGTCAAAAATCCGTGAAGAAGCTTTACTCGTTCGAAGTATGCACGCGAACCAATTTCGAGGAAACAGAATTAATATGCAAGAAAAGTGAACGGTTCAATTTCTGAATTGCTTCATTCCAAAGAAAAATATTATTACTATTATAACTATTTTACTATTATTTGTAAGTTGAGCTACTCAATGGCGTAATAAAAGCATCAAATTCTACCGATAAATTTAATCTGTTTGCTGCTTAATTGTTCACAAGTGTGAAAGATTATCGATTGTTTGATAAAATGCCGGTGTCCAGCTCTAAGCGAATTCGCCGCGTTAATTGTTGGCCAGAGAGTGGTCCGAAGCGGAACGAACGAGATCAACGGGCGATTCTACGGGGGTTCCGTGTCGGATACAAGGGAAATTGGATCTCCGAAGATCCGCAGGTTCCGTTGCGTTTCGTGTCGGCCGAACAGAGGCAGCTCGTTAGAAGCACGGCCGCGCACCTACCAGAGTCCATTAATATGTGAGAGAGCAGCCCTACCTAAAAAGTGACTTAGCAACTTCAATGCATACTAAGCAACCCTTATGCCACCGTTGCTGGCGCCCCGTGCGCGCAAACCCCGACCAACCCCCATCCTCTCGCCCCTAAAACCACCGAGAGCCCGCTCTAAGTCCACCCTTCCTACCTTCCTAGGCCAGCAACAGCGCATCCAATCCAGCCCTACGTGCCCTATAGTACACTCAAACAACACTCTACTCACACCTGCAGACATCACGGTACCTTCAGACGTCACGATTCAACTTGCGCCGCGCTGTACACACGGTGACATCATCTTTCATATTAATAATGACAAAATTCAACTTGTTCAGACACAGATTTTTAGCCTGATGCATGTCTTGATGAAAAGATTTTTTTACCTTGAAACAATGGTAACATTCAACTTATTTCTGTGTGATTGTTTAGTACATGTTTTAATAAAAAGATTTAATTCACTCGTTCTCTACGCTTACAGATCTTTATGCATAATAAATATTGTCTACTAAGATTGTCAATCATGTGAATGACACTTTCCGATTTCAGAAATAAAGTCTTCTATTTTCTACGTATAATTGTTGCAACAATCAATTTTGACATGTAATAATGCTTACGGAAATGCAATTTTATCTCAAGATCTCATCGATTAGCCACCTAGTATCACCGTGTACACTCGCGCAAACGCAATTTCACAGATACCACGCACCATCCTCTCCTCCACCACACCAACTCACCGATTCTCTCTGATTCTCACTCTCTCTCTCACTCTCTCTCTCTCTTTCGCTTTCTCGCTCTCTTTCGCCCTTTTGCTCCCTTGTATCCAACCGTACAGTCTTGCATGTGTGAATAATCGGGTGAAATGCGCATGCATTACGGCTTGATTCGCCAGCTTGAAAATGGATGGAAATCGTATAATGTGTGACTGCTGCAACAGAGTTCTTTCGTCTATCGAGTATACAAATGTAAAAACTTTTCTTTTCTTTTTGGTATTTTTTTTGTGTTCTACAACTTTCGAATTCGTCTCTTTCCATTCATTCGAGCCAAGGATGGTCCCTCGAACTCCGGCGGGAGAACAAGCGTTATCAGAAGAGAATCTAGCACATGCTCAGAAAATGCAAAAGGGGGTGGACACGTATATGTATACACACAGTCGGTCATGGAAGTGCATCCGACGAGTTTTGAATATTTCAGACGAGAACGCGAAGGTTTTGAACGTTTTATGGACCATTCGTTGCTTCAAGTTCCACTCTAAAACTAGACATTCCCCACAAAACGATGATACTTTTAAGAGATATTGCATTGGGTGTTAATCCATAGGCTGCGGGTTCTTATGCAAATTGTAAATTTTCTACATCAACTGCATGAAATTATAGTCCTTAAAATCCTTCGATTCCTTCAAAGCGCACCGCTTTTAATTTATTCATAAATGCATCAAATTTACAGTGCTACTCGTGGCCTTCATCAGTATTCTATTGCAACTCTGTTTCTCGTAAGATTAGAGTAAAGTGTACAAAATAATGGGGAGTCTCTTCAAGAGTTGAAGCTACTTCAATTGTTTGTAGACGAACTAAAAATTTGTGGGGAAAGGCTCATGAATAAATTTGTTCTCCTTGATCAAACGAGAAGAGCATGGATAATAAACGTGACAATCAGGTTTGCAAAGATGAATATTCTCTCTCGACAGTGGGAAAGCAAGTAATACTACTTTATTCTTACTTCAGAGTCTGTTCAAAATTCTCTGTATACGATGCAAGGTTTAGGCTGAACTTCACCTGAGGAAACTAGAAATTTTTAAGTTTTTTCGATATAATCCCGTATACTATGACGAGCAAATGCCGAGAATCCAAGTTTTAATCTTAGGAATCCGCTAGTTCTAAAGTTATGTGTGTAGAGTTCAGCGATTTTCAAAGTTGGTGAGAAATGGAGTTAGGTCTTCACAGATCCAGAATACTCTTCTGTAAAACTACAAATGCAACGAGGGTGAAGTAACAGGAGCATCAACGTTCATAAAATCCGCAAAAATTTCTTCAAATATTAGAAATCCATCGGATGCGTTGTAGCTTCGTGACCGACTGTGTATACGACTGTATGTACGTAGATATATATAAATATGTGTAATATCGAAGAAAGCGAGGCAATTGACGCCGACTACGGGGTGAATAAAATAAAATAAAAAAAAATTCTCAAAGAAACTATTCAGGTGGCGAGATAGATGATCTTTCGTTAATTACCTGGTGCATAGGATCGTAGCCCATCGAGCCGTCGTTGTACGGTTGCGAGCCATAATCGCTACCGTTTATGCCCATGCCATAACCGGCCATGTCTTGGGGTCCACCTGGCGGCGCCGGCGACATCATCGGCGTTGGGGTGCCCTGGCTGGCACCGCCCATACTGTACGGCGACGCTCCTGCAAAAGCTGCTGTAGAAACAATCGCGGTGCATACAAAATTCGAGGGTGCGTCTTTTAAGTTCTTCCGCCTGACACCGATACATTCCGTCTGTCTCTCTGGCCTCTCTATACCTCTTTTCCTCGCTCTCTCTCCTTCTCTCTCTCTCTCTCACCTCTCTGGTTCTATCGTATTGCATGCCTATCTGTAACCAGTGGCGGCTTGAATCCGCCAATAAATTTTCAAACACGTTTCATTAACCCTTTCACCGTGTGTTCATTTGAAGATTTGCTGATAAAAGTTCGACGACGTTCATTCACACGCACACACTCTATTAAACTATCTTCTTATGAATACAAGAAATAGTTTTGTACTTGAACAATTTCGCTACTACCGTTTGTTTCAATGCTTGACGACTTCGTTGAAATAGTTGATTAAATGCAACGTATCTTCCGACTTGTCTTAAACTAGGAGATTGTAAACGTCACAAATGGAAGAAATTTTGGAAAAACACAGTGGATTGCAGATAAAATAGGTTTTGAGAAGTGCTTGGAGAAAGGGTTAACAATTTGAGAGATAAGGTTCTTGAGGGTTTGATCACACCACTGGTTACCAAGACTGGCAAATGTATCGTTGATCAATCATGATAGATTTTTGTTCTCAATTCTTTTCGAAGGAGTACGAATACTTTTGGAGTTATGTCAACGTAGCTGGTGATTAGCCGGCGCGTCGCGAGAAATTTTTCTTTCGACAACAGGGAGAATCGTATTCCTCGAGAGGGTTGGAATTCCGTTTGTTTAATTACGGGAGGGCCGCGTACACCGGAAGCGTGGCTGAGGAAAGGGCAGCAAACTGAAAGGGGCGTCGAAAGAAACGCGAGAACACAGAAGAAGAAGAAAGGCATCCCTCGTCTTTTCGTCGCACGGCTTTTCCGTCTCTTTCTCTCTCACACACACACTCACGCTCTCTCCCTCTCGTTCTCTCTTTCTCTTTCCGTGCAATTGGTAAGTTAAAAATATCTCGCTGGAGCGGCGTTCTTTCTCTCACTCTCTCTCTCTCTCTGTCGAAAATAAAGAGACGCCTCCGGTAGTTAAGGGAAGTGCGCGTAATTGCGAGCCACGAGTCCCCGCGAATGCCAGGAATTTCCCCGAGAAAACCAACCCGGCATTTTTCTCCTAATTTCCGCGAGAATGCGCGCCACGGTAAATACAGGGGACACGAAACACGACACGCGTCGTCCATCGACAATTGTCTTTTACTCCGAGGACTCTCTCCTGCTGAATACGTCGATTTCTTTGTTCCGACTTTCGGCGAAGTTTGCGTCGTCGCGACGGCTAATTTGCAAAGATAACAGAGTCGCCGCTTTGCCGAGTTTCGACTTTCCAGCGAGTTTAAACCAGGGATCGAAAGAATTATCGAGCTTTTTAGTGGGTTCTATTTAAACTACGGAGGGTGGAACTATTTTTAAATGAAATCTTATTCGTTGTAAAAGAAATAGGTATTTTCTTCTATCGCGTTAAGCAGACCCTCCATTATTGTCACAAATGATAAATATGTATCTACTATTGAATCAATAGCTCTGCGACAATATTAACAATTATTACAGGCACATTGATGTTCTCAATGAACTTGTTTGCTCTGTTTACTGTCTAATGTAGATACGAAACTTGTTTCTATGGAACTTTATCCTAAATTAGAAGAGATTCTAAACTATCTATTTCATAAGAACACTTTCTCAAAGAAGCCCCTACGAATAACATTTCTTTTCCTGAAAATTCCACAGGAACTTCTAACAGGAATTTTTTAAAAAAACTTTTTAACAGATTAAGAACTAGATTTTTCACAAGAACAAATTTCTAAAATGAAAGGATCGAGTTAAAGGATCGAGTAACTTTTTAGTTTGTTCTGCAGGGGAGACAGAAGGTGGTCGGAAGCGATAGTTCTTTCATCAGCAACGCCTCGCTAGTACCGTATAAAATTTCGTATAAAATTTCGCGAATTGAATCGTCGAGTTTTAGTCGTTCGGATTCGATCGAAAAGTCCTAGCCGCCGAGATATGTCTTAGATTTTTCTCTGGTTCTAATTTATCGAAACGAACTCATCAAGGAACACCCGTCGCTCATTTGGCGAAGGACGGAACTTACCAGCTGCCTTTTTGGCTGCGTACAAGTTCGCCTCCTCCTGTGCTTTACCTATGTTTTTCTTGTAGCGTATCCTCTTGTTGCCGAACCAATTGGAAACCTGCGAACCAACAGTTTGAAGTCAGAGAATACGAACCTGTAATCGTCCTCTCTACTTATTTTATCGAAAATCTATTTCTAAACTAATTCAGTTTTATTAACACTAAACCTACCGAGCTTGAAAATTGGCTATTTATTGTCTTATAAAAATAACAATTAAGTTGACTTAGATTCTGCGTTGCTGTTTAGTGGAAAAATCGACAATTTCTTTGTAATAATTTGCAGCTCTTCTAACATTGTTAAATGTTTCTGAAGTAATGTTACTAAAAGGATTTTTCAGCGTGTATAGGAATAGGATGGCTGCCAGTCAATTCCGGCGAGTGTGAATTCGAATCTAGAAGATACAGAAGACATAGAAAATGCTTCGCTCGTTCGTTTACCTGACTCACGGTGATACCGCACTTTCGCGCGAGCTCTTCCTTGGCCTCCTCGCTCGGGTAAGGATTACTGAGGTGCGAATAAAAGTATTCGTTCAGGATTTCGGAGGCCTGTTTGCTGAAGTTCCGTCTCTTACGCCTGCAACAAATTTCCGCGCACCGTTTTATAGCCAGTGGAAACGGAGAACTTCAGTTTCGCTAGTCAGGGAAGCATTAACACATCCCCGGGAACTTTTAAATAGTTCTTAAGAATTTATGATCCATAACTCTAGTCATTCTTCAAGAATATCTTTAAAAGCAATGGAAATTTCGAACAGAGTGGTCCGGGCGAAACAAAGTCTGAATTGCAATTACCTTTTACGGTCTCTTTAATGTTAGAAATAGAATTGAATGTTGTTAACAAATATAATGTTACGTGTGCGAGTTCTACAGAATCATTCTATGTAAAAATAATTGTGTAGCTTTTATAGTTGAGGCAGAAAAAATTGTGAAAGGAATTTTGGAAAACAGACCTCGCGTCCAGGAATCGACTCCTTAGGATCATGACGGCTTCGCATGTTGATTGTTTCAGTTGCATCTGAATACTCGAGAACTTCTTGTGAATGATCTGGACCATCCTCTCGATCTCCTTCGGCGTGATTGGCCTGGTGCGACTCTGTTCCCTCAGCAGATTCATTACATGGGTGGTGAACTCGTTACACGCCTGAAATAAAACGGAAATCCATTTCAGCGTCGTCATTTTTCCCCCGTCTCCCACCCTCTGGACTCCCTTAGACTAAGACCGGGAAGATAGGAGCCTGTTTGGACCGAGATCCACGTTTTCCGGGGTGAACGAGCCACTCTGAGCAATTGTGGACCCGTGTTCATCCAACAGACTAGGTCCTCCTCTGTTCAAGCTTTCGAATTAGGACTACTAATTTATTTTAAATATTTTTCTTGCATAGGCATCCCAAAATAAACGAACAGTTCAAGTATATTAGACTAACAGAGAGTTCACCCTTTAAAACGAACCTTGGTAGACCATTCTCCAATTATGTTTCAGAAAGTCACAGAAGATTAAACATCACAGTGTCCGCTCCCAGCTAGAGCAGACTCGCCTCGGCGGATTTTGTCCAGAACAAATCACAGAAGAAGGAAGTGTAAAATTTCGGCTTGTACACCAAATTGGATGTCTAGCCTAAAAAATTCCTCTGGAAAACCCATGGGATGGCGAAGACAGAAAGCTTGATAGAGGGTGTCCTCCGAGCTTCGATACAGGATCGCAGCTAGAGTAGAGAAAGAGGACGACGATTCCTCGAAGTTGCTGATCATCGACATTTTTGGCGAAACGATACCGTGGCGAGGAGAAGGTCGACGAAACTCGAAAAAGGTGAACGAAGGGAAAGGGCGACGATATAGAGGGAAAGGGAGAGAGAAAGCAAGGGGACGGGGAAACGAGACGAAAGACGCGTACGTATAATGCATTATTCCTGGTGGCTGCTCGGTTTAAGGGAAAAAGGACTTTGCTCGATATCAGTATTCGAGGCGAGCACGCTACCTTCCGGAGGGAGCGAAGTAGGGACTAGAGAGGAAGAGAGAGAGAGAGAGAGAAAGAGGATGCAGGAGGGTGGATTTTCCTGAGGGAAGGCGCTAGAAGGAAGAGAGGTCGGTAGGGGAGAGGTCGGACAGGGTGGCTCGCAATTTCGAAATGGATTCCACTCTGCCGCTATCCCCCGATACTCTCCTCGTCTTTCTTCCATCCTACCCCGTTTCTCTTCGCTCTCTTCTTCCATTCTATTCTCTCTGTCTCTGTCTTTCTTTCGCTCTCCTCGCAGCAAGCATATACACACAAGGACCCGAGGAGGGTGGTGGTGGTGGTGGATCAGCTTCATTCCAGCCGCGGCCGAGGGGCTGGAGACGATCTCGAGTAGGTGGATTGGATGGAAAACCCATAGAGAATTATGTCCCCCTTGCGTCCTTGTTTTCTCCAATTTTTAAATTATCGCCGAAACAAACGCGGCAGATACCGGCTACCGACTTGTTTCTCAAGATAACCGTGCCCGTTTTGCACTGTACCACAATACACAAGATTTTGACAGTGGGAGTGCTACAAGAAGATTCTTTCTAGGAGTCGTTGTTGAAACGAACACGGCTCCAAAAGTCTTTCTTCGACGAAATACTTAGGAAAGAATTTTCCTAAACACTTAGGAAACAATTTTGCAACATGTCAACGACGAGTCTATCGGAAGGACGCAGCCAACAAGTGTCGGCGGTCGTTAATCCGGAACTCCGAAATGAGTTTCCTCGCGGCGCCTCTAATTTTACTGCGGTTCGGTCTATTAATACTTGCCCGCGTATTCCATGGACGTATAGCAAGAACCGAGAGGTGGGTTCCTGGCCGCGGACGTTATCGAAATTCCAACCTGCGCGCCGCTAAATATACCTGAACCGCGGTTGTTCTGCGGTTACCACAACACCCGACGATCTTACGTGAAACAGCGTTAAAACGCGTCGATTTGTTCGCGAGCAGACTAGGACATCGTTCTAGGTCTGCCAACGGTAACACTTTGTACTTGGAACTATTTTAAAGCCGCTATCAAACATTTCTTCCAACCTCGAATATTTTCTACACTATGTATTCGATCTGAGGAAAATATACTTAGTGTTTCAACAAATCCTTGCCCACGGAGGGTTAAATTATATGAAAGGAAAAATTTATAAGCGACTGGGCGAGGAAACGGAAATTGCAAAAAGTTTTGAGGTTAAGGGGACAAGAGGATGACGGTGTAGAAAAATGTGGGCGATCGGGAACCGAGTTTTGAGCAGATATACAAGCTGCTGCTGGCCGAGCCGGTTGAAATCTGGACTGCGAATCGGACAAAATAAAGGCGGGCATGCACCAGTAAAATTCATGCCAGACGATGTTTGCTGGCGGTGATCACGCGATCTCGTAAAACTCGGCGCGGTTCTATTCTCGTACTTGTCACGCCATTTTGCATAGCCAGGCAGACGTTCACCCTAATGCAGTGACTCGGCTCGCTCCTCTCTCTCTCCTCTCTCCTTACCGCTGTTCTCTTTCTCTCTCTGTAGACCGCGAGCTGCACCGAGCCGCGAGTTTCAATAGTAAATTTCGGTTATGATAAAACTTTTGGCCGCGACGATATCACCCGGTAATATCGTTACTTTTAAGCGTGGCGATATATTCCCCCGAAACACAGAGCCCGTGCACCACCCCCAAGCGCCAAAAACTCGGCTACCCCCAACCCACCTACGTCTAGAGAACGTGTGTTCATTTAAATAACAATCGCGCTATCTGTACGAACGACTGATCAGAGTGAATGAGAAAGGAGAGGGAACCCGAAGAAATAATGTTATTATTAATATATATTATTTCTTCCGCGAAAGACACTGTTTTTATACTTGATCGTCAACCCTTTGTCTAATCAAACAATTGTGCTGTCTGACCGACGTGAAGAGGGAGGAGCAAAATTACCCCTTTCCATACCAGAAAATGACCACGTGGCTTGAACGTTGGTTATCTAACACACTATAATAAAATTATGAATCATTATAAAAAAGTATACATATATAAGTCTTTTATATGTTCTAAAGTACGTTGATCATTTAAATAACAATGGTGCTGGCTACACGAATGGTTGATCCGATTGAATGAAGGAAGAAGGGAACATCCTGCGGGGGAAAACTACCCCCTCCGATTCCCATCGACGCGTACCATGGAGAAAAGCAACCCTAACTCTTACCTCTTGATATGGCTCTAATAAAATTATAGATCGAGGTATAAGATACAGACCACACCACTTTAAACCCGAATAACTTTCTCATAGATTGAAATATTGCAGGTTCTTCACGGTTTTGTAGCTCGTGAACCAATTGATCAATTTCGATGAGAATGTTTCGAAGAAACTGTGGAACCGATGGAGTCGTGAAAGGGTGGAAAAAGTCGCATCGGCATGCGAGGCGATCGAGACAGTGTCGATCGAGTGCACATCCACAGGAAATCAAAGTGCACTCGGTTACGCGGGTCGGTTCGCAGGAAAGAACAGGGTTAAAACTTGTTAATGGCCGAGTTTATCGATAGGGCGTCAACTGGTGGGGCAACTGCAGTTGCACAGGGCGTCGATGCAGCACGCGAACGCATACATCTCGGGGCTGCGCTCTCTGCTCGATACGCGCAAACTGTAAACTTGCAAAGAGTTCTGTGCACGCATCCGTGTGTGCACGGCGCACGAGGTGGACCTCAAAGCGAGGGTGTGCGTATGCACTGCGGGGAAACATCAAGACCGCTGACACCCGGTGAAATATGGGGTCGAAACGGGTGTGGCAATTCAATCTTCTCTCTCTCCCTCTCATTTTCTCTTTCCACGGCTCTCTCGTTCTTGCGTGGCGAGAGTGATTTCGCATTTACGCACGGCAGCCGCGTTCGGTTCCAAAGTATGTACTCGGCAGGGAAAACGTGACCGTTGAAAACGAACGACGCTTGTACCATTGATAAGTGAGTCGCTGTAGCAAAAGAGAGAAGGGCTGGAGGTGTATCGTTGAACCGGGCTTTTTGTTTCAATCGCGCGCGCATATTAATGAGCGGCCAATTGAATGCGCCGGACGCCGAAATCCTCGCGATGAAAACAACGAAACTGTGAATGCAAAGCAGCCTGGGACCCGGGCCAGGTGCAATGCTGATCGATAATGGTGCTGACTATGATTACGAACGACACTGACGATTTCTAATACTTTGCCTCATAGTGCAGAGTCAGTATTTCATGACATATTGCGGACCAGATCAATTGACGTCTTTTGTTTAGGAGCACCGAATACTTAACGCTGATTCTCAGTCTTAACTATTGTAAATTTTTTTTTAAATTTTAAACATATGAAACCCTTCTGGGTTTGATTTGCTTTACATGAATAATATAAGTGAATACAGGAATAGTACAGTAAAAATTTTATAATGTAAAAAAATTCTATAATTGTATCAGTATTAAGGTATTGTAAAATTCTATTAGGTTGTTGCATACGTAATATCCGATTTTACAAATTGTGTCAATGAGCTTCCTTGAAATTGACTCAAGCGCGACTTTAGATTTTTTGAGGAACGACAGCGATCCCCTCAGGTGTTTCTAGGAGACTAAGATCGGCAATGAAATTGTACGCTACAGGCCGCAAAATGAATCAGAATGCAATGAACAAACTTTTTGGATGGTTTTTCGGAATCAGCGGAAAGCGTTTTCAGAATTTCGTCGAGTTCCCAACAAATAGCCCGCGGGGAGCAGGGCCTTTTTAAAGAGATCCGCAGGCCGCGATACAGACCGACACGCGAGATTTTACTTAGCGGGAGCTCGGTTCATTAGCACGCAAATCGGCGAGCCGAGAGACGAGCTCTCTCTCCCTCTCTCTCTCTCCTGGAACCGCGAACCTAAACTGGTCTCTTATCGGACCGCCTCGAGGCTCGAACGCGAAACGAGGAAAAAATCCCCGGGATACGAGAACACCGCATGCGAAAAACCGCCGCTTCGATTCGATTACCGGAGACCATTCGAAAACGTTCTGCCCTCGTTCGCAAGCCTGTTCTTTAATCCGTTTGCGACCGATGACATACTTCTCTGTCAAAATTGAACTGGTTTATTATTGGTCGGCCAATTGGTTTGAATTATTCAGAGTATCTTCAGCGTATATCCTGTTATCACGTAAACCGAAATTCTTTAAATCCATCAATATAAAAATATAGAAAATATCGATTATTTACATGTCGCCATTTTGAGATTATAACTGTATTCATACTAATTAATAAACAACATTTTTCTGCTTCCGATCAGCATCAAAATCATAGCAACCATTGATCCATGTTTTGATTTTTACTTGAAAAAATCACACGTGTACTTTAAATATCAATAAATAATATCAAAAACGTGAGAAATCTCAATGAAAGATATTCAACAGGTTTTCAGTAAAAAATTCCGGAAGATTTGTGCAAAAATGTTTTCGACAACCGGAATACCTCCACGAGGAGAGAGTACGTTAGAAAGGGTAGTTTTGAGGAACGAAGAGGAATTCTGGAACGAACCTGTTCGTATTTCTCGAGCTCCTGGTGGTAGATCTGTCTGATCTGCGCCAGCTTGGCTCTGTAGTCAGAGTGCTCGATCGCGTTGTCAGGTTGTCCAGGCGGTCCAGCCGCTGCAGCGGCCGAAGCGGATGCTGCAGCACCCGCTCCACCACCCTTCTCTGGTCCGGCTACACCCTCGGCGATCAACATGTTGTCCAGCCTCATTAGCTGTGGGTCCTGCGGCTCTTCTTCTTGAGTGTTCCTTAACGATAGTACTGCAACAATCAGAAAACACAATCCTTGTTAGTTCTAGATTTTAATGGGACACCATTATGGCAAAAATTAGAAAATGAAATTACAAAACAGTAAAAACATTTGGAGAATTTAAAGAACGCATTGTTTTCAACACAATCAAATTATTATGAAAAGAAATAAATGGTTTAAGTAGCTCCTATATCTTACGAGAAATATAGTTCTTTCACATAAATAATATATTGCTTTTTACAATATATTTATTAATATAATATTGCAATATTTTATAAGATTTTAGTTATGTTCCCAGTGCGTCCCAAATAATTTTCGGCGGAAGCTCTCCAGTGTTACTATTTTTTAAGAACAGTGCTTAAACATCTACAAACTTCTATACATATCTAAATTTTCGAAAAAGGTGCTTTTTCGACAGAAGATAAACATCACTTTGATTTTGCAAATATAAAAATGCATGTTTGATTTCATAATATTACAGCTAACGTAAAGATTAATTAAAACGACCTACTATATTATAACCTTGACCGCATACATAACGCTAAAATAGTTTTTCCGATTTTTCGGGAGCGTGCGAAACGGTTCGGAAAAATTGCGAAAGCAATTTTCCGGGGAGCTGCGAGTTCCGCCGCACAATGGTAAAAGGGTGAGAGAGAAAGTCGCGCGTTTACCGATCGTAAAAGAATCAATTTTGCTTCGGCGTACCCTCCCGGATCAGCATC
Source organism: Lasioglossum vierecki (assembly GCA_028455595.1). Classification (NCBI taxonomy): domain Eukaryota; kingdom Metazoa; phylum Arthropoda; class Insecta; order Hymenoptera; family Halictidae; genus Lasioglossum; species Lasioglossum vierecki. The sequence continues at coordinate 24,441,654 of CM052338.1, read as the reverse complement.
CCCGGTCCAGGACCCTTTCGCTTTGTCTTAAGGACCGATGCACGCAGTGGTTTTGGAGCGGGGGTGGTTTCTCCGGCGGAGTAACAGTGGTTTTATTGTAGTTTTACGGCGCATGATGAAGCTGGACGACCCATAAAACCGCAGACACCAAGGGTCTCTCTCCATGTTTCTTTCTTTCTTTCTCCTCCCTTCTTCTTCCGTTTTTCCGCGGGCCTGCGTGACAGTTCCTCGCCGAGGAGAGAAGATGCAGCCAACCCTCCCCCCGTTCTTCGACAGTTTTCACCCTCCGCGTGAACGTGTGGGGAAAACCAACATGTGCACGGGCCGGTGAGCGCGGGAAAACTCGAGCGAAGTTATGCTTCCTGGGGGAGCGCCGATTATGTACACTGTCCGACGGCAATTTTGCGTTTCGATAAACGGCACACCATTCTCGTACGATCTAGTCGTAACCTCATTGTCGGTTCATCAATTCATCAGATGGATTTTGCATAGCACTTTTCGATACGATTGCAATTTTAACCCTCTGCAATTTTTCCTTTTTGGAATGAAATAATTGGATCTTTACATTTTTACTTGGAAAGTAGATTCAGATTTTTTCGCTAAGAAGCTCAGAGCTCGCTAATTTTGAGCTCCTCTAAGCTAAGAGCTCCTCTTTGAACATTGTTTGAACACGTACCAGAGTTCACAATGTTATAACAAAAATATCATTTATTTGGGAAAGTCCACAGGATCGTTCTACGTAAGACTCGTCTTTGTAACTTTCACTAGCGAGCTATAAAAAAATCTTGAAATCACATATCTCCTCAAAAATTGAGGATGCTAAGGCAAATAATGAATCTTACGTTCAAACCAAAAGATTAGTAGCACACTTCTCATTTTTCGGTCGATTCGGAAGAGAGAAAAACTGATAGCCGAGGGTATCATATTCGCGGGATGAATTGAAAGGGCCGTTAAAAGTCTCGTCGGATTCTAACGCGCGGCAGTTTGTTAAATGGTCCGACATCGTGCTCGGAACCCGCACGCATCCCTCGGCTGAGATTTGAGCGTTGAATTAATTAAGTTCGCGGTTATTCGAGCCGTAATTTAAATTCGTTAGAACTTTTCTCCACGCTGCTGGTCGCGCCTCCGAGAGAGGAAAAAAGAAACGAAGAAGTCTCGAGAGACGAGGGCGAAAAGTTCGCCGGGGATCCGCGGGACCGTGAAACGAATGCGCGGAACTAATGCATTTATACGAAGTGTAACAATTAGGGTCGCAGCCACGGAGCTAAAGGGGTTCGAGAACCACCCTCGGGATGGTGGAGGAAGGGTGAAGACGCAGAGTCGATCGCTGGGGAATCGTTTCTTCGAAGAAGCCGCTCCCGATGCTGTCAGTGCAGCCGTACGCTCGCGAAACTTTCAGATTCACCGGAACAACTAAATTCGCTAACTTCTCTCACGGGTGGAGCAACTTTTCGCCGAAATTTTGGAATACGGTAAAGCCCTGATCTATGACGAACCTTTGGAACCTTGCTTTTTCTTAGACCGTGTACTTCTACTATTTTATTATCTCTAAGATTCGACACAAACGCATTCGTTAAAACAAAATTTGTGTACATCACTGTTACCCTGCAGTAGCTCCACGAAAATTACTGAAGCCATTTGGACAAATTTTAAGTCATTCCATTTTAAGGAAGATGCGGCAACGCATTTCCGAAAAGAATCGAATGATCGCGGACGAACGAGGCATAAAGAGAAGGATTAGCAGCCGTGTGGGGGGGGGGGTGTCGTTAAAAGTTCGGGGAGTGCGCGAAGTTGGTCGAATAATTAAAAATGAAAAAGGCTGGTGCGCGTCGTTCGGCCATGAAATAAAACGTACGTTTACGGCGATGCCGGCCGGAAGAAGTTGTTCCATTGAAAGTTAAAGGCCCGTGAGCCATCCACGGTGCTTTCGTTTATTCGTTGGAGGGATGGGGGATGATATCGTCGAGAGAGAAAGAGAGAGAGAGAGGGAGGGTTGTTCGAAACAGAATTTCGGGGGTTGTCCGTTGCGCGGGGTACGGTCGCGTGCCCGCGGAATGAAGCGCTCGAAATTATTTTCGGGTATCGAGCGGAAGAAAGTAATCGGGGGTGGCTTACGGGCAATAATCTGGCCATTAAGGGGTAAGGGGAGGCCCTTGGAACCGTGTCGCTGTGGCACAGGGTCTGCTAACCTCCTGGGGGGGTCCTTACAAGCACGTAAACTCAGTTTTACTAGCAGTTAACATTTTACGACTGAGACGGTCTGCTGGCTCTGTACATTCGAGCCTTCTCTCTGTCTTTCTCTCGCTCTAGTTTTCCGTTCGCGTTGCACCGAAGGCTACCAGCTCTCTCCTTCCTGTTTTCCTCTTTCTCTCGAACCGGCCCGGCTTCCTGTCGGTCGAGTATCCGTCACAACGTGAAGTTTCACACTGCGAAACACCGGCTATACGAATGTATACGAGCCGCGGCGACAACGTAACGCTCGTCGTTTTCGAGGGTCGTTAACGGGCGAAACTGCGTTAATATGACACCCTGTTGAAGATCAAGCTAATTGCACGACTAATTCGCTACTCTGTCCTCCCCTCCGTCTCCTCCCCACTTCACTCACCGTGTTCGCCGAGGCAAAATTTCTGCCATAAGGAAGCCACAATCAACCCCCGATGCTCCTGTTTATGTCAATCTCGTGTGGAACAATATCGGGCCACAGGCAAACTGGAAAGGGCTGTTTCATGCGTTTATAGTGAACGTTTATAGGAGAAATAGATACATTCAAAAATTATAGTATTGATCTTACGACGGCGACACGGAAGTGTCGCTAGAAATTATATCACAATTTAAAACAATCACCCCTAGACAGTTTGCGCACTGACATATATTTTTTAAAAGGATTAAAAGATTAAAAGTTAAGAACATCGATGTACATATTTTCATATCGTAGAAAGTGTTGAGTAGCTCGAGTTCAAACAATTTCAAGTGCAAAGGGCTGAAAGCACATGTACAAGCCCTTCAATCTCCTCTTTAAACATATACCTGTGGCAATTTCGGACTACGCTCGGCAAATATTTAGAAATTCGAGTGCCGTCAGACAGGAGGGTTTCGCGCGTACGGAGAGAAGGGGAACGCGCGAGGAGAAAATCGAAAATCCCTGGTCGAAACAACCCTTAGGATAATTTAGATTCGCGAGCTGGGTTGCAGAGGGGGTGAAGAGAGTCGAGGGGTGGTGGTATGGCAACAGCGGCGGCGGTGGAACGTCGCTGGTGTGTATTGATCTAAACGGGAACCCGTGAAAGCAATTAAGATAAGGCACGGTAACAAAGGGTTGTCGGCTGCTACCCGCTTTTCACCGTAGGAAAACAGAACGAGAGGACCGTACGGGGGGAATAGAAAGAGTCACGAACAGGATGGAGGCAGATACAAGCGTTACGACGGAGCAGGAGGAGCGGGAAAGCATCACCGCGGGGCTGAAAACCGTATCGAGCGCGTTTTCCTCGCAACTTAAAGTCTTCTCCAGTTCCGGCCACTCGGAAAATTGATTTTTTTCGAATACCATTCGATCGCACGCACTTCTCGAAACGTTCTGCGACGATACTCTTCGAAAGAATCTCGGGACTAGCCAAGCTGTACGAATCTGGCCGAATATTGTGCGTAAAAGTTGACTTTATAAATGACCGAAGCATCTGTAGGAAAATTTTGTACGGTATGTTGTCGTGGGGTAGCTAATTTTGTTTTGCTCTGATCTAACAACGTATCTCGACGTGTTCGCAGGTGTTATTTGACTATGACTTTTAAATGAAGTCTAATCTGGACACCGAAACTCGAATTCAGCTGCTGCCGCCTATGGTTGCGATGCTATTTGTTGTTCGACTGGTTCAATTACAAAATATTCAAATATTCATCGGCGTCCTCGCGTCGAAACGCGCTCACGGTAGCGAGGGGTGGAGGAATGCTCAAACTGTAATATCGTACGATCCACCGGACCAATCCGAAAAGGAAAAATATTTTTCAGAACTATAATTTATGTACAGGGTGCATAAAAAGTAATGGTCATCCGTATTATACGTAAATCTACACCTCGGGACCGGTAGACATTTGTAAAAAAAAAACACAATTTTGCAAAAACTTCAACTGCTTATAATAAAACTTTTTCTCTTCAAGATGAGTAGAAGGTACGATGTAGAAAAACCTTAACAATCATTTACTTTGATATTAACAATTTTTATATCATTTTAGATGACCATTACTATACTATGCACATCCTATACTTTGACACTGCACGCTCATTGTTTCGGAAGACAATACAGATAGAAAATACAATCGTGCACAAATTTGAGCAGAATGAAAGTCCGTCTTCCGCCAAACAGCAAAACACAACAGAGTGGAAATAATCGAACCGGTCCGCATGATCGATTTCAGGGACCGTCATCGAGGCCAGGTAGATCAAGGATCTTTTCCATCCCAGAAGGACGCGATTCCCAAACTCCATTCAATTTTGTTCGTCCTCCTGCTCTCGCACCCTCGGGATTCCGGGCCAGGGTAGCAATACTCGCGGACGAGGTCCAGATGCGGGACGAGAAGAGGGTATATCAGGGGGTTGAAAAGAGAAAGAGGACGGGAGGGTAGCTAGCAAGCTGGCAGAGCTCTGGCAGGCAGCGGGAATGGCTGCTCTTTTAATTCGAGGGTGAATCCTGTCGGCGAGATCGGAGGGGTTGCTCGAGGAGGGGGTGCAAAAGAGAGGCCAACGGAAGGAGACGAGCCGAGGAGCGTTACCCCAGGGATCTGATATCGACACCGAGCCGTAAGAATATCCGGGCCTCCTTTGATTTACGAAAGAAATCGAGACGAGCTGTTCCGCGCTGTTGATATCGTGTTTCGCTCGGTTACGAGCGACGCGCGTTGCGAATAATCGCTGCTCCCGAAAATGCACGATTTCAAAAGGAAACCGTCCACTGCGATTGTTCTTCTTTTACGATGAGATTCAAATATCGTTCATTAGATGGATAACGTTATACTACCTATATTGAATAATTATTAGATTACGTATTTTATGAGTTTCCGACAAAAATATGTAAGACGATCTACACGTTTCTTACAACTTAATGAAACCACTAGAGAAAAATCCGCAATTTGATCATAAAGCTGCCAGTACACCTTTCATTCGAAGATCGACGAAACAAAGATAAAAGGTAAAAAAAATGGCAGGTCGAGGTATCGTCCGGAGTCCTTGGAGTTAGCAGGACCGTCGAAGCTCTGGAATATTATTTAACTCGAATTTGGCTGCGCGGAAACACGGCACAGCAAAAACGAATGCAAATGCAGCCGGGCTGGAACCGGTTTTTAAAAATTGCACGCAGCGAGCCGCGTCACGTTCGCTTCGCGATACGCAATCTCGAATTGCTCGACGTAATCCGCGGGAAAAAACGAGGAGCAGAGAGAAATAGCGAGGAATAAATAGAAGGAGAGCGAGAGGCGAGGGTGAAATATTTATTTTAATCCGACGCGACGGGGCCGCGCGTTACAATGTAAACCGAGCGGCGAAAAATATCGGAGAGTTTTGAACGTTCGCAAGGACAATACACAGACATCGCGGAACGTCTCGGATGTCGCAGACGAGCCGGTGCGCCGAGCTTCCGGTCTGGACGCCTCGTTTCTCGTTCTACTCTCGCCAGTCACAACTTTTCCGCGATTTCTTTCGCGCTTTGGCAATTCCCGGCTTCCGTTTCCCGAACGGAATCCTGCGCGAACGGTTTCTCGCGCGCTCTGCACACTCTGACGATGCTCGATGTTTTTCCAAGACACAGAAAGCTCACTCTCTCTCTCTTCGCCTTGGTCCCTTCCTTTCGTCCTTATCGAGACGTCGCGTCGTTTCCTCTTCGAGTTCCGCGCGTCGAATTCGCTCGACCATATCTTCGGCGTACCTTCGCTTCGTTCGCTCGATCCCTTGCTCGCTCGGCGCTTTTATTATTTTCTTCCTTCCCTCCAAGCGACTTCCGGCGCGAACGGGCGTTCGAATCCCTCTCCGCCACGCGGCTTTCCCAACAATCGTAAATCAAAAGCTTCGGAACGCGAACGAAAGGTGCACTAACGTACACCGGGTGTCCACAATCACCGTCAAGGCCGTCTGGACACAAAGAACTGCTCTTTGCGAGCACCCACGTTACTTCTTCGCATTGTACATGTGGCGAGGAACTCCGAGGACCTACCCATCGTGTGTTAATAACAGCGGTTTCCGGGAATCTGCGCGAAAAGTTTCTTGTAGATGGCACAATTCGAAAGCCACTCAATCTTTTCGGACGTACTGGTTGTACTGTTCTTATTTGAATGTTGATATAACTTAATATGAAGCTCTTGCTACCTTTCATATTAATTCTTAATACACTATGTTTTTAAAAATTAAACTTGTGATTCCGGCGTAAGGTTCGATCATTAATAACAGCAGCAAGTTTGCAAATTAATTTAACTCAAATTAATTTTTCAGACGCAAAAATGTGTCTCTTGAAAATGATCATTTACAATATTAGACACAATAAAAATTTTCATTTACAAGATGTTTTTGTCTAGCGTACAATTATGTTGTACAGTGTATCTTCCTTGTCGTGTTTTAATACGAAATCGTACATTTTACAAGATGGGTTTCTCATCCCCAACTTTGGGAGGATTTCCCCACTAAATCAAAAGAATAGACGCGCGTAGGAAAATATGTATTGTTACGATAGTATCAAGAAGGGTCGTGTGAAGCATTCGAAAAAAATTTGACGAGGGTATGGCCAAGCAATTTTGTATCGAAAAGCCGGATTGTTGCAACCCCGATGAGGACGAACCCGTCGACTTCAGCTCTAGAGAGAGTTTTACCTCGGGTCCATCCGTTGCCTCCAGCTACTCGTTACCGGGGCGGAACGATTTTAATTAAGACATAAATTTTTTCGCCCGACCGCCCTTTTTTCAGTCACCCCCGTCCGTGTGTCTCCCGTTACACCGTGCCTCGCGAAACCAAGAAAAATATCGCATCGGCGTAAAGAACAAGACAACACAGTGTAAATTGTCTTCTTCGTGTTTAATAAATTGCTCAATGTTCAAGCGTGGTATGGATAAATGCATTCCGTAAAAGAGAAATTTGAGTACAAAGGGTTAACGAAGAAATTGTTTCTTTTGTATAAAGTGCTGCAGAATAGTGATGGGTTGAGCCGAAATTTGACTGGGGTAGATATGTAGATATTTCTGGCGAGAATGAGAAAGAAACAAAAAATGGGTGTGCACGAGGGAGCGTTCCGTTTGGAAAATTAATTGATTGTTGATTGAGCATTGTTTGTATTACGCGTAATATGTTTTGCTAATGTATATGGTCCCACAGGATTTCGAAGCATCCCTTTCTTGAACAGCGACATCCTTTGGTAACGAGTAGGAGGAGGGTGTGTTCCGCGGCGAATTTCGTGCATTTTTCCGCGATTAAGGACCACCGTGCAAGGGAGGGAAATAAGGGATAGTTTTGCCAGAGTCGTGGAAGATCGCATCCCCTCCGTAGTGCCGCGGCGCGTCGGTAGCAGAAGAAAAGAGGGTGGAAGAGCACGTCGGCGGTGGCCGTGGGGGTCGAATAAAATTTTACGGCCGCGAAATCGTCCAATAATTGTTACGGCTCGCTTTGATCGCGTAAAACACGTCGTAAACGTCGAAAGGGACGACCCCCTGGCCGACAGGAATTACTCTTAACCCCCTTACGGGGTATTATGCCGCATTACCGTCAGTGCTGCGTTCGCGTCTGCACGCTTCCGCTGTCTCCTGACATCCCCGTCCCCTATGCCATCCCCTCCCCACCAACGGCGCGCGCCCTTCGAAAATCTTATCCTTCGACTCGTCGTGACAGTTCCGCCATATCCGCACCCCATAAAGTCACCGAAAGGAGCTATAGCTTTCGGGCATCCTGCGGCGAGACCCGGCCTAATGTTCCCGGATCTCGATTAAGCGTTAACCGAGTGTCGTAAAAGCGACGCAACCGGTCCAGGATTACATCTGTTTCGCTCATGAGTCGCGTGCGCGAGGTACGGACACGATAAAAGTACCATGACCAACTGGAAAATGCGCGAGGAGCGATGGGAAATTAGCATCGACGTCATTCAAATGGTAAACGATCGAAAGCATCTACTTTTACCGATTCTCGTAAATGGAGATGAAGGCATAAGATGGTTAAGCAATGTAATAAGAAAAGAAGTATATCCATAAGACTGATCCTGTAAAATTTTGATAAATTTATATGTCTATACAAGGTATAGCAATATTTAATTCGTATAATACTCCGTGCACCAAGACGACCCCCGGCAATTCTATTACTTTGCAGATCCACGGTTACATTGTTAGTTTGCAGAAGGTCAGCGATCGGGGCATAAACTGTAAACTGGACGCAGCTCGGTCCCCGTTTTCCTGTTTGCTCTGGGTTTTTCGAGGGGTAAAGGAAAAAAAGGGCGCCGGCGTCAATATATTCAAGCAAAGAGATTACACGGTGCAAGAATATCTCGAGCGAGGGAATCGGTGCTCGCTTACGTGGCGGTTCTCCCCGTTCCTCGCGTTCTCGTCGTTTCTCTCTTCTTCCAAGAGACTGGGGCGAGCAAAACGAACACAGAGAGAGAAGAGGACGACGTCTGAGCTCTCGAACGAACACCTTTTCCCGGTGTGTGCGGCCAGGGGCCGCGTGTTTCAGTGTGCGCGCGCGCGCCTCCGCCAAGAGGTCGGGCAAGATCTTTTAATGAAACGCGGATGTTAGAATGGCAGGAATGCTGCAAAATGGTCTGGCCGTGCTATGTACTCTACGTGCAACCGTGCACACGTAGCCGAGGTATCGCGTAGCCAGCTTCTCTGTCTCTCTTTCTTACTCAAACACACACACGCACACACGGACAAAGGGAAAGAGCAAGTGAGTGTGAGCCAGAGAGAAGCATCCACTGTGCTCGCAGATATATGTATGTACGGGAAGCGCTCGGTAGGAAGAACGTACATGGCGCGGCGTCTCGAGGCAAATTAAGCCCCTCGACTCCGCTTCGGCTTCGTTATTGAAGTGGCATTCCTGCTCGGGAACCCTCGAGAACTTGTCTCTCCTGTGTACGCCGCGACAACGATAACTAGACTTTTTAATAGCTTAATAACGACCGAAGATATTCGCGACGAGTTAACGAGCAACGGCGAGAGCCCACCCTCGCGGATCCTGCCGCCCCCTCGTTACGAGCCATCGAAATTTATCAGCTCGTTCCGCGAGATTCCGCCCGCTGTTTTGCTCGCGAACACTTTTTACCAGCGCGCGACGGTCTGCTCGATAACCCTTAGTTTTTGGGGCTACGAGATCTCTCTCTCCCTACCATAAGGCAGGCTACAGCGGTGGTGGGGACACATTCGAGGCGGAGCGAAGCGTGTAATTCATGCGGGGGGCGTTTCCAACAGTCAGTTAGCGAGTGGCTAGCCTCGTACGCGATTTATTATTTAATTGTTGTGCTTGATATCTACATAAATGTTTATTTATATAATGTTCTAGTTTGAACATGTATTAAATGCTCCATAGTGATGTTTATAAAGGGAGCATCTAGATAAAACATCGTTCAACACGGTAATAAGAAGCATGAAGAGCCGAGAGAGCATCGGCTACAAGGAGCCGGAGAGGGGGCCGGAAGAAGTATTAATAAAACGTTGCAAAGACTAAAGAGAAAAGCAGTGAAACAAAGAGAAGAGAGAGAGAGAGCGAGAGAGAACGGTCGCAAGCGGATCGAGAAAGAAATTCTTATTGCCTGGCAAGTCCGGCTTTTCCGCAATATACAGCACAGGTGTACCGAATGTGTACACCCCGTCCCACCCTCTGTCGCGGTACACGCTCTGCTCCGTAAGGGTAGAAACACAGAGCTCCGTGTGCACGCATGGTCAGGACCGTATTCTGTCTAGCGAGGCCCATTACTCTTTGCTCTTGTTTCGCCCGCTACCCCTATAATATCTGCCCGTTTCTTTCTCTCTCTTCTTTCTCCTTTTTTTCATACGATATACACACCGGACACATCGTTCCGGAATAGTGGGGGTTGGAAAAAGCGTGGAATTATCGTTTTCCCGAGCGATGTTCCCGGTTCTAGGCTTGATAAAATAAACGAATAAACGGCCACCTAGCTAGGTAGCCGCGGTAACAAGGTACACGGTGTAAACAGCTCGAGGAAAAAGCATGGCTGCCGGTGTGCGTCGAGGGCGGTGATCGCGATGAAACGCACGGAAACGTTGTCGCGGGTGTGAAAATACGCGAGAGAGCCTCCCCGCCGCGGAACACAACGGAACCGGTAATCGATTAAACGAACCTGACAAGAGACCGACTATAGCACACCCACCGCGGACCTAAAGCCGACCAGCCTCGCGGTTCTAGAACGCGTAATCACTCTATAACCCGGTTTAGTCCGTCGAGCTATACGCGAGCATCCGGCGAACCAGTTTCGAAGAGTCTGAATCATCGATACGTCGTCTTATGAACCTCAGAAGATTGTACTGTTCGCGATCAGCCCCAATTTCAACAACTTATAAATGACCTAAAAAAACCTAGATTCCAAATACTCTAAAGTGATCCATCTACATACATATCTAGTTCAGCATCAACGATAGAAGACAGTCTCTTCTGCTCCTTCTTAGCATCGAGTACTCTGGTAGGCGTGGTGTCTCAGCCCCCACTTCCTCAAAACTATCGTAATAGTTCACACAGCAATCTTGAACCCATGTAGATTCTGAATTTTACATTCTCCAACAATTTATCTTCAAATATCCTACCTCTCCTCGCGTGGATAGTTCCGAATGGCGAGACTCGTCGCTCCCGATTCCAACGGAGCCAGGGCATTGCTCCACAGGGCAATCCTCCTCAGGAGCTAGCCCGAGGTTTCCAGGAACGCGTCTAGAGAATCCGAGTCGAGTCCCGGAAGGTTAATTTCGACAGATAAATCCCGTTCCCGGTTCTTCCGAATCCTATGGAGTCCGCGGCGCACTACGTCGCCCGAATTCTCCATTAAAATCCACTCGCTCCTTCCGCCCTCACCCCGCGCCGCTAGGCGGCGTGTGTATTTGTTATTTCCCGGCTGGAAAAATCCTGCTGAGCTGCGGAGTATTTTCTTCGCAGTCCGAGAACAGGGTGGGGAACGGGGGAAAGAGCGAGCCGAGCATTTCCTCCGACGTTCCTTTTCCACGGGGGTGGGCGAGCGAACAGCGAGGAGACGGGGATGAAAACGAAAGAGTGGGAAAGAGAGACACCCTGAGACATAGAGAGGAAGCGAGACAGCCGAAGCAGGGAGAAAGAGAGACAGCCGTAGACAGAGAGAAAGAGATCAGCAACTGGCTGGTGGGAACGGATAGTGAGAGAGAGAGAGAGAAAGAGAGGGAGAGAGGAAGAGAGAAAGAGGCGACAGAGGGTAGACCGACGTTCCTGGGGGTGGAGGCGCAGGAGGCAACGTGGCGTATTGATCGAGTGGCTCTCGCGTCGACCACCGTCGCTTTCGAGCCACCCTGTATAGGTGAGCGTCTGCGTCTGTGTTTCTAGACGAGGATGAGAGCGTGTGCGCTATGCCATGCCGGCAAGCACCGGCGACCAATTGTTTATGCGTTCGTCGTGGACACAGGCCGGCTCAAAAAACAATCCCAATGGCTAGGGAAAATGCGAAAAATTCCAGGGCTTCAGGATATTCCCTACAATGTTGTTCGGAGGCGACTGTTTATGCTGACTTCCTGGGTTGGTTAAAAAAACGATACCGATGGCTGCCTTCATCAGGAAAGTTCGAAAAGTCCCACAATCCTCTTCTACCAACTGTTCATGCTTTTTTTCGTGGACATGGACTGATTCAAAAAACAACCCTGATGACTGCTTTCACCAGGAGAGTTTGAAGAGGGACTCCAGGCTATTTCCTGCATCATCATTCAAAAACAAATTGTTCGTGTATACCATTAAGGACATGGACTGATTCAAAAAAACAACCCTGATGACTGCTTTCACTTGGAGAGCTTGAAGAGGGACTCCAGGATGTTTCCTGCATCATCATTCAAAAACAAATTGTTCGTGTGTACCATTATGGACAGAGGCTGATTCGCACAATCTTGACGACTGTCTTCACCAGGAAAACGCGAAGGGACATCTGCAGTCCTGTCGTTCGAAAGACGCGCCGCGCCGGGTGAGTTACGCTTGTTCTCCAATGAAACATTCGAACCCTTTACCGCTCGGTATATTTCCGCGCGACGTTCATGGCCTGTGGCTCGACCTGCCGTTTCAGCTCGCGCGTGGGCGTCCGTAACGGCGCGCACAGGAAATCTATTCCCGCCGATGTTTGTACACGTGAGATACTGTTGCCCGAGACCGGAGGAGACGTTCTGCGAGTTTCTTTTTCTCTGTTCCGTTCGAGGGAGAAAGAGATAGAATAGCCAGTCTCGCCGAAAGTTCGCCGGTTCGTACAAGAAAAGTCCATCAGCTTTATTTCGGGCGCAATCGACCGGCTCTTGGAGACCGACTACTCGCAATCCCCCGACGAACCATCGATCGCCACCGGCTCGTCATCAACTCCTGGATCAGCCTGTACGATCCTCCTTCCCGTGCAAAACGGACATGACACGCACACACGTACTCGCCCGTACACACATATATTTGCAAACGTGTACGGCGAACGGATCGCGTGGGGAGGACAAGAGGCAATGGTCAGAAAATAACTCAGTCGGCCTGTTCCCATGTGCAACGGGGACCGCTGTCTGTCTGTCTCGATCTCCGTTTGCATGACTGTGTATGTATATGCGTCGCTGGACGTGGGCGCGCTGAAAACACCGTGATCTATGCTAGGTGCAGCCCACGAATAACGCGGTGACACTCGCCATGCAAAATCTCCATGCACTCGCATCGACGCGCTGCATTTCTCACAGGAAAAATCTGAAGTTGAAAATCCGGCGAGTCGAAATATCATTTTTTCAATGGTTCGTGTGTGTCTCGAAAATAGCGAAAGTTTTTAGAGAATCTGAACAACCAACAATCGGGAGAGTCCAACTTTTGCGATGGTTGCTTTTTAGCAGAATAATGGAAGCTATCAACCCTTTCAAAAAGAGGACGATATCCTCCTGGATTAATTTCCAGCAAATTTGGAAAATCGAACATATCCGCGTTCTTTTCGCAAGGCAAGACGACACACGGGAACTCTTCCGCGTTTCATTTTCATGCGGGTGGCTCCCACGGGCATCGTAAACGCACGCCTCGCGTCGGTGCATCACCATCGGAAAAACTACACCCCCGCGTTCAGTTCACGTCTCGCCCCCGCGATTCGGTTTCCCGGTTAACTAGACGAACCCTCTAGTGACGAGACGACGAATAGGAGAAGCTTGACGGATGGAGTCGGGTTCGATATGTGTTTAAGACTCCGAGTCAATTAGCGAGCTTCATTTTATGGATCTGTTCGAAAGCAATACAATACTCACAAGTTATCACAAATTGGGAAATAAATTCTCGCGTACATTCAAAAGTGTTAAGAATTTGTTGATCATACCTAGACCGAGGATCTTTATGCAAAATAAAAATCTTCTGCATTTATCGTGGGAAACAGAAATAAAATTTTAAAAAATGATTTCATCCCTTAATGGCTTTGTGACACTATAAACAACAGTACAATATTCGTAAAATTTTCTAATCTGTTACTGTTTTACATTTAAACTAACTAATCAAAGAAAGAAAAAATCAAAGTGGTCACATACGAAACATGGAAGACGCGAACTATTGTCTTGCGTCATCAACGCTTGCAAGATAACAGACGCCAGTTGATGTATCCCGGCCGCAATGTGTTAACAAGCATAAGGGAGGCTTTATAGTTCTTCTGGATGGTTTGTGTCCAATCAGTCAAGGTTCGAATCAACTAGCGAGGTGGTCGGTGGCATTGCCGGTGAAAATTCCGCCTCGAGGGACAATCTCGTTACCAGGTCCGTGTCTATAAACCATCCCACGGCTCTCGGAGCTCTCATCTCTACCGAACGGTAGAAATATAACCGAGCTATCGATCGATCAATTATTCGGACAGGAAGAATCGGACGGCGGAATCGGTCGCGTAGCTTTCGCTGGAGATGGCGGGACGAATGGACTTTCGGCAGGAGAGGGTAATCCGTCCCTGAGAAAGGGTGGACCGACGCCACTGTCGACCCACCCCCGCCAACAGTCTAGAGGGTGGCCAAGGCGCGCTCGATATCAAATCGTCGAAAAACCATCCTGGAAATATCGAGGATTTGCTCTCGCTGCGAAATACTGCTTTCCCTGAACACCCAATACTGTGTTAATTTTTTAATCGCTGTCACCAGTCTATCAGCAATTCAAGAATAACTCTCTTCGTTAACTATTATAATATATTTTTCGAATGGAAAGTGCATCGAGTTTTCTGCAGTGTGTACGTTCGATTTTTCACCGACTGCTTTGTCGTGTACCGAATAGTGCAATCTAAGCAATAATGAGCAGCTATCGGACGCGAATGAATTGAACTGCAGAAATTGTGGGAGAGAGATATTTGCTGTAGCGGAAGAGCTGACTGGTGAAAAACTGCTGCCTTTGGCGAAATTTTGCAAATATCGATAGAGAAACGACATTTTTCTCTGAAATATTTTGAATCTTTTTTTAGTGAGCTAGTTTTATACATTCTGTCATTCGGAAAGCTATCATGTACGATCTTTTTGCGTGTCGAAAACAACCACAAACATCATGAACATCATCCTGAATGTTTCAAAAAGTTATAAAGCACAGCTCTCCTAAAAAAATGGTTAAAGATCATAAGTTTCGGTTAGGCGAAACGGTATCTTCATCCCCAACGATTCCGTGCTGATTAGTGAGATCGCAGAATTAAAAATTCGCTCAGTACGCGCACGTAGATGCGAGCAGAAGCATCGCACGTAAACGGAACGGTGTTTCGCAGCTGCAGGGAGACATTTTTCACAGGGCATCGGTGTGTATGCATTATGCATGTCGGCGAGATGCCGCAGACTCTTTACGCGGTGAGAATTTCGAATCCTCCGCCGTTGAAATTCTTCTGTACGAGAAGAGGTCCTCCAGAGGTCCTTTGGGACCAGCTGCCTTCTTTCTCCACCTCAATTTTTCTGGGGCCTTGTTCAATTTATAAACATTTATTTCGAAATTCATATACGATCTCGTTTGTCAAAGAACTCCCTCAATTATCAACAACTTGCAGAAAATTTCTGGGATCTTGTTACATGCGGAAAATAAAAATTGAAATTCCATTTTTGCGATTATTTATCTACCTTCGAGGTCCATTTACGATTTCGTTGAGCAAGGACAGCTTTGGGGTAAGAGGCGGAGGCTGAATCTTCAGCGTGGAGTTTTGGCAGGGCCGTGGCACGAGCCCGAGGTGCCCCGCGCACTCGAAACGTCATATTCGAGCACGGTCGCCGTTTCTGTACCAGACACACGGGACCTGTTGCTGTCGAGTTTACGGTGTTTTTACGAGCGACGTTACAGCCACCCCTGAGTACGGGGGCTGAACACACCCTCCCCGCAGAAACGATATCCCTCTTCTCATTGCCGGCACCTATGCGAGCCGGCTAGCACGAGAAAAAGAGAGGGACGCAAAACCCGAAACGTCCTATCCGCTCGTTTATGTCTGTCGTTTACGTCCCTCTCTCTCTCTCTCGCTTTTTCACTGTTTCCCTCATAGGTTGGTACGCATAATAATGATTCCGATGATCGTTCGCCGATACAAAACCGACGCTCGTCGCGTGCCGTCTCGTTAACGGCCCAGAGCTCGTTTCGACGAAAACCGCAGAAACTTTTGCTTTACGAGTCGATCGATGCCCAAGGTGCTCGACTACGCGTGCTGTTGCATTTTAGGGGCTGATTCTGCTGGGTGAAATAACGCGACGATCTAGAGTAGCGTTACCGTGCTATCGGCTTTCTTTTATTCATACGAATCGTTAGTTTCTTTCGGCCTATCGAGGAGACAAGCTTGCGCAGTCGAATCGAGTCATTTGTCTCCGATCCTTTACAATTTGTTTCGAGTATACATAAAGAAAGACACACAATTTTTCCTCCTTAGTGTCACGTTTCTATCCCAGACTCTGGGTCTCATGCATTCATGAAAAGAATGATTAAAGTCTAATCCTTACTAACATCTTCTATTAGCACCATGTGACCAAGTGAACCAGATAAACTTGCTAATAAATTAGCAAATGTGTCAACCACCCGGTACACGATCATTTTACTCGAGGGGCATGTTTGATTCTGTGATAGAACGTTTTCGCAGGAATCACTCGCAACACTCCCAGACCTTCACGATTCAGCACGTGGTATACGATAGAAAGAAGATTTTGGGTCAGCTAGGGAAAGAGGAGGATCTGCCGCGCAGTTAGGCCAACAGATGAACTTCTCGCGGAAAGTTGTGCGATCGTGGGGCTATTTCGCGGAGATCAGGGTTGCGGGGGTAGCTTGCGAGTGGCATGGATCGACGGGACGAAGAATTTCATCGGAGCCGAGTCGACTGGGTCTCTCGGAACATCGAAGAGAGAGAGAGAGAGAGAGAGAGAGAGAGAGAGAGAGAGAGAAGTCTGACTTCCGGCGAGACAGCGCTGCGTATATGAAGGAGGGTCGGTGGAAACAAGTTTAGCGAGAGTCGAGAAAGTTTCTGGCCGTCGTCGGCGCTGGCTACGAAACTTTCCAACTACCGAGTTTTGTCTCGCGCAATTAGAAGTTCCCTGTATTATTCATAGCTAACGTTGCGCTCCCCTCGAGCTCCTTTCCCGAGCTCTCCGGCTTCTTCTAGCCGTTCCTCGGATCTCTCTTTCCCTCTCTATCTTTCGCATTTGGGTCCTTGTAGATTCCTTCGACGCTGGATATGCCGGCTGCTGCTTCTTCGTAACGCGCAAAACTCAAAGACCACCAGCAGCACAGAAAGAGAGAGAGAGGCGCGAGTCGCGCACGGTTCATGAATTTTAATGAAATCTCGAGACGGAGAAGCTCCTCCGTGTTTCGCCTTGTCTTCTCTCTTCCCTCCCTGCCTCTTCACCCCCTTTCTTCTTCGTCTTTTTGCTCGGTATTCCCGTGTACACACCGCCTGCTGTTCCCGGTCCTCTCTCTGATCTATACTGTTTACGTGACGCTCGATATTCCCCGCGAAATCGCATTCGTTAATAATCGCAGCCGCGAGAATAAGCCGACAGACGCTCTCGAGAACCTTGCGAACAACCCCCGGAGTCCGGAATGATGCGAGAACTGTCGATCGATGCGCCTGATTGGGTTCGGTTCATGGTACAATTGTGTACCTTTCGCTCCATTTTCAATAAACTTACGAAACTATGTAACCAAGCTACGGAATACAAATGTTCGAAAGAAGGTGCTCGTGAAAACTTAATTGGTCTGCTCCGAGCTGATGTTTGTGCAAACATGAATTCTTTAAAGTAATAAAGATGAAAGAATCCGAGGCTATGTGGATGGAATATTCGAGTTGTAGGAGCTTCTGGTCATCGCTGCAAACAATTGCAGTGTGTAATCGTCAGGTGCAAACTATCGCAGTTGGTTGATCCCCGGTCGCCGAGACCAAAACGAAAACGCGGGGTTGGAAAGACAGGAATCCTGGCGGAACCGTTCGATCCATTAATAATAGAGCAAGGTGTCGTGCTAGGTACGACCCCGGAATACCTGTCCGTCGGCTATACAGGCGGCTCGCGAATTATTCGCCCGGCGATAAAACGATTCCGCTACACACCGTGTCGTTCCGATGATGACGGCGATGCTCCGCTCAAGGACGAGCCGTCACTCTCTTGTCATTTTCTACACGGACGGAATTGAAATAGAATTAAATGAAACGATAACGGTTGCGCCTGCATGAACGGCACGTAATGACGGACGTGTACGACCGCCGCGCGTTGCATAGCGTTTGCACGGCGTCGCATAGCATTCGCCTTGCTCTCCCAGGGAGCATGGTATAAGAGGTCGTCGCGTGTCGTGCGGTTTCCTACGCGAAGACAAGACACCGCCATACTTA
The DNA here is from genome assembly GCA_028455595.1 of Lasioglossum vierecki. NCBI lineage: Eukaryota > Metazoa > Arthropoda > Insecta > Hymenoptera > Halictidae > Lasioglossum > Lasioglossum vierecki. The sequence goes on along the minus strand of CM052338.1, from coordinate 24,423,667 downwards.
TTTCATGTCGACGAGCGGCACGGCTATTCTGATCCCCGAGAGTGTCGTGCCATTCACTCGTCACCACGAATCGAACGTCATGGCGAGCAAATGCCTACGATTCCTTTGTGCAATTTCTAGAATCGCTTCTTATTTGCTAGCCTTCAGGTTCCGTAAACCTAAGTGCTCTTGCTTCGGCACGGGATCCGGGAAGAATAGGATTTGTCGAATCGTCGGGAACGCTCCTTGTTGGAGAAACGTCAATCAGACGTCAAAGAAGAGGTGGTTAATCCTATCAGTTCGGTATCGACGATAGAAACTACTTATGTTGCTCTTAGTCTGAGTGGGAGAGGGCGTGGTCTCCTCCGGGTAGGCGTGGCCTCAGTGCTCCGACCTAGGACGAAGTCGTGACTCATGTTTGCACAGACGAAAGTGGACATTTCTTTTCCTGTCGAATTTCAACGATCAAGTCGAAATTTTGAAGATTCTTTGACACCGTTCACTGTCGTCATCGTTTAAATATTTTGATAAATGCAACCTCTATGAAAGCTTGAACTATTTAGCAAAGGAAAGTTATGAACTTCCCAAGTTCATGATTTTAAATGACGACATGCATAAGATTAACGTAGATTAAGGGATTCTGGGTGTCACACATGCATGACACAATGAGTATTCAACAAGTACGATTTTACTAAAATTGTATAAACAAGACCATGGTCTTCAATGCGAAACTAAAAGATCTGAAATCAGTGATTTGAGCGATGCCGGTGGCCCCGTTGTTAATTGATCGAATTCTATGAAGAGTGGGATCGGTGCCCGACATTTCCGGACAGTGAATAGGGACCGAAGTCGTCGGACGACGACAGGTGAAGAGAATCCGCGAGCAAAAGTCCAAGAAGTCGCCGTCGACGAATCGAAGAAAAAGAGGAGCGCGTAGTTAGATTCCACCGGGGACGAAAAGGGCCTAACGATCCACGGTACGAGCTTCTCCTCGCCCCATGCAATCTCCATAGAATTACCATACGATTAAGAGAATACCGGCCCCCGGTGTACGTACACCGTGAAGAGAGGCGGGCGATGCCGGCCCTCGAGAGTCTTCCAATTAGCCCGAAGAAAGATCGTTTCTTCTCTCCGGCCTGTATAGATCGTGGCCAAAGTTACCGACACGCATTCGTTCGAAATGCAGTTCCACCTGGGCGGAAAATAAAAAAATCAACTATTTCGAAAGATGATGTTTCCAGGCCGTGGACGATCGTTTTCAATTCGTTGCAGAAACACACAAATTTTTTTTTCGAACAGGGACTAAATTCTATCATCGTGTCTAATTTTCCCATAGCTATTCTAATGGGCACGTCTTTCTGCTCTTTTGTTATTTCAGACATTAGTTGCGTTTTTTATGTCGTCTTTATATTATTATTTTTATATTTATTATGTTGCTCTTGCTGTAGGTTTGTTATTCTCAACAAAGTCGGAAAGCTGTTTTAAGGCGACACATTCTACGCACGTTATCTCTGAAAAATATGTAAAAAAAAGTTCGATTTTTTTTCGTCGCGATGCCTCTTAAACCACAGCGCATCGTGATACAGAGCATAAGATCTCGAATATACGCGCGGCCAGATAATCTGGATAAACGGAAGCACAGGTTCCCGTAAAAAACCCGAACATGCCGACAACACGGCCGTATTTCGTCGCGAGGAGGCGACGAGCTTGGCGCGCAGCATCGCTGTTGGATATTATTCCAGATTTATAAGCATCTCTATACTTAACACATCGTGTCCGAGACAAGCTAACTCCGAACTCTGTTACAATCATGAATTATTGATCCGGAACTGGAGATTGATGGTTGGAATTCTAATTTCTCTGTTTAACTGAAAGTGATCCAAACTCACTAAATACTGAATACGTCAAACATTTTTTCTTTTAGCACGACTTCCGTGTATAAAGTGATTCAGAATAAAGCTGCATAAAAAATCGAAAACATTGGACCGCCTTTCTCGCGATGCAACCGGTCACGATATCGGCGAAGGAATCGTCGAACGGAGCAGAGGATGCTTTATCTGGTTTCCTTGATATCGGTCGGAACGCCTTGACTGGATTAATTATCGCCGACAAAAAATACCGAAGTTCGGTGAACACGCGTGTGTGGCCCTAGAACTCTGCCGAAGTATAAACTCCGCGGACGCAGGCGCGTGTAGTAAACCACGTGAGTGCACGTACACACACGTGCACAACACCGCTCTCTTCGGCACTCTACGGCACTCTACTCTTTTCCGCCTCTCCCTCCTCCTTTCTCTCTGTCTTTCGGTTTACGAGCTTATTTTACTGGATTTTTATGATATAACGTACCCGCACCTAGCTCCAGCCCCGAAGTTTATAGGTTTGCGAGATTTTATCGTGGCGTAACGTATGGTTTGTTAAATCGACCCTCCTCCCCCCGTGCCGTACATGTACGCACGTGTGTTGTACATACATGCATACAGGGCGCATCGAGTCAACCACTCGCCGATCCACTTACGCTGCTCGCGCGAACACGCACGATGAATCCAGCAAAGGGGCCACCGACTCCTCTCTCGCGCCGAGGTAGATATTTATCGCGAGCTGTACGACGACCCAGCCAGCGGATCGAGTGTTTATTTTTTCTGCGCCAGCTTTCGTACCTCCGCCACATGCCAGCGTTCCGAAATCGACGCTGGGGCCTCGCGATTCCACGCTGAGGGACCTCGAACGCGACTCGGAGCTTCAAACTACAATTATATCAGAGAAACTGTTCGTAGCTCACTGATACCTTTTGCTACCGTTGTGCTTTCTTTCAAAACTAGGATAAGTCAGGTTAATGCCAAGAACATGAGTGACCACACTCGGGAATATGGCATTGGTGAGTGAATTCTTGTTTTTCTTGTATCCAAAAAAAAAAGAGAAAGGGTAGACTCGTTTCTAGAATTACAAGGGTGTAGGATGCGCTGTCTCATTTCTCTGTCTCGTTACTTGCCAGTCAATGAAGGCTTCGCAGTTCTCAAGGAACATGGATAAACGCTTCGGAGCAGGTCACTCGATTGCAGAGGATGAAAAGCGTAAAAGTGGGGATCGATACCGATCGAAGATGCAAAGGGCGAACAAGGGAGATCCTTCTGCGGGGGCGATGACCAGAACGGCGACTTCCGGTCAGTAACTCTGCGCAATTAAAGCGACTTAAGTGCAATTCCGTTAACGGGACAGCAGTGTAACTGTCGTGTACGACTTGACAGCACAATGCCTGCTCGGTCTCTCGGACTTGCTTTTGTTCGTCGTATCATTACTCTGCTCTGTACATAAGGCGGTCTTCTTCCTTGCATTTCCAGTTATGTGTACACACTATCGTCCACCATACCGTCGCTGATCGTTTCAAGAATAGTTTAACGAAAGCCTGATCCTCTCCAGAAATATCGGGTCTGCCATGAGTAGCACCGTATATTTTTGGAGCACAATTTCCGACGGCTTCGACATGCTTCTCTCGTACGATCGAGAACCTGATGATTAAATCCTTTGTACAACGATTGCAATTCAATTCTTTCTGGAATAAAGTGCTTACACTTTTTTAATGTGCGGAGAGTGAACTGGACTCTAAGCATGATTTTGAGTCAAGATTCACGGTGTGGACTATTCCTATGGTGTCTAGTAAGTCCAAGAAAAATTTCTCTCTTCTTTTAATAATGTTAATAACGACGTCGAAAAATTTACGTCACAGTGTTTCCCATCTTAGCTATAAACGCAGTCTATAAAATAAGATTCGGAGTTATCCAACATTGAATCCGAAGGATTTTCCCAGATCATTTATTCACGATGTCAAGGATCAAATTTTATACTTGATACTTGTTCGACGTATGATATGCATTACGAATAATTTGCCTATCGTCTGTCTTGAAATGTTTCCATATGTTAAAGACAGAGTCTTGTTTATTGCCTCATGCATTAATAATATGTAACTTTACATTACGCCTACTGGCTGCGAAGAATGTAAAAGGATACATATGTATGGTCGAAGAGATCGAGACTGATTTCTCAATAGGTCGAATCGAGAATGTTTAGGAGTTTGAGGCGAGAGTGATTGTCCTTTCGGCGATTAATGAATTTCGTTCGATCAGTGAATGAAAAGGAAACTGGAACGTAAGAACAATGGGTTCGATCGAAGGGTTAACGAGAGCCGTGTCTGTGTCTTATCAGCGTTGCAAAGCATTACCGAAACATTATTGCTCGATAGTGCCGGCGAGCTTTTATCTGCGCCTATAAATATACATACAAGCATAGTTGTGGCGCGGATATCGAAGCCGCGTTTACGTAGCTGCGAATGCCGGCGTCGCGGTCGCGATTGCATTATGCATATTGCTTTAAAAAGTAACATTTTCTAAGTTCTACGACTCGCTCCAAGTTCCCCCGTGTCCGCTTTGAACCGTGTCCCATCTCGCGTGCATACACACGGATACTATTTCAGAACTCGAAACGCGGCGAAAGGTTTTTCGAGGCCGAAAAAATTACTGCGAAAATTGGCGAACGCCAGCACGCGCCGCATGGGAAAGCTGGACAGAATTCGTAGTCTATAAATTATACCTTATCAATTACAAATAGAACGGTTTTTTACGGTTGCTTGTTTAAGGTTAAATAAATCATCTTTTGACGATGTAAATTTTCTGATATTTTCCCGAGGTATTTTTATGATGTACCTTCCGCAAACAACTTAAAAATATTTCTTGGAGTCAACATGCATATTTACTTCATTTTAAAATGTAATATTAATGAGGTTAATATTGGATTTAATAGAAAATTTAATATTATTGAGGTTAACTCGACGTTATAGTGGAAGGAGTTGTTGCATGACTAAGATATTTTCGATAGTGAACCTTGACCGGTCTACTACCATTAGTCATACAAAAATCAGCGCTATGACACATCATTGTAGTCATCTACATTCCCTCCCTCTTTAAGGGATTGATAGTTAAGTTCACAAGACTTTCGACGAATTAAGCTTTGTTACGCACTTCTCTCACTTTGTGGCCAGAGTTATAATTGAGGAGTTTTATTAATAAACTAGTGTTTTGTAAACCTACAACGTTTATTAATTCCTCATCGGGAACACGACAGGGTTAACAGTCGGGAAGAAAACTGATTATCACTTCAAGAGACTTGAACTTGACCAATATTTGTCGAATAACCGAGATCAGATACGAGTGTCCTTTTCGGTCTGCCTCGGTCAAGTATTAGCTTACGAAGAGACCTATTTCGAACCTGTTCCGTGACACGAAAATTTTCGAATTAATTCCACCGATTTTATAGAAATTGTGCAGTGGTGCGCGCCGGTGCACAGTGCGCTCGGTGCAACCTTAAAAAAACTTTTCGTAATAAATCAGCGCACAATACGACAGGCTGGAATCGGACAAATCTCGTTAGTCGGGTCGAAGAAGTTTCTGTCTCGAGAGAGAAACAGACAGACAGAGACAGCGACGGAGAGAGAAAGGGAGAAAGAGGGATAAAGAGAGAGCAGAAAGGCCGGTTCACCTTGGTTGCTGGAACCCATCTGCATGCGGGGACCGCGGATGAAGAAGAGGGAGAAGAAAACGAACAGAAAAACGAACGAGAAACACTCGAGAGGTCGAACAGGAAGGGTAGGGGAACGAAGAGCATGAAGAAGAAGAAGAAGAAGAAAAGAAAATCGAAGCTAGGGGAACGACATTCCAACTGGGGTCGGGATGGGAAGCGTCATCTCCTGGAAAACCGACGCTATACCTTTCTACCTTTTGCAAACGATACACGATCCACGCCGAATCCTGCAGCCGGAACGAGCGAATTTCATTGTTCTGCTACAATTAACACCCGTTGTGTTCGTGCACCGTGCGTAGGAAACGTCTGGCGCCAACAGATCGCGGTAAATGGGGGTGAAAAATGCCGTTGATCGCTCATTAAAATGGTGATCTAAACACTTTAACAGCAAACTGTGGAGCCATGTATTACATCCACAACTCTGACACTCTAAGAGCTTTTAAATAGTTTTGCTATTTCACATTACCCATTTTTGTCATAAATGCGTAAACTCGAAATTTTACTGATCACTGCAAAATTGACGAGATGATAATAGATTAAGGATTAGGGTCCACCGAAAATTCACATGTAAACTGGTTAGAAACGATCGAGAAATAAAATCGCTTACGTATCAGTGCGTGTATCGCTAATTCCGGTGCGTGTTTCGATGGCGTTGGCTACGAGCGCATAAACTGGCAGCCAGGTAATCAGATATCGCGAGCAAAGCAACATTTTAATCTCGGCTCACGGTGCAAGTTCGGTAAATCATATCGCTGGTAGCTACAGCATCGAGAACGCGCGTGAAATCGCGATGCATCGGCGGCGCGTAGCACCGAGAGGGCAACGTTGGAACTGCATCGAGTAAATTACGTTAGTAATTCATTCTTCGGTCGGCTCTGTACCGGTGTGTCTCGTTGACGAAGAAGCAGAGCGCGGTTCGCTGATGCGAGGCTCGGATAATTGCGATCGATCGAGCCGCGTGTTCGTTAATTAGCCGCGCGAACAAAATCCTGAACGTTCGACCGTGCAAACCGATGCTTCCCGAGAGAAATCGATCGGAGAGCCATTCCGTAAAAGGGAACACAAAGGTTTGACGAATTTCTACGGTTTTCTTCGTTTACCGCTGCAGGAAAAGCATCGTAGAAGCTTGAGATCGTCGCGGCGTAGCGTGTATCGCGTGCGGAATCGCGTGAGACAAACAAATACACGGATCGTTGCGCAAGCCTTAATTAAAGTGAGCGCCGTCCAATTAACGTGCAACGTACGGTTTACTCGGAGGAGAACGCTGCCGGTGCTCGTCATGGAAACTGTAATAGTGGACCGCTAATTATTTCTTAAACTATCCATGCAATGCATGTATCCCCGATGGGTGGCGATTTTCTAAAATCGATTTCGCAGATTGGCTTGTTCGCGAATATCGTCCTGATGGTTTTCAATTCCAGTATTCCTTACGGGGCTGTGGAAATTTGTAAAAATTAATTATCTAAGTTTCAGATATCAAGCGTTGAATGCGACTGATTTATAAAATAGTTTATATAGAAATTACTACGAAATTGCGAATATGCGATTATTGTCATCGTTGAAAACGCATAGATTCAGTTTACTCTTGTTTTCTACGATTAACATTTTACATCAGAGATATACATCCAATGCAATAAATGCATTTATTAATTCCCCGTAGTCTTCACAATCTCGACGATCACAAATCAAAAAATTTGTCTGTTTGTGGTCCCAGTGTTGAAAACAATAAATAATCGCAAATGTTGAGTGAGAAGTAAAAAATCGTAGACAACCCAGCGACAAAGGAGAGGATCGTTGCATCTCGGATGAACGAATGAGGATGAAAATAAGCGAGAAAAAAGGCGTGTGTGTGGTTGCGAGCCACGTAGACGGCGACATCGTTCCAAAAAACAGACGATCCACCGATGTTTTATGATTCGGATGTTCCGCGTCGCGGGAAAAGCAATTGAAACGAATCAGAGATTACGCGCGCGGGCCAGAAAAAGGGCGCGTCCGACCGAAGGGTTTTCACGAAAAACACTTACGGCAGCGTAGACGGTGGCAGCAACGCAAAATCGCTGTTGGACCACGGCCAAATCGAGTATGGATTTTTAATTGCTACGCCGAAACGCGACCGCGACGAGACGTCGTTTTCGATAGCGCCTAGGATGGTAACGTGGCCTAGGGGGCAACACGGTGCCCGGTTTAATTGAATGACGATAAATCGAGAGAGAGAGAGAGAGAGAGAGAGAGAGAGAGAGAGAGAGAGAGGGAGAGAGAGCACAGCCGGAAAAGCGTCGAGGACGTGCAGCCCAATCGACTCGCGTTGCGGAACTCGCGCGCGTTACACGCGTTGACAAACGATAAATAAAGTCGACCACGATTCGGACGACCGGGCAGCCCGGCAATCGATACTGCTCTTTGCTTCGTTAGCGAATCACCGGTCGCTGCTCTGCGAATTAACCGTATCGAATGCGAACAGGCCGGCCCCGGCGCGATACCGTCTCACGAACCATCGAACCCGCAGTAAATCAATTTTTTTGAAAAACGGTTTGATACTATCAATGCCCTTCAGATCCAGCCGACTTGAATCAAGCAAATTTAATAATCCCATCCATTATTTTATTAGCTCAGATACTTACAGTATTCTTAAGACAATTTCCTCAATCTATCAGATGAATATGAATAAAATTGTAAATAATAGCAGATAAATAATTTAAAGATACTGTTACGCTATTTTGAACCTATTAAATATATTCAGAAAGAAAATTAATTTCCATTTCACTCCGGTTCGTTGCGATGCAACCAAAAAATGTATATTTTGTATAAATATCAGTTTCTTCGTATAAGTTCTTTAAAAATTCGTCAGATACGATATCGTGTACTGATGTTGTCCCTGTAAGGTTAAATAAATTGCTATGATTTGACTCAATTGTTGAAAACGAGAAAGTTCACGATGCTAAATCAACGCGAATGACAAGTTCGAAGTGTTTCTTCTCGTTGAAAGGAGCAACGCGTTGCCCACCTATCGAGACAGGAATATTTTTAGGAGGACGCAGTATGTGGCATAGCAACGATTATACCACCGCTGCGAGCCACTATCCGAACAGAGTATCACCCAGTGATGGCGGAGAGGGAAAAACGGATTAGGGGTGGGTCGAAAAAGACGGGTTCGAGAAATCCCGCGGATTTCGGGGCTCGTCCCTTCCCCCCTTTCTCTCTATAGCTCTTGTCCCTTCTCATTTCTTTCACGCTACTCTCTGCCCATCGGGATCCTCTCTCGTGGGTCCCATGGGAAATCGGTCTAAACGGGATTGTCCGAAACAGGTTCTCGAAGATCACCACGGCGTTTCGGAGAGTAGTCGACATCGGTGACCGTGACAAATCGTCGTTGCCTCGAGGCTATCGATCACAATGCAAGATATTCAAATGAATGAGGAAAAGACCGTCAAACAGTCCATTAAAAACGGATCCACCGCGGCTGATAGCCGAGTTATCAGCTGATCGAAAGCTTTCCCGTATCTCGATAGTCATCTCGAAACGCGAATATTGTCTTGCCAACGGCCACGAAAGAACATGCTGACCCGATATCATATCCACGATGACCGTGAATTTTGTGCATTCGTTTAAGCGAACCTTGGACTATGATATGCTGTAAAAATGATTTATCATTATCGTATACTTTTTCCACGTTGAATATAAGCTTTCTGAAAATTGCTAAATATAGAGATTGTGTAAAGTGATCATAGATGATCTCTATGCAAGATTAACCCTTTGCACTCGAAGCTGTTATGATTCATAAAGGAGTATTTTAAAAGTATAGATTGAAGTTTAAGCAAGAAATTAGATTACGCCCGAGTCAATTGTATCTTATGTATTCATTTTAATCGCAGCTGCATAAAATCCATATTCCCGAGTTAACAGTTAATCAGCCAGTAGAGATTGCGCTACCGCTTCAAGTTAGGAACCAGTTACTGGCAATGATTGACGTAAAATCCCCAGAAGCTTCGCCTCGAGTTATGGTTTATTCACATTCGTTGGGTTGCAAGATGTAATCAAATCGTAACAACGGCAGTACAAGCTACGAGGTTTACGGGCAGCGAATAGAATGACGCGGGAGAGAAAAATCTGTCGAATGGGGAGAAATCTGACTCGGGACGGCCCTGATCCGAAGTTATCCGAGCCGCGGTAGAGAGAGAAAGAGAAAGGGGGGCCGATTATATTAAATGGTTGGTAAAACGGTCTGCTTAACATAGCGTTTATCTGCTCCTCTTGGTTTTAGTACTTTTTCACTGCCTCGTCAGCTATTGCCCATAAACTCTACTACAAGCGTGGCCCTCTCTCCTCCGCTCTCTTCATCCCCGTTCGCTCTCGGTCTCTGTTACCCTATACACATTTTTCTCGGTACACTCTCGTCTCTGACCTAACGCGAGAAGCGCACATGTATGCGTCTGCCATCAGATGGCCATGTGTCCACCTCGACGACGAACGAGCGTCGGTGTATACTTAGCAACGGGACTAATAAAGAATATAGAACCATTAAAACGAGTCATCCTCTTGAGCGCGCTCATCACACTTCGACGCCTTTTTTGTTTACGTAAATCTTCCACCTCCTCCACCGAGTCCTCTCTTATACTCTCCACCGCCTTTCGCGCACCCTCCGTTTTCATCTTCGCCACCATGAAGAGAGTCAGGACCGACTCTCGCTTTTCTTTCACCAGTGCCGATTAAGCCACGGACCCATTCAATCGCCGAGCATTACGCAAAGTGTTGCGCCCGCAAACAGTTCGTTCGCGTTATCTGACGATCAAACCCACTACGGACATAAAAACGCCGAGATCCAGTTTTCAAGCTAGTTGGAAATCCGCGAAATTGTGATGGCAGATTCTTGCATCCACGAACTGTGAGTTTTGGTAGATTTCAGTTTTCCTATCAGTTGCCAGAATCTTTTTCGACAGCTTCGCAAATAGCAGACTGTTGTGGAATAATCATGTTGAATCTGTTTAAGGAGTAGCATCCCTTGTTTGTTCTCCAGTAAAAGATAACAGCAGAGCTAGGTTCCCCAAGTCAAGAAATCCCCGGAAACGTTCTACTCACAACAAACAACGTACAATCGACAACGGTACAAATTGTTTGTATGAATTTCTGTTTCCAAAGTTTGTTAGTAGAGGGTAAGCTGCCTCCCCCTTTCGAAGAGAAGTCAAACGAAAGCCGCGGCTGCGTTTAAAGGGTAGATCAATTTTTTCGGGTCGTGTGCATAGGGAAAAGAGAGCATTGGTACAGCGACAATGGGAGCCGGTTTGCTGCGCCCTTTCGAATTTTTATCGAATGGACATATACAACGGACGCTGTTCGTGGAATGTCGTCGACGTCGAACCCTCGACCAGCACAATACCACCCTCGTCGCGAGAAAGGAGACTGGCCGTTGGCGAGACGGTACGGGGGAAAGGGGAGCGAGGCAGAGAAAGAGAGAGAATGAAACACAGAGGATATAGAGAGGAAGAGAGAAAGCTGTGTGTAGGATATACACATATACTTATGGCGGAACGACGTGAAAGAGGGTGGCTTAGCATGAGGGGCGTGGTGGCCCCACCACCCCCATCAAGCGACCAGGCAGAAACTACTTTTGGGGTAGCCGACCCACACACCTCCTTCTCTCCGCCTCAGCTCCCCGGCTTGCTCCCAGTGTCTGTTCGAACCGAGCCGAGCCAAACCGAGTAGAAGCCAGCCAGAGCTAGCTAGCTAGGCTATCAAGAGAAAGAGAGAGACACACAGCCTGAGCCAAGCCACCCCTCGCACCCGAAAAATAATTGCGCGTTTCGTGGTCTCTTGATCCGCGCGTAAAAGTAATCCAAACATCGCATAAAAATTATGTTTACGAGTTTCGAATGGGCGCAGGGGTCGACCCTGCGCCACCACGCTCGGGGAATGTATCAACAGCCTCTCCTGATCTCTCTTTCTCTCTCTCTCTCTTTCATCCCTCTCTCGGCTAGATAGGGATCTCTTGTTCTAGGAATTTCTCGGATTGTTTAGAACGACTCCTAGAGGCGGTCGGTGCACAAGAGTTTACGAGGTGATCGTCCGTACACTTTTATGGAGTGTGCTCCCTCCTCTTATCTCGTCAGCGTCTATTTAATCGGTAGCTGGTTATCGTCGCGTTTCGGCGACGATGACTGGCCGATACGACAGATTATCGCAAATAACAGATCAATGCCAAATGATTTTCAGTATTTTATCGCATTCCGAATCTTGATCTTGTTTGGCAACTGCGGCGCAACGATCTCAGTCAATGTTCTAAATGTGGGTGATATTCAATCAATAATCTCCTGAACAATGTAATTTCCTTGTTTGCACAAAACAATTTTGATATTGTTAAATTTGCCGGTGTATTAACTTATCATTCTAATTTGTACGATGTAGAAGAATTGAAAAAGTGATGTCTATGATAAGTCAATTAACACTACTATTTTCAATACAATGTTTAAATTACTTCGATTTTGGAGGACGATTGTTTAGCTGTTAAGGCGTTGAAGAATACAACACAAAATTTTTCAAGACAATTGAGAAATATCGCTGGCAGATTCCAGCTTTAAGAAGGTAGGCAGGCAAAGTGTTAAGCAATTGTTGCGCGAGCAGTTGCCGAGATAAACCGCAGATTTTCAGCGGACCGACGTATCTTAATTTATGGGAGGCACAGCCGGTGGTAAATATTGAAGTACAATTAGTGACGCACGGTCGCATGAGCGGCCCGAGCAAAGAAAGGCACCGGGTGCCGATGCGAAGCAGCACTCACCTGTTTTCTCCTTGATCTCGCATAGGACCGAGAACAGGGCCGGCTTCATTCTATGGCAGTTCAGCGTGTGTTTCCTGTGAGCGCAAAGAAAACAGAAACGTTAGGCGTTTAAATAACGAAACATCGGGTACATCCGAAAATAACGTTGATCGTGTTTGCGAGCGTGAGACGCGTCAACGTTTTGGCACACGTTGAACAATCATGGACCAATAACGCGAAGATAAACGCGGCCTTATCGCCGCACTTGTTCGCAAGAAGCTGCGTGTTACAGCTTGTCATTACCAACACACGCGTATACGGGTACTACCGTCGTACTTAACGGCTCAACCGGTGATAGAAAATATTAAGAACACCTCGTAAAAACAATGTCCGGCGTTAGACCTGCAACAAAAACAAAGTCGAGAGCGGGCGCAAAGACGATCAACGTAATCCGTTCACATCGCAATTTTCTCGGTACATGTACTAACAAACGTGACATCAGAGCGGTCCGTAATGCCACCGCGATTCGTCTAATGTAAATATTTTTGGTGAAACAAAGCGTCGGAACGCGTGAGAATGAAATCAACGCGCAGTCGTTACGAACGTTGCGAATACGTTGGTTAATCATACTAGAACTACCGAGTAGTTGGATGATTATTGCCCGGTAATTAACCATTACACGTTTTGTAATTAACACTTAAGCTATCTCGAATTGACACGTTATGACATTCAATCAAGAAGATCTTTGATATTGAGAAACCTATTGCAGCCTATTTTTTTAAAAAAGAATACGCTGAAACTCCCTCATAGTCATAACAGTTGTCCAGCCCGCTGCTATCAGCTCGTGTGTGAAACGCAGGAGTGGGGTGGACAGCTATTATTACTGTGAAGATATTTCAAGTGTCTTCTTCCGAAGAGTAAACCATACATAGTAGGTTTCCAGTGGATAAACTATTAATATAACATGATACATCAAACTCGGGCTCGTTGCTAAATACAAAACTTTGATGAGAGGCTGTAGCTGCCATTAATAAACAGTGGGAGTACAACGTCGAGTGACTATAAATAGTAAGTAAAGGGTTAACATAGCTACAAAAACAAGACTGGAAACTTCATTAAGAATCGCTACGATTTTTCAGTGATCCTTTTGATATATAATCTGGTTCAAAACCATTACAGATAATTTCGTTACGCACCAGAACGACCAGTCGTGGACGAATGCAAAATTTTGACGGGTGTCTATAGTCGCCATTGGTACACTGGGGAAGTGCAACATTGTACGACTATAGGACGACCAGGACGAAACACCTTTTTCCTTTGCTTGTCATAAATGATCGAACCTGTGCGCCGCGAATAAATACTTATACTTTCATTGTACGACTATAATCGGTAAAGGTTAATATTGTAACAAAACGATGACAGAAAATCTAGTTAACAATCGACGCGAGTTTTCGGTGAACGAGTTCAATTTAATAAGCGATCGCGAGGGAAAATTGTTCGAAATTGGTTGTTCGAGCCGCGGCTTCTCCGGCAGTTCTGGCGTTAAAAATGGCGGCTGATCAAATGTCGACTAGAATAATCTACATACCTTGCTTGTGCCTCGTCTAAGCTCTGGTCGGTGATGTTCATAATTTGTTGAAGGATCTCGCCGATATCCTGTTTCCTGGCGTCCGCAGCAGGATCCGGGCCCTGCGTCGCGGTTGCGTCGACGGGCCCCATGCTTCCATATCCGCCGGTGTTTTGGGCCCCCTGTCCCTGATTGCCACCCATCAGACCAACACCTGATCCACCGTGTTGCAACATCCTGCTAGTTTCATCCATCAACCGTGGACCGCAGCGATGGTAAGTTATCCCCCTCCTTTTTTTATTTTATCTCCTCTATTCTCGTATATATATTTGTCTGCCTTTCTCTCTTCCTCGATTCTCTATTCTTCTACTAAAGTTTCCTCGTTGTCGACGCAATGTCGAGTTCGTTTACACAGTAGACAACACTCGCGGACTACGGTCTATATATCGTATACCAGGTGTCGCGGAAAAACACGACCATACAAACAACCGTCCCGCTCGTTCACTCTTGAAACGACTGACGATTCCTGTGCGTAGTTTGTTTTCTTTTTTCTGTATACCTTCGATTGAAAATACGTCGCATACACGTGCTCTCTATCTCTATCTCGCTCGTGCGACACTTCGTATATGGAAGCCCCGGGCAGCAGCAGCAGTAGCAGCAACAGCGGCAGGCCTGCACATTGTAAAAATATAATCTCTCGTAAATAATGCGAATATCGAATGCGTGATCGTCGAGCGAGAACGGTCCACGAAAACCGCGGAGGGATCCGATGAAACGCGCGGGCACGATATATGGGCACAGTCGTTTTGGAGGTTATGCCGCCGTGGCCTTTGTCTCTTACGTATCTCGTTTGGCGTTTTAACTCGCTTCTCTTCTCGCCTTCTCTTTTCCGATCGGTTCTCTCGGCCGTCACTCGTTCCCTCTCTTTCTCTCGCGCGCACTCCGCGTTCGCGTCTTCGTTTCTCGCTCGTGTCTGCTTCTTTTTTTATCTTCGTCTCCCGCTACCTTTCTCGATGCCCTTCGTATATCCTTTTTTATTTCGTCTTTGTATCTGCTCGCTCGTGAACACGGGCTACCCGAACACGTTCCAGTATAAAATAATCGTGGTTTCTCTCCCTCTCTCTCTCTCTCTCTAGGTTTACCTTTGCTTGGTATAACACGCTAAGAGGATGACGAAAATGGTGCTGCTTCGGGCAGCTTCGGACTTGACGGATTGTCGAGTTTTACGTATACGCGGTTTCGAGTCGACGGTCACGGCGTCGGCGGCGGCCGGCCCGCATGCACACTCTCCTTTCACTCGGTCTCTCGAACGCTCGGCAAGGATACTCGGTCAAAGCTGAGGAAAATCGGCGGCGTTCCTCGAGCCATCCGAGCACGCACGACGTCACACACCAACTCTCCCTCCGCCTTAGAAGGCAACGCGCGGACCGACCGTTGTCTGTCGCTCTTTTCACTCTTCTCGGCCGCGAGCGACTGCTACGCTCCTGGTTTGATGCACGCGCGCGTCCTACGTCCGTGTGTGAGCCACCGTGGCCGCCTCGGTGTTTGTGCGTGCGTGCGCTAATAGGCGGCCATAACAGCCGCCGTCGGCCAATCAGAACGCCCGACTCATCGCGCTCCTTCTCCGACCAATCCACTCGCCGAACTCTCTCTCTGTCTCACGTGGATTGTCCGCGTGCGCATCCACTTTATTTACGACGCGACCTCGCCGCCTTTTCGTAGCCGCGTCCTCCTTAACCTATATCGCGGACACCTCTCGAATCTCGACTAACTTACAGCACCTGTTCCTCCAGAAGCCACACCGTTTCCAAATTCTGATCGCAGTCCTGTGAGTATATCCTTCGAACCAACCGACCACGTCCTTTACGTGTTATTACCACAGGCGCAAACTCCGCCCATTTCGACTTCTTTTTTTTCCATCGCCGTTGCCGTTCGATCACGTGAGCATGCACGTTGCTCCCGCGCAAAGACTTGCCGAAAAAATAGCCAAAACTGTCCGTCTTAGCGCGATTTCGCCTACTTTGCAAACACTGTGCAGGTAAAACAAGGAGACTTTGGGTTCGGGAAATGTAAATTACGACCAGCCAGTGCGCAGGTCCGTACGGAAAACATGGCCGCGTGGTCGGCCATGTTTGTTGCGCGGCAAAATATGAACGGACGATTGTAACGTTCGATTATTCTTGCTTTCAATTACATTCTCGCTTGAAATTAAGTATCTCTACGTATGATGTTTATTATTTAGTCTTGTTTTATAGAAAATTCTATACGTGGTAATTGATTTTTATATTGTGGTAGGATTTTAGAATTTCACGAGTTATGCTTACGATGAGAACACTTTGAGATTGCGTTTTAGTGACATCTATACGTATCTCACAATCTCAACTCATCCATAGCTGTAAATACGGTACTGTGCAACGCTCCTGAATACTCCAAACGAGGCTCAGCAAAGGTTTTAAGAAATTTTAATGTAAGCATCAAATTTTTATCTGTAGATATTGTATTATAATAAAATATCTTCTTACCGTAGATGGGAAAAAGTTATTTGTTACAAAAGTTTATGGAGTAAAACGTATACCGCGCGTACTCGTGGAGGATATAACCAACAAACGAAAGAAACAACGCAAGCATAACACAGCATAACAAAAGAATATTTTTATTTAGTACTGGAATACTAAGAAAATTTTTTATAACAATATGGATTATGAAAAGTATTACGATAAAAGAGGTGATTCGTATGTGATACATTTCCCGAATTTTGATGGATTAAGCTCAGACGAAGTCAGAAACATGTTTTCCGTTTATGGAGATATATTGTCTATAGATATTCACAATGGTAAATACGGTTTATGTTTTATACGATATAAAAATTTAGACGACACCATACGTTGCCTGGATGCCTACAAGAATAGTAAGACCATTAAGATATTACCACATAAACGCAAACTTAACAGCACTACCACGAAAAAAGATACTACTAGCAAAAAACAGACAACAAAGATTCCCAGTCTCTTAGATGTCAATGAATCCAGCAACAAATTCCATCGTGACAAGCAATCTGATTTGAATGATTCGATCAAAGGAAGAGACAGCGATAATGACTCGTCTATTACATCAGCGACAAGTTTGATACAACTGCTGAAGCAAAAACAGTTTAAAAAAGAAAGGAGAAGCTCTGTGGCCAGCTCTGATATTTCTGACACTAATTCAATGAAAATGGTGAATTCTCTTAACGAAGATGAAATTCCTTGCTTGACCTACAATAATAAAAAGAAAATTATTCAAGCTCAAGAAGTGATTGTAGCAAATATTCATCCCGATATAGGGGAACAAGAGATATTAACTCTTTTCAAAGATTATCATCCAATATGCGTAACTTTTATAAAGCAAGTGCCAGACACTGAAATAAGGTACTGTCATACTTATTTCATGTCAGCCAGAGATGCATTAGCAATTGAAAAGAAATTTGACAAGTATCTGTTGAGCGAGCATGTTCTCATTGTTCTAAGACCGCAAATGTTAATTGAGGAAGCATTTTTCATGTAAATGTGCGATATTAAGTTGCAACCTTAATTTTTAATCCTTCTGTTTAAGTATTCGTTTTAATTAGACTGCATTTGTTCTTATATAATAAATTTTTGTATATATTAAATCTATTTAACATCTAATTGTATGTTTTTCAAGTTAATTGAAGAAATATGTAACTTTGTAAAGAAATTTACCAAGTATTTGTTACATGTGAGCATCTCCTTATTGTTTTAACAACATATGTTAATTGTGAATGTGCGATATTAAGTTGCGACATTAATTTTTAATCCTAATTAGACTGCATTTGTTATTATAAAATAAATTTTTGTATGTATTAAATTTATTATAACATCTAATTGTATGTTTTTCAAGTTAATACAAGAAATATGAATTTGTAAAGCATTGTATCAAGTGATGTATTCCATTATAATTGATTTGTTTTTGGAACGTTATCTGGAACCAGTTTACTCATGCTAATTTTTAGCTTGGATCAGAACCTGCATCATCTTTTAGCTAAACTCAGAACCTACATCATTTTTCGCATGGAGCGGACATGATTTAGATTCCACTGACTTCTTCAAACGTTCAATAAGTATTTAAATTAGGTTTGTTTAAGAAAGAGAAATGAATTGCGTTCTATTCCTTCTAAACCTCGGACGTGAGCACAGAGTCCCATATTCTGATACTATTTAGATGATGCAACAGACATTTTCAACGTTTCATCGTTGGAATATGAATTGAAGATATTAACAGAGAGATATTAATAATCAAGAGCTTTATTTTAAATTTGGATATTTTATATGTACTAGCCTAGTAATTGTATTGTGTGAAAAAAAACGGAACTCACCCATAGCTGCCAGACGGGGCGCTTTTTTCGCGCATGCGCGAGTTTTGTCAGGGATGTCTCTACGTCCGAAGTTTGTGAGGCACTATTGGGGGGAAAGTAGTGGGAGACTATCCGGCTATACCTTTTTGCGAAATTAGCGGGGCGGCCAAAATACCCGACCTTCGTACTCGACTGAGGCCTTCGGAGGCTAAAATCGTCGCGCATGCGCGAAAAAAGCGCCCCGTCTGGCAGCTATGAATGCACCCTTAGAAAAACGAAAGGTGCCAGTTGCTTATGAGTTTGCGCAGTAGAGTGCCATTTCTAACCTATTCTACTCTATCTCCGGTTTTTCGGAGCTGGAAACGTGTCTCTATTTGTGAGTCTGTGTGTTATTTATTTTGTTGTTATACACGTGCGTTCCGATAAATATGCAGTTAAAAATGTCAAAGCCATTCGACAAGAATCTAGTCAGACGATTGTTGGAACAGGAAAACGAATTTATTACAAATATATTTTCGAAAATTCCTTTTTCTCAATCAAAAATAGGTAAAAGTATAAAACGATAGCATAACCTTAGAAATCTATACAATGTTTACTACGATGACAGAAATAAATGTTTATTCATTTCAGACGAAAACAGTAAAGTCGTAACACAAAATGTCAAAACCATGTCGAAAGGTAGGTTTTCTATAATATTTATACGATTCTTGTATCGTTCGTTATTATTCGCCGATTTTGATTATATTTTATTTTACCAAAGCTAAAGGTTTGCCAAAAGCCATCGAAAAAGCAAAAAGAGCAAACACATTTGCAGAATTACACGCGAAACTCGAAGGTTTGAGAAATGTGAAAAGATTGGGGTACAAAGATAAACAGTTAAAGAAAAATTTAAAGAATAAAATGAAAAAAATTTCAAAGAGGGAAGAGCGCATAATGCAAAGAAAAATGGTGAAAACAGAGCAAAACGCAACGAGAGGGTCTAAAATCAAAAAGGAGGATGGCGAAGTGCCGAAGATCCCCAGGCCTAAGCCTGTATTTAATTCTGAAGGAAAAATGGTGTTTAGCAAGTTTGATTTTTCTGAAATTGGAACTAAAAAGAAACCACCCAAAAATGCAAAGGATCCGAAGAAGATTTTGCTCCAACTGAAACAGAACAAAGAAAAGTTGAAGGAAATGGAGCAGTCGGGTGAAACAGAGAAGGCTCAAGAAATGAAAGAGAAGCAAGCCTGGAACGCTGTTTTAGCGAAAGCCAGTGGAGAAAAAGTAAATGGAAAAAATTGGAATAAATTTTCGTGTATTTGCAGCTTTGTATCTGTGTATCTATATCGCTCTATTCTTTTTAGGTGAAAGACGATCCCGACTTGTTAAAACGAACGATAAATAGAAAGGAACAAAAAAAGAAGCACAGTACCAAGAAGTGGGATACTAGGTTAGAGAGTGTTCAAAAGGGAATCCGGGAAAGGCAGGAGAAACGCCAAGAGAATATCATGAAGAGGAAAAAGGACAAAAAAGTGAACAAACTGAAAAAGGCAGCTAAAAGGGGACGAGCGACGCCTGGATATTAAATAACTGGACTGTAGTGGTTTAGTCATTTATTCTGGAAGACTTTCACGTGCATCATACACACTATTCATTGTGCGCAAGTTACTTTTCGTTTGTTGTGCTCGGGCCTTGGAAGTCGTATGTCGTGAGTATCGTGCAAATGTATACATAATTCGTTTGAACGTAATAGGACAATACACAGAAACACTAAATGATAAGGATTAATTAATTTAAATGATATAGACACGAGAGTATCGCTGTAATTAGCCCATGCTCGATATGTATATATAATACATAGGTTGACGAATTTCATTCGCGAAATGGACAGTGAATCTGTGTACGCAATACTACTGTTTATAATGCTTTATTTATATACTTCGATCGTTTATTTTTCTTTCTTTCTCTTTTTTTCTCTTTTTTGTACACGATGTTAACAAATTTGTATTTACATTAACACACTCGTAGCGTACACGTATTTCGTCATGTAAAAAGCGGGGTGGCTATAGCGTGTTTAACAAGTATGCCGGTAAAAAATTTAGTTCCTTTACGTCGCGCGTCTGAGACGCGTTTATACAGTTTTGATAGTTTATTCTCTCTCTATTTCGTAGCGCGTGTATTCTTTGAAACGAGTTCCTGTTGTGGCACTTTTCCTAGTACAGTTCAGTGGTTTCCAAATCAAATGCAGATAAATCTTGACTCTGTCGAACCGGACACGTCCGTTGAAATGTTCAGTAGATGATCGGTAGGTCGAGGACGAGAGCTTCGATGTAGCCGCCCTCAGTAACTTCCTGCTAGGTGTCTCCGAGAACCGACGTTACGGAATTCGCGTGCGTCAAAGCCGTCCACAATGGACTGTGATCTACAGGCAGTGGTACCGCCGATTTCGCTGGTCGGGGAGACCTGAAAAACGAAATGATTGATTATTAGAAAATGGAATATTCACGGAGTCTCTCGACTCTAACGTCTATGAAAAAACACCTGTTGTATTGTTTTACGGTCTCGTTGACAGTCACGTTGATATGTGGACGACATAGAAATTAATTTTTATTACAATGTATTGGAAAGACTTCTTCATACGTATATGTTGATCTATAGATTAACGTATTAAAGCGCTCTTATGCATCGTAATTAATTGGTGGATAAGATTAGTATTTCTGTTCGGAATGCCAATAAATATTTCCTATTAGTTTGAAAGAATATTTGACAGACATTCTATTTATTAACAACCTTTTATCTATATTAAAGGGATGAAAACAGCCCTCAATAGTATATGTATATTTCTTTTAATATCTCTAATTATATAGAGTAGAACGAAAAACTTTTTTAAGATGCGTGGTTTTTAATCGCGCGTAAAAGAGTTTTTTAAAAATTATTTATTTAAAAAATGTACCGAAAATTTTGTTATGAAGATGCCAATGCCAGTGTCTCGTCAAAGTGGGAATCCCCTAATTTCCGACAGAATGTGATCCGACGTCGGCAATGTAGGAACTGTTCAGAACATGCGGTCGCAGTGAAATTTCGCTCGATAGCGTCGTATCAGCAGAAGGAAAGCTAGATTCCTCGGCGCTCTATGCTTTCGGCGGGTCGTTTAAAAGATATTTGAGGCTAAAGATGAATTATGATTTATTGGTGTTAGAGGACGTGAGCAAAAGTTCAACCTGGGCGGTACCAAAACTGGATGCTAGTCTGGACTGCTGAGTTCTAGTGCGGTGCTCTGTTCAGGATCCGATCTCTCTTCAACCACCGTATCCAATTCCAACGACGGAAAAGTGCGGGAATCCCGATCGCTTCGTAGCGACACCGCTCTCGTTGGACGATCAATTCCCACTGTTACACAGAAATCAAATTATAATTACCCGTGGAATAGAATACCTCGTCTTGTTGACTGTACAAATTAATTCACTGCCCTCTGTCGTTCGCGGAGAACCAAAACTATTCCAACCCTTAATTACTCGAGTGAAGTTCCTGGCACTTTATAAATGTATTCAAATGAATGACGCTGCACTTATATTTACGATTAATAGACTGCGGATTTTTATGCAGAATAAAAGGAATCAGACTAGACAGTTTCTAATTGTTTAGTTGCAAGGGCCACGAATTAATTTGCACCCTAGATTAAGTATTAAGAAGAACTCGAATCATCAAGCAAACCCGCGAATAAAAGCGCGAGAACGCAGCAGGAATACTAATTGCACTCGACGTATACAGAGCGGAGTATTTAAAACAGGTCACCTGAATATCTCGCTTGTTATCGATGATGTTGACCTCATCGTTGCAGTTGACCTTGAACGGCCTTGAACGACCTCTATAATATATATCATCGCATTCGTCTTGAAACGCTCTATTATACTATAAACAAAAGAATCTTTTCGTTCTATTAATTCTTGCATGTGACATAAGGCCAAATATTTGATTAAAAATGTATGACACAACTTCTTGTTTATAAACATATGAAAAAGTTATATTTTATCAAGTTCGAGCAGAAATATATAAAAATGAAATAGATAAATTGGAGACACCAAGAAATCAAATAATGTTCATCGTCGACAGCAAGCGAGGTGTGACCCATTTGAAATGCCGCACCCCGTGCGAAAACGATATAAGACTGCCGCGCTATTATGGTAGTTAGAATACAGTCGTATGCGAGATAAAGTGAAACGTACATTGCCAGGCTTGCAGAGCAAATTTCGAGTCGAGGTTCAGCTACATGCGGATCACGATATCGATTAATTTGATTCATGCTTTTGCATCGGGAACACGAAGAGCTAGAAGCTGAAAACGTATAGCAAAGGGCTGAGGCCCACGTCGACCCTGTTCAATCACGAAGAACGCATTTCGATGCAGATCAGCGCCGATTCGCCTCAACCAATCATCTCTCACCACGGCTTTTAATTCTCGTTCTCTCTAATGCGCGTTCCTTTTCGGCTTTCCGGTGAAACTTTAATTAAATTCTATGCCGAGTATGCAACTGCAGCAGCGACGAAGGCGGCGGGCAGAATGCATGTGCATTTAAGGAAAACGAACCGCGCCGGTTCTCAGAAAATTCTAGCGTCTCTAGAGACGAAATCAAGCAACAAACCAGGATGAAAATGCTTTACCTAAATCCTCTTTAGACGCTGCGCTTGACGGGATAGAATAAAATAAGGGACATGTATTTTAGTTCTTTCAGCATCGACACTGTTCATTTTAGCATTGTTAGTTTTCGGAGTCCATTTTACCGGTTCAAATCTACCTTGCGAATGGTTTATTCCGTTTATAGAGGTTTACGTTAATTCTCGTTGATCGGAAGTAGCAGGGTTTCAAAACGATTCCACAAAACACTGTGTAGAACTGTTATTTATTGAAGTTCTGATTAAAACAGAAATAACTTGTATTCGAAATAGATTCTTCAACTGATATCTATTTTTGTTCGTATATATCGATTCTGAAACGGTTCTAAAATCGATTCTCGTCTATTTTCTGCGGTAAAGTTTATTCTGAATTACCAATACCAGCCAATGAAGAATAACATGGCCGAGCAACACATTCTATTGATTCGTTAATTTCAGTATGTATAAAAGAAACACAGGAAAATATGTTACGAATGTCGATATGATCCCTTCAGTTCGTTACACACGAGAGGAAATAAATAATTGAAACTTCCATTCATTCGCTTCCTAGTTCCAATAATATAATATATATGAACATGAAAAATATGTAGCTGCTTTGTTCAATTCAACGATTTACTAGAAATCAATACCGCGGAAAAATGTTTTTTCTTCTTCTGTAATAATTTCGTAAAAACCGTGCATATATAGAGTGATACAGTAATTACCGATATCAATTATGCAAACGTCGATACAGGCATCCATTTTGGACCCGTTTCAAAACCGATATGGAACCGAAAAAAGTGACTGGAACGGATAGCAGCTGGAAATATCACATCTCCGTGAAACTTATGCGGAATAATGGCTCTTCACAATTGGACTGCGGACTTTTATGCAAAATAAGAATTGCATGCATGGTACAATTCTACATAGACATTTATATCTTCTCTGAACGATTCCGTCAACACATTAATATGCAGTATCGCTTTTATTTTAATTTTTAATATAAGGATTATTCCATAAGCATTCAATGAATTTAATTGAAAGAGATGGACGATTATCAGTTGCACGATTTAGTAAAGAATGGCAGTTTACAAACAGCCAACAGTATCTCTAATTCTTTGAACGTTTCCATTGGTCCGCAATCGATGCACTCACCTTTATCACCAGTGCATCAAATCCGCAGTTCATTCGCAGCCATTTCAAGAGTCTCGGTCGATATCGTAACAGTATTTCGAGTCTCGCTTAAACGGCATAACAGTATAAGTTTACGATCGTTTTACCGGTCCGCGTATCGCGTCGATCGCTAGAAAAAAATGGCGGCGGATCGTGTGTTATTTATCGCCGGGAATTATCGAGACGATGAAAACGGTATCGGCGATCGCGTCAAGATCATTGTGTCCGAAGTGCCACGCGAACCTAGTCGAAGCACCGATGATCAAGATTTATAGGAAACCGATAAAAGCGTTCGGGGCCCCCGACGCGTCGTTTACTTTCGCAACACGGCTCGGAAGAAGATTAAACATTTTCGTCGAAGGATAAAACCACGCTTGATTGTAGCATGTATCGCGTTTGAATTTCAAGCATTTCGGAATCGACGCATGAACCGGGATATTCAGGCCGACATTTAATCTGGTTTAATGCCTCTTCCGCTCTCTTTATACGTTGATATCGCGGCCCGTGCATCCGCACGCGTTTATGTGCATACGCGACCGCCATTTACGGAATCGTCGACGAACGCAATGCTACGAATTTGCACGCATTCAAGCGCACGTGAATGTTCAGAGGCGACTGAGTCGGGACGCGGGACCACGGAAGGCTGCTCAGGTTGTTAATGAGGTTGGGGGTGCTAAAATACATATATCCCGCGACCACTTCCATCGTCATCGCAAAACGTAAGAAGACGTTTTCATTCGTTCGCTACCGTCGTCACAGATCTGTGACGTTCACAGTTTAGCAGGTTACTTTAGCAGAATCAAATTATTTTTATGTAAGGGGCTGTCATACAGGTTGGTACACCGTATAAGTTGGGACAGTGCTGTTTTCCACATTGACACACTCTGGAAACACCAAGGTTGTCAACTTTATTTCTGTTTGTAAACAAACTTCTCGCGAGCTTTAGAAGCAACAAGTCATTTTCAGTGTGGCTGTGTCAAGTAAACGCTAAAAATATGTCCTAAGAAATAAATACTCAATATCAAGTGTTCTGATTTCATTTCAATACTTACTCTCAGAGTTTTTGTGGTGTCCAAACTTACATTTGGCAATATATTGTTTTGCCGAGAACATTGTCTTCAGAAGATTGGCCATAACTCTTTATCCATTACATTATAACTGACATTATTTTTCCGACGCTACAAGTTTGTTTGCGTAATTCTCATCTTATAAAATTTTACAGCTAAAAAACAAAATGTGTCCCAATCTTTGCGAGAGTCACGCAGGATAATATTCAGACAGTCCATCACTTTCTTGCAGAAAATTGTTTTAGAATTTCACGAGGGAGGTGCGGTGTATTTAATAAAACATTTCTGCGATGAAGGTAGCGAACGCGTCAAGGGAGCTGTCTCATGTAAACGCTGAAAGATCGATCGATTTTCATAAATTTTTTCCAAGGTCACAATCATTCAAACCTGAACAATCCCCAGCTGCGTCTACCTTTCCAAACAGTTTCCATATTCTACGCACACAGCTGTTACAATTCCTTGGAATCTACGGATTTGGTACTATTTTAGAACTACACGAATTTTGACCACCACCCCGTTATGCGAACTCGAGTTCGGTAAAAGCAACGAACTGGTACTGTGGGGAAACAGTTTTCCTGGACGCAGGAAGTTTCCCCGTTAGAACTCGCATAAAGGTGGATCTTCACCGTGGCAAAACGGTAGTCGTTAATGATGGGCAACATCGATTAAATTCAACTATCGACTAATTACTATTTAGTTGCTACATACTATCGAATATTTAGTCGATTGAAATTTTGAATTATTCGATATAGCAAATGAGTGAACGTATTTGATAGTAAATCTTATAAAATCTATTCGATAGTTTAAAAAATCAGTCGACTGAAAAGAGTAGTTGGCTACTATCGATTTAGTCGAAAGTTTTAATCGATAGTGCCCATCACTACTAGTCGTCGATGATCGAGGGTAAGAAAACGTCGCGTCGCCGTGTTTAAAACTCACCTAAGCGATGAACGGGACTGAAACGAACAAGGCTCAACGCCCCGTGATCCAAATCGCAGTTTCTCCTCCTCGCTCGTTCCCTTGCAAGCTTCGCTCGCCTCCTCAGGCAACAGATAACCATGAGCGCCAGCAAAGGGAATCCCAGGATGCACGAGACTATCGGTATGATGATGCTCTCAGGAGTCACTGGAAAAAAAGCATGATCTTCTTTCACCTATGATCGAAAGGAATTGCTTTTTGTCGCAACATGTAGATACATCGACGCGGCTGAGTAACGGTGCCAATTACGTTTCATTGGGTTCCGTATATCGGCGAATATACTTAACGTGCCCGCAGGTGCACGGTTTCCCGGTTCAATATGTTGCATCGATCAGCTGTGTACGGAACTGCGGCGTACAGCTCCCATAAGCTAGCCTTGTTACGAGTCGAACGTGCTGGACTCCTCTGAAGCACACTTTACTATCGTTTCTAAACTCGCAGCATCGTTATCGAAACTCCTTCGTGACCAGTACAATCGATTCTTTCGGCAAACTGTCTTTCTGATGAAATTTTCAAGCGTAATCAGACGTGTCATTCTTTAACCCGAGTGCTGTGCTGGAGTATTAATAACTATACTCAAATTCTATATAATTTTAATTATATAGGTTATACAAGGGTTTACCGCAATTAGAAATTGTAATTTTGATGGTGGACGCTTCAATCCTCAGGTAGCAGACGTTCTCGAGAACTGTGTAGTTGGCAATGATTCTGTTCATGATTCATTTATGAATTCTTTTGAAGCGTAGATGCACTGTAATTCTACGGTTACTGCTTCTAGGTGCCTTGATCTTCCTGCTGTGTTTAATTGAGTAGACCTCAGTTTGAATTATTCCACCGAAACTGAGCTGTCGGATGAAGCCTCTTACATTTTACATATCTGGTTTTCATTAGGGACCTCAAGTTCCATATTTATGAAGCTGACGAAATCTACGATTATCGAGCCTGCAAATATTTTCTGCAGAATTTCTCGAATAAATGTTTCTTCTCCATTTGAAAAACAAATATAAAATAAACAGCTGCTCTGTAATTCTATAATAGTTTTAACAAATTATTAATTACTTGTCGCTGACTTCGTGAAATTAGTGAATTCAAAGCAGTCCGGCACTGTCACGCAAAATTGATTTAGTTTTCATTGAAAATGGAGCTGTCCCGCTGCAATTCACTCGGTATAACACGACTGCGACACGTTAATTCTCTCACCTGTTGGATACACTAAAATCGTCGGTCTCTTCGACTGCGGTATAGTTGGCATTGTTGGTCGACCCGCTCTTATCTCGACCGACATGTTCCTCTCGATCTGAAACAGAATCGTTCAGCCGTGTAACCAGGTTGCACGCGTTCAATGTCGATTAAAATATCCCGTAAACGAGTCACGCGCCTTTCCGGCTTCGTTCGGAAAAAATATCAGCTTCGTCGCTTCTGGTTTTATGCAAAAAGTACGCGAGCCCTCGGCATCGTGTACGTTAGTCATCGTGAACCGGTGCTAGCGGAATAAAGCTCGTAGCCTCTGGCGTTTCCCGATTTTCTAATTTTCCTTTTTCCCGCGGTCCAATACCTTGGTCGGCACCGTGGCAATCGCAAACATCAACACCGCCTTCCAATCTTCTCCTTTGACAATTTTTCACGACCGTAATTAACAGTTGGCTCCTTCCTTAGTCCTCTGACGGACGGATTTCGCCTGATCTTATTATTACCACTTTTTTGAGTGTACAAAGTATAATAAAGAGTGATACAAGTATTAACACAAGACTAAAACGAAGAAAATAATTATTTAAATGATGTCATTGCGTATGTCCCAGCTGACAAGAGACAACACCTAAATTATTACAAAGATGGAGGGAACGATGCACTCTCTTGCAGACCCAAAGGGACATCCTGTTTCGCCTGCACCAGGCCTCGTCGTCCTCTCGATATATAACGAAACATATCGCGAAAGGTTCGTGGTTCCCGAAAGATCGATAACACGCGACGAACTCGACTTTCCACTTCCGGAAATAGCGTTCCGAGCCGCCTCTATTCGTCCGGCAACGTAGGCGCGGGTTTTAGCGATCCCAGGTTGGAATACTCGGTTTTAATATGCCGGGATATACCGTTTCACGGAAAATTGGACGACCTAGTTTGCGGAGGAAAGGCGAGCCGAAACCGGGAATCTGGTTTGAAACGGTTTCGAATGTTTACGATGATCCGGGGACGCAAGATGCGCGCGGAGGAGAAAGAGGAAGAGGTCTTTGGACGATTTCCAAGGCTGATGCATCCGAATACAAGAGCCTCGGGTTCCAACTGCATCCAATAATTACATTTTCCAATTCCCGTCTCACTTCCGATTGGAAATGTGACGGGGACGAGTCAGAAATTTGCGATTCGACAAATTCTCAATTTTATTTTGCCAACACTATTATCGAAATGATAATAAGAACAATTTAAAAAATTTTTTTAAAATATACAAATAAAAATTCCCACGAGTAAATTAAGTTCTCCAAATAAAATTCTTTTAATTTATTTCTCTGTAACATTTAAAATTGCGTTCATCGCACAAATGAATTTTAGTCCATGACTTTCCTCTGCTAAATCGTTGTAGCATTTCACGGTGAAGGTATACAGAGTTATCAAAATATTTGAACGAAGAAGATGAGTAACGAAAGAAACGGTGATAATGAGCGTGTTAAGTGAAACGAGCGATCGCCGTTTATTTCGACCAGGTGAAGCACCGCGAGCAATTACCGCGGAATTTTAATTAATTATCCGTGCCACGACGAATGCGAGAAAGGTCATATTTGAAGATCCGCGGAACGGTTTAGAAATTTTACGACATCCTCGAGTGAAGCGCGAAATGTGCTTTACAGCTTGCCGGAGGAAGAAGTCTTTGGCCGACTTCCAACGGTGAAGTTATCAAGCCCCGAGTTTCAACGGAGATCGTTAATTACGTTTTTCAATTCTCGCCTTTTTTTCGTGAAATGGAATCAGAGGAACGACCGCGTGCAATGGGGATATGTAGGTGCGGGTAGGTTTGATCGAAAAACGGGTCGAGCTATTTCCATCGGTCGATGGTTAAAACAATCGGAACGCCCCGCCGGTGAACAAAGGACGAAAGGAGAAAGCTAGAAGTCACGACTGCCCCGAATACGGACAACTGTTTGCTGTTTTGAAGCCGTCGTTTTAAGGCTTTAATACGATTTCGGCATCCTTACATTAGGGTCGAGGCTCTCGGGGGACTCGTGAACGCGACCGAGCTTTTTTCGAGCAAGGACGCGCATCTAGGACGATTTATACAGGCAATGTTCGACGAGATGATGCGATAGTACGCGGACGGAAATATCGGAAACCGTTGAGCAAAATTCATTACCTCGTTAAAGAACAAAATATCTTATTTTCTGAAACACGCGCAAGATCGAAATTAACCCTTTGAACTCGATCCTTTCACTCGGAAACCAGGCATTCTTCTCAACCCGGAGTATTTCGTAATTTGTTCAAGAAGAACTTTAGTAACGTGATTCATTAATGAATGTAGAATATCACAAAGTTTTACCATGAAAGACAGAAATGAATGAGCGTCTAATAAAAGGACGTTAGGTCAGCAGTACCATTTTTTTTGTTTATTATTTCACGTTAACTCGTGAAAATATACAAAGTATTTAATTGACTTTTTACATGAATTGAAAATTCACTAAAAGCATTTGCACCTGAACTTACCTTTTAACTGGCAAAACAAATTGGTTTTTATCAGTTCTTTAATTAGACAACAAATTTTTTAATTCTATTATTAATATTTATTGCTTGAGTATTTCTTCAATTATACTTATAATTGTTATTTATCACCGCTAAACGATAGCAATGAAGAATGTAAAATTTATCATTGAAATGATCATTTTAAATTCCCTGTTTGAACCTGCGAAGAACTCATGCGCCACACATGAGTATAGAAATCAAGTCCTCCCGCGATGACTCATCGTGGAAAGAATTCAAGAGCTAAGAAATTCTGGCACTCGACTCGAAAATACCGTTTTCACTGGTTCCCGATATTCACAGCGGGTCGACGACGCCATCCGTCTAACGTTATTGGTTTCGGGAAGCCCTGCAGAGGGGACAAGGGTGGGGAAAACTGGTGGAAAACTGGGGTTGCGAAGACAAAGGACCGGGAGCAAATAGCGCTTTCGTCTCGAGCAGGTGAAAGGTCAATTCTCGCATGTCAATATTGAACTACACGCTCGGCTATCACACGACTTTTTTTCTCGGGAGACAAAGGGCTATTCTTAGGCGCTGCCCCTTCCACGGGAAAAAAGTGCACCACTCCAGGATCATGTTTGCCCGTAACATTTTCTGTCCACTTTCGTTCTGCACTTGTTAATTTGCGAAAAGTCGAGACTTTTAAATTGCAGACCTTGACACGTGAGCTTCGCGAAGAAGACAAGCATTTAGTAAAATAGTTTTTAAAAATTTATTTTTATTTCAAGTGTTTTGGACACCGCTACGAAGCCGATCGAATCAGATCGTATGTTTCGGAATGAGTAGGGTACAAGGACCACAGACAAGGTTATCCAGGGTGACCAGATTAGATAAATGATGTAGCGTCGCCATTTAATCAGATCATAGAGCCTAGTTCATCAAGGACGACCCCGTGCTTGACATTTGCTGTCGCTCAGGAGGGTTCGTGCAGTATCCTACGTGCTTCACAAATATGTGACTGGGAAACTTTACAAGCTTACAGCTGGAAGAGTTACATTTCGGTCTACGTTACCAGCGTATGGAGGCCACGTACATCGCGAAATTCGCGTGGGTATTCGCAGAGGCTGCGAATTAACCGGCAGGCGCGTTTCCGGGGTTGCAAAGAGCGTTCCATTTGGGGGTCGTGCAACAACCTGGAAACGCACACACTGGCCCATTGGTTTTGAAACACGAGCCGTCGGCTGCGGCTGTATTGCCGTTACCATTTCTGTTTCTGTTGGCGAATTCCCAGACCGTATGCACGTGTGGAAGCGGAGACGTTTCTCTGCCGCTGTCGATCCCGCGAAACGTGCACGGCCTGTACGAGCAATTACCGAGCAATTCCGCAGTCGATGTTTAAATGTTTGAATCGAAATCGAAAATTCAACCATGCTTGACTTTCGTTTGAGCGAAGGCTGACATGAGTCTGATCGCGCGGTGCAACCCTTCGCGGGACATTTTATGCGCGAATTTTCACTGTGGTGGGAAAAAGATCAGACTATGGATTCGAAAAAATTAATAGAGGAAATTTCGAATTGAGAAAACGTGAATATGAATTTAAGAATGTTCCTGTAAATTATTTGCACGTTAAACGTTTAAAAGTTTAAATTGAAATTCTTCTCGATCGAAATTGTAGTACGTAATATTAAAATTTGTAATTTCGGAGCACGGTTCGAAATTATAATACACGTACTTGCTGTGGCAACGAAAATAAAAAGATTTTTTTTTAAATTTGTAATTATAATTACATTAATTAATTAGAATATTGATGGATGGAAGAAGACTGAAGCTTTTGCGTGCATTGTGTATATTCGCAGGGCTACTTCCTTTTACAGAATGGTGCATGTGCAATCAATACGCGGCACGATAGTTTGTCTTGATTGTATTCGGCCCGCAGACGGCTCATCGATAGCATAAACGGACTCTAAATCGGGCAGGCTCGAAAGTTAGTCTTTGACCTTTCAGTCAGGCCCGTCGAGAGGGGAACGAAACTCGTTAGGATCACGTAAGTTGCGATTTCATACGGTGGCTCGGTCGGAAAGGCCTCGATCGATGTTTTAGATAGCCTGGGAGCGGCCGAACAGTCTCGAACGAACACCTTTTAATCGTCCTTCGCGCGTCCTTCTCGCTCGAGGCCATAATTCCACTCTACCCGTTCGTTTCGACTGCTTTGATTTGTTACAGTCGCGTGTAATTACGTTCGGAGCCACCGTAAAACCATCCACCGACCGCCGAAAGTCTTCCCTTTCGACGCTGCCTATCGATGGAGATCCAACCGGCAGATTGTATTTAGTTGACCCAGTCCCGCGGTGATTGCATCGCCGACTGGATTAACCCTTAATTGCAACGGCGAATTTTAACGCGAACCTAGTTCGTTCCTTCGCACCGCGTCTCCGCGGTTTTGTATCGCAGCCACGGGAATTCGCGTGAACGAGACCGCGACTGAGCAAATTCAAATTTTTATTCGCGCAACTGGAAGAATTTTTTTTTCTTTTTTTTCTTGGTTAAATGAAAGTGCTTGGTTTCTTGTTGTCTTTGAAATTTTGCTGAGCTGCAAGGCACAAAGATAAGCAGTCCAACAATCAGTCTAATTACCAGACTTTATGCAATTATGAAGAAATTCTCCAGGTGAAATGTAAAACAGTAAAAGATTTGAAAAATATTGTGTTGCTGTTTTCAATGTGATAGAACTATAAGGGGATGAAATGAATTTTTATTTAAGTTCTGCTTCCCTAAATCAATGCAGAATATTTTTGTTTTGTTTACCAATTACTTCTCAATTATAAGAAAGTGATTTTCCAATTTCTTTAAATTTTACAAGCTGAAATTCTTATTTATAGAGCAAGCAAAAGTTTCTCATTTAAAAAACGACTTTTGCGACCTGTGCAATTTTTATATGCTGCAAGGACGTTAAGATAAACAATCGAGCCAAAAGAATACTCCAATTATTATTGTCTCATCAATTTCCCATCATACAGAATCGCCGAGTTATATGTCCACAAGTATTTCAGTAGAGTAAAAGTGAAATAGGGAAGGAAATTCTTGGTATGTTCAGTGTTGTAGATTCGTCAAGGTCCCGAAAGTAAAACGATAGGTACATTTACCACCGCAGCTCATTCATCATCGTCTCAAGAAGTTCCGCAAGGTGTGCGAAGAGCACCAAGTCCGGGGTTCATTTCGCCGTACACAGCGTAACAAGTTTTAAGTGGAGCGAGTCAAGCAATCTCGCGACAGTAGACCGCGATCCAAAGGATCACGGTGACGGATCGTTGTACAAATTTTCTCTTTCGGGGCATAACCGAACGACACCGAAATTAATTAGCGTTTCCGAGCGTTGATCGAGTGGGTCTATTACCTTAAAGGAAATTGTTGGACGGAAGATTAATCGAGCTGCTCGCCGCGAACAGGGTTCATCGAATAACAGGGGTATTATCCAGGACCGTGGTAAAATCTCGTTAACGCGTTAGGTTTTCAACGTTGAGGAAATGAGACCATCCTGAAGCGTACACGGATTAGTGAACTTAACGAATTTATTTCCGAGAGAAGAATTAAATTAAAAATTCGAATTTTATTAAACCATACACGTGTATTCTTTATTTTTATTTCTCTTCATTTTTCCAAAGCAAAAAATTGCTTCAATTTGTTAATCTTTTTAGCAAATCGATAATATAATTAGGGCGCAGATTTTTATGCAAAATAAAAATTTTCTGCATGGATTATAATAAACGGGAGCCAAATGGAAATTTCTTCGTTCCTTTAATAATTTGAATAATTTGAATACCATGGGATTATTACGTGGATACTGTTTTTCAAAAATTCAACCTACTAAATTTGATCATAAATGCATAATTTACAGCGATTTACTGCTGTTTTACATTTTACTCGTTTTTCTCGCGAAATGCACTCTAATGGCGTCGAACAAAACTGTTCAGGCTCCGTGTGGACTTGTCGGCACTAATATCCGGGAAATTGAAGGAAAACAACGAGCCCTGAGTGACAGGAGGCAGTCGTAGGTGTTTACGGTACGTGATGCAAAACAACTCGACAGGGGATTGCTTAATCCGAGCTCTCTCGCACGAAAGAAGCCCGACGCGATCGATATCCGACGCCGTGTATCACGTTGCGTTCCCGTTGCCACGTAGTTCTCGAGGATTTTTTACCGGTAGCTCGTTAATTAACCGTTTTATTAATCACCGGGAATCGCCCGACTGATTAATTAATCTCCCTCTTTGCCAACGACTATCCTTTTAATCTTCCACCGTGATTTCTGGCTTCGACGAAATTTCATTCGCAACAGAAGCAGAATTTTGGTTATTAATTTAATAAAATTAACAAACTCCGATATCTTTTTAGTATTAATTAAAAAAGTACAACATTGCTGTCAATCACTTATAACGATCGTTGACTGTAAGTGGCTTTCGTTGAATCACTAGTTTGCGGTTCCTTATGCAAAGTAAAAATCGTTTGCATAAATTATACAGCACATTATACATTCTCTTAGATCGTACTGTTCCCGATATCATAGATCGATTATTTACTGTTTTTATGTTTGAGAGAGATCGTTTAGAAACTCGTATGTCCAAATAAGATACAGGATGAAGAATCAGTTAATTCGTTAGCTAAATAAATAATTGCTCAATTGGAATGGAATATAGGTAAAATAATTCTCGATACACATAAGGATTTTTCTAAGGCTGGCTGAATATCATGAACAAGCTGGGGCTAGAAATAAGGGCTCGAAAACAATCACGAAACCCTGGGGAGTGAAGATAGTCTCGGAGGAACTAGCCGGTCTCGATTTCCGATTTTCCTGTAAGGGAAACTCGAACGCGTCAAAGGAGCCAGGCTTCGCACGATAGAAATTCAATAACAGAACCTCTTCGCAGACATCGTCGGAGCATTCGTAGTTCTCCTTGCTAGCCGGCTTAACGCGAGCAGTTCCTTATCTTACGGAAGCACGGCAAATTGCGCGCGAGGATCGAGGATCAAGCGGGAATCCCTGCCAGGTTCGATAGGAATGCGACAGGGTCAGTCTTCTCTACCTTCGATAAACGATCCTTCGATAAATCGTGGTTACCCTTTAATCGAGTTTGGTTCAGTCGTTTTGCATTCCGTTTCGTGATTGGTCGACGATGGAAAGAACGAAGGAGTTCAATGTGTGCGATCGTCATATGGAAAATGGTCATGAGCACCCTCGTCCTCGGTGTTCGACGACTCGAAAGTCTTCCTCGTAAGGAATCCGCGTTTGCTCAACGAAAAACCACCATTAGCGAGAGGATGGATGGATAGACACGAGAGTTCATCTCGATTATGGTTTCCTACATCCGCCATGCGTCGCGACTCGTTTGCGGGATGTTAGGCGATCAAAGGACACAATCGCGGATGCGGCTGACAGGCTGACGACAAAGCGCAATCTCTCTCTCTCTCTCTAGCTTTCTCTCTGTCCCTTTCTTACCCACTTGTTACCTTCCATTTGCAAATGTTCTGCGATCAAGCACGCCTACGATCTCCGTGCCCGCACGAGTCATTCGTCGATGAACCGCAACTTTGATGATCGACAAATGATCGTGATTCCTTACCCTTTCATCACGACAGAGTGCATCAAGACATATTCCTATTTTCGAGGCCGTTTCCGCGCGAATTTTTAGGAATTTTTCGCAGAGAAACTGTTGGACACGTGTGATTTTTTTTTTAATAGAAAATCTCATATGAGATTTATTTTAACATAATTACAAAAACGAAATACACCATATACAAAACAGAATATGAAAATTACAAAATAGAATATGATTATTAGATATATTAGTTGGAACATGATAACATGAGCCGCCTGCAAGATTTCAGAGAATAATAGATAATTGCAAGATTATAATCTGTTTTCGTCGAGAAACCAATAACGGTGGCCGCCTGTCGCTTGTAAAATGAACACAGAATATTTCTCTGGGAGAAACAGAAGTCTCGAGCGAAAGAGCGGAAAGGATATCGACAGAGGTGAGAGTGGTGGAGGTAATGGAGTCGAATAAGCTTAATGGACCGGTTTCTGTGTCCGATCCTGCATCGAGGACTGCTCTGGGGTCGCGGAAGTGAATGGGGGTGCTCCAGAGAAAATGAATTCAATTTCACCCCATCCTTTCCATTTACAAGGCAATCCGAGCGATAATATTATACGATGCGGTAATATCGCGCGCCTGCGAGTTTATATCGAACAAATGGAAACATGGCGGATAGTTTGAAAATCGTTGCACTAAAACGTTTCGCCTTCTAGTCCAGTCGCCAGGTACTTCACCTGGAAAGTATTCCGAATGTTGAAGGAATTTTGAGACACCCTGTATAGGGAGGAAGAAAAATCCCTTCGGGAAGGAAGAAAAAGACAAAGTGTTACAATTGGAAGATATTTGAGAACAAGATCGACTGCAATTTCAAATGTCATTGGGAATATAAAGGTCACATTCAAAACTAGTTGGAAATATAAAGATCTCTCCTAGTAAGGTTATCTAGAATGCATGAGGTCATATTTCGAAACAGCTCGTGTACGGCAGAAAGTTACAACTTGAAGATCTTCAAGAATGCAAGGGACCATCACTCCCCAGGTCTCAGAAATGCAAAAAGCTATATTTCAGAAGATCTTAGGAGCTTAAAACTAGTATCGTATGAATTCAGATACCACGGTCGTATCTTCTAAGGGATTAAATATTGCAATCACGTTGCAATGAGAACGGTGTGCCCGCGTTGGAACAACGGTGCCCAGGAAAAATTCAACAATTTCTCTGCGTTTCCTCTGATTCCTCCGGCCCCGGCCGAAAGCCCACTAATCTCAGGACAATATGACGCTCGGAAATAAGAAATTTATGAAGGAGCAAGATATAAAAACGTTCACCCAGAAACAGGCTACGATTTATCGTCCGGCGAGCTTGTACAGGGTGTTGAGAAACGTTTGGTCTCGGCAAGCATAGGCAAAATTGTCCTTGACCTTGAATTTCAAGGTCAAAATTTTTTAATTGTATTTATTCTACGCATCATGAGGATAAAAAGTGTCAAAGGTAGTTTATTCTTCAAACGTATGTTCGTCAAAGTGCCTTTGACACTTTTTATCCTCATGACGCGTAGAA
This sequence comes from Lasioglossum vierecki, assembly GCA_028455595.1. Lineage (NCBI taxonomy): Eukaryota > Metazoa > Arthropoda > Insecta > Hymenoptera > Halictidae > Lasioglossum > Lasioglossum vierecki. Next base: position 24,386,788 of record CM052338.1, on the reverse strand, counting down.
TACAATGTAATAAAAAAATTTGACCTGGAATTCAACCGAAGATGTAGAATACGCCTATGCTTGCCGAGACCAAACATTTTTTAACACCCTGTACAGAGACGCACACTACCACCGTTTTCGCTCCTGTTTCGGAGGCGGGCCGAGTCTACAAACTCGACGATCAAGCCGGAAATCGGTCGTTCCTAATTTCGTGAATCGATTTTAACTTCATCGTACTACGAGCGCGGACGGGCAGCATGATAATGCGAGATTATAATTTCCGGCCTCGCTAATTTATTCTCCGGCCGAACAATCCGATACGATGCACTCTCAAACATTAATTCTGACCGCGCCGGGAGCACGCGGTTGCGAGTTGCTCGGAATTAATGGTGTTTCACGGCGTGGTCTATGCAAAATTTCCTCTCGCTGTGTCTTTGACTTTTACTAATAGGTACGTAATTGTTGAAATGTCTCTCTATTTCCTATACGATCCCGAAAATATAGCATGTCAAATATAAGAATATCAAAATTAAGATATCACTTTGAGCTTACTAAAATTATTAAAAAAAGAAAATTTCTATACGGTTTCTGCGACTTACAATTGTTTAAAAAATTTTATTTTGCATGGAGATCCGCAGTCTAGTTACGATTGGAAAATTTATTTGATTAGTTGAGATTAGTTGAGCTCGAGGAAACCGGACATCAACGAAGGAGCGGGTGGACCAAACGAACGACTATTAAAACCATTAACGGTCTAATGGTTCCAGCAAGGTTCCGGGGCTATCTAATGGATGCAAGATTCACGATGGTCCACCGAAATTACGTCTCTCGCATGTGAGATGCCTTGTGTGCGGATGGAAATAGCTTGCCGTATGTTTCGTCTGTGTAGAACTAGGAGATTGCGTCTGCATAATGCGGCAACGGAGATATGAGCTTGAATAAATATTAGCATTTACTTTAGAACATTATTTTGGACAGACTCTTCTGTCATTCTCCAATTTCTACATTCCATCCATCTTTGTTGATTCCCCAACGTCATTCCAGTTTCTGCTAGTCTTTCCAATCATTTTATTAGTAGACAACCCTATATATAGCAAAATTTATAAAAGTAGTATAGTAAAATTTATAAAAGTGAATATCCTTATAATCTATAATAAAGAATAATTGTGAATGAATAATGCTACTTCGTATAAGCTCCTTCGTGTAGGCTCCTCCTTCATTAAACGAACCGCAATTATCCAGCAAAATCAACATGAACGGCGAGGAAGATGAGTAAGAGTGGAAAAACATTTACGTGGAAGAGTAAACTACAATTATGTTTGCGGATGCAAGCAGAAGTGGACGTTGCAACGATGCAACGATAAGGGCAGGCCTGAGCGACGCGGTGGGATAACGAGAAAGGAGAGACGAGTCTAATGTTGATATTACGGTCCCCGAGGGTTTACATAGAGTGGCAGAAACTGCCGTAAACAGATTCACGAGTCTGCAAAACTGGGGCCAAGATCCGACTCGAGCAGTCGAAACTCGCGTTCCGAGTCCACGGATTATAGTTCGCTCGACGCTTACCGGAGTTCACCGGCCGAGATACTACGGTTTCGCTCCTTGATGGAGCCGAAATTATAAATGGGCCGGTGGTCCTGCGCCCTCGGGACACACGGATGAAGCCCATCGCGCGATTAAACTCAGTAGCTGTGAAATTTGCGAATTGAAAATTAATCCAAACCTGCGAGTTCGCCATAAGGGCGAACTGTAGAACAGGACGCAATGAATTCTGGTCTTATGACTGCAGCTTTTAATCTTCCCGCAGTCTAAATGTCTAAATATTTGGTGACGTTATAAAAGAATATACCGTTGTATTTGGAGAAAGCCTACCGAATCGTATTAAATGAAAAATCATTTTTGCAAATTTTACAGTCGATGTGTAAATTGGCTTTTTCTCTCGAGGAGTTAAAATTCTGAAAAGTTGAAGCTGATGAATAAAACGGCGATAGAATAGTTGAAATTTATCAAAGAATATTGCTAATCATTTCGACAATATCGATCAACGAATAACCGAGTATCAATTTTTCGTTCGGTGCCATTGTTCCGAACGATCGAATTATTCATTCGCCGTTCGTATTGAAATAAACTTTTGAACAATGCTGCATTCTGGCTATTTTCATTATTTCGCACGGTTTCTCGTAGCTCGGGCATCGATGGTCGATTTTATCGCGACCACTTCCGTTTTCGCGAACGGGACAGCAGATTCGCGTGCATCGACTCGGTCGACAAAATGGCCCGCATTGCCGTTCCGTAATTTATCGTCAGAATTTCAAGTTGCCTACACATCGGTGGTACCAATACTATAGTGTAGCATTCTCCGCGAAAACCGATGGACCATTGTTCCCGGACTCCGTCGCCGTCGCAATATCATTCCCGCCTCCGATTATTGTTCGACGGTTCTCGGCAAAGTTCCGCGGTGCTTATGGGAGTCGACGGCGAAATTCGCGTTACGAAGCGCACGTGTGTATGCTTTGGACAGCTACCAAAAGACTTCCTCCGGTTCTACCGTTTCACCGGAAAAATCTGATTCCAGTTAAACATTAGCAGAGCCGAATTTCAAAGTCCTTTTTCAACGACCGAATGGAATTACCTCGAATTAACTGTACGCTTGCCACGTTCTCGGATCGGAAATGTCGGATATTGAAACAGTTATAACTTCCCGGAAAAATATCGTACCGCGATCTACTCGGACTCGTTTTAAACCGTAAAACCATTGCTTTCATACCGTCGAGTTCGTTTTTCCTAAAGGCATTTATACATCGCGTAATAGGTGGGGAAAACGGAGGTACTTTTCATCTCTGGATATATCGTTAGAAATGAATTTCTATGAATTCTGCTGAGGTTGAAACATTTTTGCCACGACTGAAATTGCATTGAATTAAAAGATTCAAGCTTTCCTCTTTTTGACGAGTTTTTAAAAATTTTTGTGCGATTTTTTCTCGCTATTTTACATTAGTTTGCGATAACTCGAGTCACGATATTCTGTAGATTGCCTCAGATTTCTGCAGAACAGTCCGATAAAGGAAGGCTTAAATGACCGAGTGATGCGAGTCTGTCTGCGAGAAGCACTTTTGCAATCTAAATGCTCCCAGGGGCGTAAATAATTCTCAGTTACCGCTTTCAACGGTATTCGCCGTGATTTGCATTGGAAACTGGCGAGCAGTGGCATTGTTCCCCGTAATATTCGTCGAATTCTTTTTCTCGACCGCGAAATAAAGTCACCCCCGGAGAAATATCGTTAGGGGAGAATGCGCGTGCCAGAAGTATTAAATTCCGGTTCGAGCCGAGTGAAATTAACTTTAACTAGCGTCGAGCGGGGTCTTTGAACTTGCCGCTGCCTGGTCGAGCGCGTCTTTTCTTTCCTCCGCCGCGGAATATCGAGAGATTTATCCCCGAATCAGATGCAGACGGCAAAGAAAATGAATCGGGGGCCGCGGGGAACCGTCAAACTTTTTAATGGCTTCGTAAATTAACCCGCAGCTTTTAATGAGTCCATTTTTCGTTCAGAAACAACAAACAACACTTATATCTTGAAAAATGGTCCCAAACGGCAACCCTTTCGATAAAATGCAGCATAGAGAACAACGTGCACATTGTGAAAGAAACTTTTGCGATAACCTAATATTTAGTTCCTGATTCTTACAATGCAGAATCACATTTAAATGAAAAGCGAAGGAAAACTGAACCGACGATACAATTTAGCCATGTTAAAAGTAACTTTTGACTTTTAATTGCTGCAAAATAATCTGCAAAGAAAAAACAATTTTCAGAAACATTTTGCTCAATTCTTTTGAAAATCGTTTAATTAATAGTTTAGAAGATATTTGAGAAAAACGATTTTACGAGCATTAAATAAATTATTTTAATGTTTATAAGCCTTGGGTCACGTTTTACCGTTATCTAGGGTTTCCACAGATATTTTTAGTTATTTGAAACAACCCTAGGGGTACCGTAAAATAAGTTCAAGAGTCGAAAGAAGAGCCACAGTAGTTCACACTCTACGATCGCATTCTACGAGTCGCTAAAGCGAGTTACGATTCCTGACAGCGTGTAAATAATAGCGGTTTGGTTCAGTTCCGGTTTTTACGATCTCCAGCCACGATGGACCGTTGGTTGCATCGCAATACGCTGGTTTCTGCAGAGTTTCCGCACGGGGTCTGCGGTTACCGAGTATCGATCGTCGAGCATTAAAAATCTCCCCGTAATTTACAGTCCACTTCCCATTTAATAACTTTGCGACCACGGGAGAAAGAGAGAGGTCATGCTACGGGGAGAATGTAGCCAGCGACTCGGCAGAAAAGTTTCCTGAATACATAGAACCGATCCGCACGCTGCAGAAACGTGATAAACATGCTCGCGCTGCTCGTTAGCATCGCTGACACCTGACCGAGGATGCACGGGAACCTCCGAGTATCGCTGCCGTCCGAACAGAAACTATCCGGAAAACGGAAACGCCGTAGAAAACCGCGAACTACCCATATAAGAGTCGTATACCGTCGAACAAATATTTTCCGGTGGTGAACGACGACTGCAGTCGTAATCGTTAACCTTTTACGATCAGCCTCTTCCCCTTCGGAGGGAAATCATTTCCGTGGACTGTCTCGCATCTTGAAAAGACCTCTCGAGTCGTTCGGAACGGAAGAACGCCATTTGTGGCTCGAGACTGCTCCGATTTGTCCCTTAATTACACCGCGATCGAGCGTATTCCGAGGCCAAGTCCGCCAATGAAGCCCTTCAACGGAAAGAACACTGTGTAGCGAATGGAAGACGATATTGAAAACAGAATGCCAATAAATACAATCGGTAATTACGTCCCGAAGCTACTACGGCTTTACCCACCCTCCTATTCTTAAGCTGCTGCGAGAAAAGAAATGCACCTGATGTCTTTCGATTAACTCTCCGAACACGGTACTTCGATATAACTAGACTGTGTTTATCGTTAGATGGGGATTCAGAGAACTTCTTGTTAAACGTATCGCTTCTTCTCGAGGGTCCTTCGTCGATTAATGCAGCGTGTTGTTGAAAGTGTAACTCCTGTAGTTCTTCGTTGATTGCAACGTTTCACGTCTCAGCTTTGCATCTTTGTTATTTAGGAGCGACGATTTTCCTCGGAGAAATTGTTCAACTTTTCGTGTGTACTTTTTGGTTAAAAGATTGGTTTGTTTGTTGTATATTAAATATGTTGGTGTCTGACTAATCAGTAAACATTCAGTAAAATGAAAAAAAATATATAAAATGGAATTATTCCAGGTCGGAAGAAGTGTTTAATAATTTGTAAATAATTTTTATTTTGCATAAAAATCCGCAGTCTATTTTGCTTTATAAAAGTAGTCATAATTTAGTGAACATCGTTTACGAATTGAACACAGTTATGTTACAACCTCACGGCTTATAAAATACATTTCTATTTTACAACAAGGTCATTACTAAGTATGAACAGTTTCTCATTTAAGCATCGTTCGTTTCAGAAAAGAAATCCTGAATTTACTGGGACAGCTTCATTTTCTTCGACACTAATCCCCAGCAGTATTTTACCAAACTGATCCACAGTCTGGCGATGTTATCAGCGAGAAATTTGATGCTTCTTGGCCCCGACACGGGGGAGAACATGGGGAAAAGTTTTTCGGGTTCGAGGGGATCAGGGGAATTCCCGTTGAGCCCGTCAAAGGGTTGAAAAGCTTTGGAACTTTCCGGCGAAAGTGGAACACGCGATAAGGGGTCGTGCTAACGAGGAAACTCGAAAATTTTCGAGCCTCGAGCGATCGAGTTTTTTTTTACCACGCTTATATTAGTTTGTCAAGTTTTTGTTGTCGTATGCGTCAAATCTTAAAATCGAATTTTAAACCACTTTCCAAAGAGCTATAGACTTGAAAATTTTAACATACCTCAGAACTGAATGACAATGCAATATTAAAAAAAATTTTTAAATGACGTTTCGGATTTAGACAATATTTTTAAATTCTCTAATATCTAAAGATATTATTTTCTCCTTCCTAGTGCATTCTAATATAAGCGTGGTTTTTAAAAAACTTTTATATATGTGGTTTTTCCTCGACGGTAGTTTCTTTTCATTTTCACGTCTGATCTACTGTTACGCGCATTGGCGAGGATTCTGGCGAACGAACGTACGAACACATTGAAACACGCGTGGGTGGAAGCAAGGAGCCAACGAATTCCAGGGGAAGCAATTTAACCGCGGTGTGTATCTGGAGCAGAAAATTCATCCAGTTTCTTAAATATTTCATAACAAGGCAGGCGGCGCGTCGGGAAACCTTCGACAAGAATGTCACCGAGATCCACGCGACGACTCTCCGGAATTTTAGGTCGTCTTTGAGCGAGTCTTCGAACAATCCCTGAACCGTGTCGCCTGTGATCCGCAATGGCTATTTCAGTAACGGTTCAATTTACAGTTCTACTATTTTTTGTTCAGTGTCATTTTATTAAGAAAAATGCCACTAATAAGTTGGTGAGTATCTAATAAAAAATAAATGAAAAATAAGACACGAGGAAAGTGAATATAAAAAGCTATAAAAGTGAAATGTAATGTCTGTATTGATATTAATTCCGTCGAAATATTTCCAGAACGTTCATTAATAAGAAAAATGCCACGAATAAGTTGGTGAGTATCCGATAAAAAATAAATGAAAAATAAGACACGAGAAAAGTGAATATAAAAGACTATGAAAGTAAAATGTAATATCTGTATTGATATTAATTTGTCGAAATAAATGTTCGTTTTATATTATCACGAAGAAAAACATCTCTGAAATGTTCTCTTCAAAAGAATTTACATAAAAATCGGGTAAATAACCTGCGTCGAGACTTCTGGCGACAGAATGGACACAAGTAGCCAATAACGATACAAAAACGAGTCAGTCGGGTTAGGGGTTGAATGGAACGCTCGTCGATGGGTATCGACTCAATTCCACCCCCTTGTTCGACATCCCTAACACGACTGCATCGCGAAAGCTGTGCCGGTATAAGCCCGATCCAAATAAATTTTAATTAATCCCGGTGACGCGGGACGGACGCGCAGCTGCTTCGCATCGGCTCGTTCGTTAGCCATCTAAAACCGATTCCAGGCTTTCCTGCTGACTCTCTGTTTCCTACAGAGAAACAGAAGATTGTTATTCGAGTAATCTCTTCCCGCTTCTACCCCAGTTACGATCGGAATTTCCAAACACGATATTCCAATATTCAATAATTGTTTAGAGAATGCGTTTTAGTTGCCTGTAAATCATTAACAAGTTCGTAAATTAATGGCTACGAATTAATTACATATTATGTATTATTACATAATATTTCGTTCCAATTTTCGATCGTCGAAATTTTGCAATTAGAAAAAAATTGAATAGATGAAGTTGAAACAGCGAAGAGATTAAAAGAGCCAAACCATTTGGACAGATTAAAATCATTAAAGCTGAAAGGAACTTTGCATTGGATTTTTGTATAAATTTTTTTCGCGTAATGTTTTGTGAAAAATACAACGTGCCCCAACCTTTACGACCCTCCCTTTCAATTGACGCGGACAATTTTTATTTCGCATACAAATCCGCGGGAATGAAGTATCTCTGCAAAAAAAAAAAATAAAGTTCTCGGAGAGTGGAATAACTTTTGAACAGCAGAGTTTATATAGTTTCGGGGCGTACCGATTCTGGCCTATTTCACGCTCGCCATACTCAATTTCCAGTAACTACTGAACAGGAATGTCGCCTGCAATATCAATTGGCTCCCAAACGAAGTGCAATCTAGGACCAGGAGGAAATTCGTCAACCCTTCCACGCACGATGACCTAATAGTTGGAATCAGGCTTTCGAGTATCAGAGGAACCGTGGTGGAGAGATGAAAAGAGAGGGAGGCTCGAAAGGAGAGCGAGAGGGGAGGAAAGTCGCGAAATGTGGACCGATGACCGGGCGCGATACAATAGAAGCCGCGAGTCGACGTGGGACAGGTGAAAAGGGACTGCGACGGAACGAACAGATAAATGAGAACGCTTCTCTCGAGCTGGCGGCGTTTTCTGCTCCATCTCCATCCTCATTGGTATCGTCTCCCGTTTCCACGTCCGTTTCGATTTCCTTTTTTCCGCAGCTGGACACACGGAAATGAATTGGCCGCGTCGCAATTCAATGCGCCCCGCTCGATGCGCCAATCGAAATCGGTGGCGCGGTTCCTCGAGAAATCGTTAATGAGCTTATTAAAACTTCTGCATACTTTTTCAGAAATCGAACCGCGCTAATATTTGCTTCCGAACTTTAGTACAATGCGAATACCCCACACAATATTTCGATTAAAATCAGGAATTATTAACAAGCTTATTATAAATATAGTAAATGTTATTTGACAATTACAAACACAGTGAAGTCTTGATCTAAGAAAAATCCTTGGGTCCGTGCTGTTTCTTAGATCGTGTAGTTCTAGTATTTTTGTGACCTCACCGTTAACGAATGTAACTTTTCCGTACACAATTGACATTGTTGTTGCTATTAAAAGATCCGCAGAAATTTATTTAGCCATGGACCACAGGTTTTTAAAAATTAATTAATTACTTTCCCGACGCAAAGATATATTTTTCTGCACTCATAGTTTATACCCGTGTCCGAGTTGATGAGAGGGATAAGAATAATAAATCCCAGCGCAAATATCCGTTCGATTGTGTCTTTTGAGAAGCGGAAAACCACCAGAGGCGATCGAAGAAGAAAACAGGCCAGGCATCGGGGGTGGAAACAGAATCATCAATCTTCTGTATAACGTTTAGCCCTGGTGATTGGTTCGAGCGAAAAAGCATGAAACCAGTCGAGGTTAAAGTATTTAGAACGTGATTTGTTTCGTACGTTTCGGAAGAATGTGAAACAAAAAGATCGTGATAAAGGGTAGGCGATAAAATAGAAAGAGGATGGAACACCATCTATCTTGTCTTATAATAACGCTTGGCACCGGCGACTTAGCTCTGTCCATTTTCGCGTCAGGCTCTCCCGCTGATATTAATTAATTATCGTGATCATAAACCACGCCTTCCCAAGGGTTCCTGAGAAAAAACCAACCCCTTCGAGGGAGGGGATCTTTTATTCCTTACTTAACATCGCTTTTTTAATTATTTTTGAGAACTCGCGTTTATTTAGAGATGTTTATGATTTATTATTTATAGATTAGCGTTGCAAAAGAATTATTCGGTCTGCCTCCCCATGTCCATAAAATCAGTACAAATTTATTTTACAATAGGTACGAAAGTCGAGATCGTGGAAATGGCAGATTTTATTTTTACAAATTGAATCACAGCTGGGAAAAGCGACGGTATCGAACATTGAAAATACTAAATATATAAAAATGAATGTAGGATATAGGCGAGGGTGGAGATATGAAAAATGTAAACGGTTAATGGACGTGTCCGTGAGCTGTCGTGGCCGGAAATATTTTCTGTGTATGATGGGGGAATAGAACCGGCTGGATATTAATTTCACGCTCGTCAAAAACTCTCGTGATATCTATAGGAAATATACGCGTCGCATTGGCTCTCCAATTTGCTCGCGCGCCGATAGGCATTTTCCAGGCGAAGGATCCGAAAACGCGGCGCTGAAAGAAGCCAATCGATTTATTCCGGCGAGCATCTGCGTTTCATTGTTCCGGGGGCCCGAGAATCCTTTTATATATTATTCATCCGACGGATTTCTTCACGCCCATTCAAAGAATCCGAGCCGCTGGCTATACTATTTGTTACCCGTGACGTCTATCGATCCCCCAATCTCTTCTCGGCGATCCTGAATGCAAATGCAACTATGAAAATATTCGATCGTTCCATGGGCCTTTGTTTTCTACCGCGCTTTGTCGGAATTGTATGCACTCGTTAACCCTTCTTCCAATGCCCAACATTTTCTTCTTGCTTCAAAAATATTGTGGTTCGCAGGATCGATAGTTATACGTTTCAAGTGTAAACGAATTTACAATTATAAGGGAAAGTAAGGATATAGGTGTAACAATTTTGCTAATTTGTAAAGAAATGGCTTTGGAAAAATGGCTGCCATGTCCTCCCAGTTTAATAAATTTATCTCAAATTTTCTGGGTATACTGCTAGTTAAACATCATACAATAAAACATAGTAATTCCCTTATCTGGTCGCTAAAACTGACTTTTGCAGTTTAATAAATTAATCTTAAATTTTCTGGGTATACTACTTGAATACCACATAATAAAATGTAGTAATTGATTACCTAAAGTAACAGATTTTACACGTGAAACTAAATTGAACTTCACAGGTGACTGGTTGATCATTTTTATCAGCCTTTCACGATTCGTGAAAAAGCGTAGCAAAAACACCTGGGTCTCAGTGTAATACCTCCTCGAGTCGCAGAAATGAGGGACGAATTAGGGTTAAAAGCAGAGAGGAGGGAGGATCGATGTGAGGGATCGAGAACGGTACTCGGAAACGATATGGTACGAGAGTGAAACGCGGATCGATCACGACCCCGAAATTTGACCGGTACGTGTATACGGCACACGGCTACTCGACAACGAGAGGATACCGGTTTCCCTCGTTAATACGGGTCCGATTTACCGTGTAGGATCGAGCGGCGCAGCGCGTCCAAAGAACTGGGTTAACGAGAACATAATACCTGAAACAAGAGGGAAAAGCCGGAGGAAACGTATTTGGTTTTCAGTGATCAAGGGGTTAGTGCGGCAGGTTAAACGCAGAAATCGTCAAATTGGGGCCCGGCCAGCTTTCGAATCCAATTAATCGTGCGTTCACATTTATTGCGAACGCCGAGGCCGCCCGTATAAAAGGTCGTTCGCTCGACGACACAGGCCGAATGAATAATAATGGCGCAGGAAAAATTTCGTCCTGGAGCTCACAGAAATTTTTTCCCAGTTCGAGAACCTACACGCAGTTATAATATTGTTCATAATTTATCATTAAATAACAATATGTGCAGAATTTCTTTCTTGATTAAAATTTTCCTAAAAGATCAAGGGAGATTAATACTGACCCCATCTCGTCAGTAATAAGCATTAGCAGTTGATGGGATGTTAAATAAAAAAATAAGAAGAAAATACTGATTCCATCTCGATAATAGAGATATGAAATTTTATTTCAGTTTCACAGAAATGAGTGACATAAATGCAATATGTATTTAGCAAATTTTGATTGTCGTCACGATTCTGATTTGACATTATAGGCCAAGAGGTTAATTCCGTGGGGTTAGTTGCCCGAAAATACTCTCAAAATTTCATGCGCCACCTTTATTTACAATTTTCCGAGCACGACTTATTTTTTAATAGCTTTTCGTCAAAAAAAGGTGTTTGCAAAGACGATTTTTCATTAAGCGGACGGAAGAAAGCAAGGGAACAATGGGCGAACAGCAGCGGAAGCATCAAAGCGAAGGGCAACACAAAGAATGGCGGAACCGCGCGAGTCAAAGCAGCGCGAAAGTTTGTCGATTAAGGAGTATCGGTAGAAACGTTGGCAACCGAGAAGAAAGCTTGTTGCTTCGAATTCAGGGATATTTACAGGACTCGCCGTGGAAGCAGCGCAACTGTTGCATTCGTCTAAATTTTCGTTCGGGAAGTTGATCTTTTTAATTCCGTCACAATCTTCAGGGGCCGTGCAATCTCCGACGGAACTTCTCCACCCTCGGAAGCAATGAATTCCGTCTCGTTAGAAACTTTCGCAGCTTTCAGCCTTGCATAAACAGATTATAATGCGAGGTAGTCTCGCAGAAATTAAATTTCCTCGGCGATGAGAGCGACGGTCAACAGAGGAAAGGGAAATGAACAAAAGGAACTGCAGTTTGTCTTCGAGACAAGAAGAGACCGTTTAATTGAATCGCAATTCACACTTAATTTTGGAAAGAATGCGATTCTTAATCATGTACTAAACTACAACATAACACCTCCCTAGTGGCACAAAATATTGTATACTATTAAATAGTATACTAAAATATTGTATATTCATATAATGATAAAAAGCGATTCGAACTTTTTTTAATATTCAAATGTACATACAATATTTATTTTATATTAAGTAACAACTTTTTAAAAATTTTTCTAGAAAAAAAAATAAATGACGAATTGCAGTAGAGTAGATTGATTGAAGTAGAGGCTTCAGCTTTGAAACGAGTCCAGGTTATCACAGTTTGAATGTCAACAATTTGTCAATAATCGGAGCAATCAATTCGCTGTATTTATCGAATTTGTGTGCTTTATTAACGAATGAAGAGAAGTTACAGCTCTATATATATGTATCAGGCAGAGAGATTACAAGCTAAAGCAGAGTTCACAGTGCACGAGGATTAACTAGGGAATCGCCCAAGCTACCCTTCGGCGTTTTCCCAGTTTAGAAATCGCCGCGAGAAAACTTCATTTCCGGATCGACACGCTCCGAGAAATTAAAGGAACTTTGCCGTGTCTGTTTCTTTCAAAGAATTCGACGAGTTTTTCCTCGAAAGTTGAGGCCCTTCTGAAATTGGAAACTCTCTGGAACAAACGTGTGACGCTGTGGCATGCTGTCGAAACGTTTCGAAGCCGGGAAACAACAATTAACGAGCCAGCCCCGAGCGTTCCGCTACGAAAGCTAATCAATTTAATCGGTACTGCCGAGTAATTGATATCAGACGATAAGACTTGTTTTAAATAACCTGCGAGCACCGTTTAATAAACGCAAACCTAACCTGGGAATTGCGGGGAAAGTTACAATTAGTACGTCGGCGTTTTGCGCACACACCACGATAATTACGTTCGAAAATTCAAATTAATACGCGCACTATATCAACCTGTTGTTCGGAGAATGTTAATAAATTTTCAGTCTCGTGAAACTCGAAATAAAGAAAAAAATGTGTGTCATTGACCGAAAGATTCTTTCTGCTAAAAACGAAATTATTATTCGTTCAATTCGTATGCAAGTTTTCTTTCATTTTAGAAATTTGCATACTCAACATTTGCATAGAGATACGCAATCTACAAATTACATTTAGGGAAGTGAGCTTGGTATTTCGATAACAGACTGAAATAGCAGAAAAGTAATTGCTACGGTAGGAAACTCCGTTTGGTACCGTGCAACTTCCGCTTGGAACATTTGTTCAAATAACAAATAGTTTACAGTTCATTTGAATTTTAAGTGGTTTGGATAGCTGAGCCTATCCAACAGCGTTTCTGGAATGAAATGTTGCAGCGTTTACGATATTCTATATTCTCTTATATACACAGAATTTCATTGACCTTTGGAAAGTTGTAGTCGGGGTCGACGGTCGAAGGGATTCCATGGAAATCACCGACACAAATTTCCCCGACACGGTTTTCGCCGACAAGATTCGACCGACGACTACTTTGGACGACAACGCCTTTAACCAACAACGATTTTGAACACAAAGATTTTGACCGACAACGATTTTGATCGACGAATAATTTAAAATCGTTGTCGATCAAATCTAGTGCCGGTGAGAACCGTGTCGGGGAAAGTGTCGGTGATTTCCATGGGACCCGGTCGAAGTGCATACAATCAAACGTTCTCTTTTCAGCGGAGCGGACAAGGCGCGTTCCACTAAATTAAATCGGCACAACAGACCTCCGCTTTAATTCGCGTATCTCATTAATTCTCCAAATCGTATTTTCTTTCCGTCTGCCGTGGACTACGGGTGGCGCGATCAATCCTCTCCCGAGGGTATATTGCCTCTGTCAGCTGTGCAATGAATAATGCGGCTTCTCGAGTCGATCGCATTCTCTCCTTCAGAAACTTCGCCACGGACTACTGATATTCGGATAACGTGCGTGGAGTGAAAGAGCTCCGAACATTATTGATATTCCATCGCATTGTAGCATCCCAATTCTCACGATCTATCTGTCCTCGGGCAAAAATCAATTCTGCACTCTTAATGCTACATCCATCGACTAAGCGCTCAATATGGTGGCTTTTATTTACTCTTGTCAATCATTTTTGTTAAAATTTCTTGTACAGCACTCCCCACAGTTGTGCCAAATAAATAAAACAAATTCTGTGCAAAGGTGCTTGGACATAGAAATAATTAATTTAATGCTTTTAAAGGTTCATTTTAGAGAATTTTTCGAAAAGCAGATTTCGCAGATTTTTTTTTTAATAGAAAATCTCATATGAGATTTATTTCAACATAATTACAAAAATGAAATACATTATATATAAAACAGAATATAAAAATTATAAAATAAAATGTGGTTATTAGGATACACAAATATTGTAATACAGACATATGATTAGTTGTCGACAGATTACAAGAACTTAACATCTATGTGTTGTTATCAATTTATGGAAATTCTTCAAGAAAAAAGGAATTTTTATATGGTCCATGCGTTCACCGCGTGTACCGGAGCGAATTTCTGTCAAATTGAATGATTTTCGTAACCGGACGTTCGCGGGACAGGTTCATCGTCAAATAATACTGAAAAAATTAGCTGGATATCGGATTGGACGTTATGAGAGTGTGGAAGGGTCGTTCGGGATGAAAGACGCGATCGTGGCTCGAATTTTGGATCGGTTCGCCACGTGAGGCGAATCGCTGATTCCCTTTCTCATGGCTTCTCGAGTAATGTGCGCGCGAAACGACCGAATTCCGAATTTCCGACCACGGTGAGAGACAATATCTCCGTGTGGGGGCTCCATTTGAAACGTTCATTCTTTCTCCACGGAATCGCTTACTTTGCCACCCAGCCAATCTATAACACTAAGAACTTCGAAAAGAACATTGATAGCGAAGTGTCAAATATTGAAATTGTTTCATTCATCATTTTCTTCCTCTCTATGCGAGCAAAATAATTGATTGTTATTACCATTGTGCCGTTTGTTTCGTGCAAGACCTGACGAGAAACATCGGGAATGCATTTAATTGAATACTCATTATTTGTACCTGTATAACAACGCAAATTAATACGAATTCCATACTTCTTTCTTCCTTTGTTAAACTGCGAATGCAGTAAATCAATCCACAGACCGCAGCACGCGTCCAACTCGCTAATTAAATGTAACATGATTTCGCGAACGGAAGCAACTTCGTAAATTCAAACGAGAATTATAATTGAACCTTTCGTTGCAGTATAGTATAAACTTCAATGACGTTCCTCAGGAAGAATCTCTTTTACTTTTTTATTTTTTAGTAACAATTTTATTCAAGCTGAGAAAACCAGAGCGGAAATCAAATAACGATAATAAGGTTCTACTAAAAACCTTGACGGACCCAGTTCCTGACCCAAATTTTGACGGGTTCTGTTTTTCGGGACAGTTGCTCGTTTGATTTTCAATCCCGTATCGCTGTGAAAACAAAATTGTCGATCGCAACTGATCAAATATTTTCGAACCGTAGAAGCTCGCAAAAGCGCCGAAAAACTCGAGGCAAAACAATATATATCTGCCGTGGAATTCCCGTGAAAGCTCTCGCCCCGGTTCTCTGTCAAAAAACTAACGAGCAAATTCCCTGTTTGGTCGTGGTTCGCGAATCAGTTGGCCCTATTTGTAGGATCCGTTAGTGAACTGAATCCGAACAACAAACCGGTAATAATGTGACTTTATTATTAACTAACGACATGCAAGAAAGAATGATATTAACAAAATGCGTTAATCGAGACACGACTGTTGAGTCGAATTTTTTAATTTAAACATTTTCTTGAAAATTGTTACCCGTTTCGTTAGTAATCTATAAAATATAGTAATCTATATTAATAATCTATAATTTATTTTTTATTTAATTTGGTTAATAATCTATAAAATATAATAATAGCAAAAAATATATTTGTTTTATTCAGAAAGGATTGAGCTATTATGAAATAATTTGTTCAACCTCGATAATTAATAACCAATATAATAATGTTATCGCCGCACTGGTTCGATCAATTGTTACGTGAAAACGCTTTTGCAAATTACCACATTAATTTCAACGTTTCGATCTGATTTTAGATAATTTTCTGGATAATTAAATGTATAATGTCTACTCATGAGCTATTTTGTGAAGTTTTCGTTCCAGAACTAACGAAACAATGAGAAACACTGTATCGTTGTTTAACCGTTCACAAGCTACGCTATTCCCGTCAGATTTTATAAAAGTATTCTTTGAATTTTTTTGTACGAAGTTAGAAACAAGTGAATGCTGCGGTAGCAAAGCTGGATCATGTTCCTACGCCCCTGCAACGACGGGGATATTGTACTTTTCTTTCTCTCGCAATATTTTTTGTATCATTTTGTCTCCCTTGCGTTGCCTTCCTATTATGAAAACTTAATATCGCGAAAACATTCACAATTTCCATATAATAAACAAGTAAACTCAGCGTTGGAAAATATGTGTTCCACCTCGTAAATCTCGTGAATTTGTGTAGCTATATTTCGCACGTTTTCGGATATTTTTTACGCGTGGCTGTTGTTTTGCTTTGTTTAGGATCGAGTGTCGGTATTCACGAGTTTCCACAAAATAAATTCTTTTCACATAAACGATTGTATGAAAATTTCCACTTTGCATACAAGAAATACGGGAATTCAATGAACACCGTGGAAAAAAGAATATTTCCTGTTTGGCAAAGGAAACGAGTTTTTACAACTCTTGTCTGTAAGTTTTCTTTGTGCACTGCGCTTTTTATGCATAATAAAAAAGTTATGCAGTTATTGCAAGCCATACAAATCAAAGAGGAATTCATTTCTCTGTATAGTGGTTTTATTAACGCTTTTCACTCCGGGCTATTTTAACTCAAAAATCAAACATTTCTTCTGACCAAAAACATTTAGGAACTTTATGGATATAAAAATGTATTTGATAATGTACAACAATCTTACATTCGTTTAATTTTTTATTGTTCGAAATTGCATCCAACCATCTTTCCAATAAATGCATGAAATCTGCACGAACGTATTTGCACACTCTGCATTGTAAAATACAGTTGTCAGCGCAGGAAAATTCAGCCGCGCAAAATGAATACGTTCTCACAGCTGAATTTTCCAAGTGCTCGGTGTTTTTTTCGTGCATGTTACATAGCACTGTTGTATTTTTGTTTTTCAGGCATCGAGTGTCGCGAAACGTACTATTTTCAAAATGTCCAACTTTAAATATTCGTTACGATTACAATTTTTATGAAATTCTATTAATTGTCTTAATTTTCGAGATAGATGAATATTCAGAAAGCAGTACAAACCTTGTATCATACAAGTCAATATGAGAAAGTTCACTTTTCGACAAAATGTCATTCGATTTTCCAATCTGGACCACTGTGCGCCGGCTCTTAGCGTTTTAAACGAGACGAGAATTGGATAAAATCTTGCCGTCGCTCCGGAAAATTGATAGGAAAATTGAATAACGCGTCTAGTTAGCGGGCCGGGAATAATTCGTTGCCTCTGGCGATTTTTTTTCCTGGAAACAAAGGGAGCGACGGCTTCTGAAAAAAAAGAGAAATCGAAGAGGTGCAGATTGCTCCTGGCTTGTAAGGGAAGAACCGAGGCGATGCAGGAAATCGTTAAGACAAGACGGAGATCGCGTAGAAGTCGGGGAACGTCGGTAATAAAAGTTGAACCGCTCCGGAATCTTGCCGGTGCAACGCGGTGCATCGCAGATGCAATGAACTTTTCAGCAAGAGCACGCGTCAAATGTACACTTCCTATATAACATTCCCTGAAAGCGTTTGGTGCTTTTGACCACCACTGCTCAGAGAAAACGAGCGCAACTGCTCGATACTTTTCCTGTAGGATATTAATCCTGTATGACTTGGATCCGGTACCGGAAAATTGGCTTGTCGTAGCAATTAGTCAATGCGAGCGAAATGTCGCCTGAAACTATTTTTACCACATTTTTATTGGCTCGCTTTCTTGGTTATTTGTCTATTTGTTTGTCTGTTCAGTGACAAATTTTACAATTGATTTTAAACCAACTTCCTGATGAGCTAGAGACTTGAAATTGGATACATGGCTCAGAACTGGAAGACAATGCATTATTAAAAAAAAAATTTTAAAAGTCTATACGTTTCGGAGAAAATAACAATTAAATATTTACTACTACGTTATCGCGTTCAGCGATCCCCACTTCGCTCGACAATGCTCCTACTCGTCTCCACTCCGCGGACCCACTTCGCCCCGACGGAGCTTAGTATATCGTAGTACGTCGCCGCGCGACGATCGGTAGTGCATCATCGCTTTGTTTACCAAGTGAAATTTACAGCAAGCTTAGTGAGTAATCTCTAAGTCAATAATGTTTGCTCGACTTGCATTCACTAATTCTGTTATAACATAATGGAGATAATTTTGTTATCTTTAACGAAAATTGCACTTTGCAACTGGATCGGTGCATTTGATCAAAAAATTTTCTGTATAATTAGTTTCCATCTGCAACAACTGAGTTATGTTTATTAGAATTACAATCGAAATGTGCATTGTTGTTATCGTGACATTGTTTGTGGCTGTGTATAGGGTCGCGGAAGGTAGTAAACAGTTTCGCCAAGTAGTAAACAATACCTCCACATACTGCATAAACGATTAAACCAAAGATTACTGTAGTTTAGATTGGCATAGTTGGCAAACAGGTCGCAATTTCTGGTTGGGACACGGCGTAACGGAAACAAAGGGGGTATTATTGTGACCCGAGCAGCAACTCCTGCGTCTTATGTCTCCCAAGGAAATCCTTCGACGACGTAACAGCCCTCTCGCATGGAATTGGTAGATCTCCCTCGTAATTTCGTGTGGGCTCAAAAGACCGCACCGAAACGCTTTGATTTGTTCAAC
This sequence comes from Lasioglossum vierecki, assembly GCA_028455595.1. Classification (NCBI taxonomy): domain Eukaryota; kingdom Metazoa; phylum Arthropoda; class Insecta; order Hymenoptera; family Halictidae; genus Lasioglossum; species Lasioglossum vierecki. The sequence continues at coordinate 24,368,061 of CM052338.1, read as the reverse complement.
GAGACGGGACAAAAGGCAGAGGGTTTTGAAATTCGGTCGAACAAATCTCTTCGGATCGTCATATATGTATTTGTCTGCTGCATAGAGAAATCAGCAGGTTCTCGCGAAATCGGGATTCGAGTTTCGCATCTCGTTAACCGCAGGATGATCCCGTTACCATCAGTTCGAGATGAAATTTTGTTTGAATAGAAGCGGAGCTCGGGACCGGAAACTCGCTACCAAATTTCGAACAAACACACAACTAGCAAACTTCGGATTCGCGGAGGGTCCGTCGTAAAAATGAGCCTTTGTTCCTTAATTAACGAATGGGATTCGCAGATCTCATCTGTGCGGGAGATAAAATGTTGTTGGTATTGTTTTGGAAAGTCGTTGTTGAATGGAGAATTTTCCGTAGCAATTAATTTTCATGTTTCGACTCTTTAATTGGTAGTGGTTGGTTCTAAAAGGAAAGTTTTGGTAGTTATATAATATAATAAATTATATCGGTGAAATTCGTGTCGGTCATTTTCATGGGACCCGTTCAGGTAGACTGTCCATTCGATCTACTGGAATAAAATCTTGTTCTGATCATGCAATCAGCACAATATCAATGTTTTCTTTTTCAGAAAATTGTGGCCATTGTGGGATGTAGATAAAACCATAGAAAAACGTTGGAGAACAACGGTTTTCGCGGTGTTATGGCAACAGGGTCCCTGAGGCACCCTTTCGTAGAACCTAGCCGACAAGAATGGCCCTTAAGGATGAGTAGAAGAGGGAATTGGTCGTTAGACGGTGCGGTGGCCAGCATGGCTCGATTATCGAGCACTATCGACAGGGTATCGCGCTATCGGTGGTGGGCAGCACTATACAATGGGCCACGTTGGCTCGCCCAAACTGTTCGTCGTTGTGAATCACCAATGAAACCGGCGATCGGGAGACAATAACGTGGGCAATAAAAGATCCTCGCGCGGGGCTCTGGCCAGACTTGGCAGCGGTTCAGACGGTGAACTGAAGAATATGAAAACGAGTAACCCGGTATGTGCGAACGACACACGTTCGAAAATCCCTAGCAAATGTGATCGATTGCTCTTTGGACATCTATCAATTTTTCCTAGACCCCTGGCATCATTCTCTTTTCACATAAAAATCGATTCTCATTTATCTACCTTCTTGTTCATTTGATTTCCCAGATGATTCAAATATTCTTTTGCCACATTCCGATTCCTATGAAACGTAGTTTTAGACTACAGCAAATGCATTTAAGCTGTACCTTAATACCGTTCACTACCATCGTCATATATACGTGACATCCACAAAGTCCCAGATCGATTAAAAACTCTTGTTTATTCCGAACGTTCGTGGCTTTCTTTTGATAAAACTTTCGATAAATTGTTCTGATATTTCCTAAAAGTGGTACGTTCTATTTAAAAACACTCGATAATAATCGAACAGCAATCTCATTTACCTGTCTGACACTCTAAGCGTTGCAAAATCGCCGAGGTACGCGCAATGCGTGTGTTCTTGTGGTAGTAGGGCTGGTTGTATGGCAGTTCATCGTTCCTCGATCTTCTCCCGATTGTTCTTCGATCTCCTCTCGACCGTTCCTAAATCGTTCTTCGATATTCTCTCTATCGTTCTTCGATATTTTCCCTATGGTTCTTCAACCTTTTCTTTATCATTCTCGAATCTTCTTTCGAGTGTTCCTCGACGGTTCATCGATTGTTCCTCGATAGTTCTCGATCTTCTTTCAATTTCCTCGATGAACGTCGAGCCCGCGATCCTAAGAGTCAACGTGGCGGCTGGTGCCGCGGGAAATCTCGATTATCTGGCAGGAAAGTCGCTCGATTCTCGTAACGTCACGGTCCCGCGATCGTGTTTGAAGGTTTTAAGAAGGCGGCTCCCCGTGCACGCGATCTGGCTACGAAAACGAACCGTTCGATCCCGTCCTGTCTCGATATCGACCATGCAACCCGTTTCCAATTTCTTCTCTCCGCCAAGTACAGATTCGTTCCTTGCGAGATCGATTCTAGGTCGGCCGAGGATCGATAGGGTTGATTTCTTGCGCCGAACCGCGCCGCGTCAACGTGCCTCGTCCGCGTGTCGTTCTATCTGTGCCAGGAAATCCGTCGATGACGGCGGGTTCGTCGATCTTGTCCGTCCGAGCCGAGTCACGACCCTTGCTCCTCGGATATATGCCTGCGCCTCCAAAATAGGCTCCTCCTCGATTCTCCTTCTTCGATTATTTTTTTCTGGTTTCACTTGAGTCCCACTCGTGGTACTTTGGGAGGAAATGTGTGCGGGATTTCGGAGTGATTTATACCTCGGAATCCCTACCGAAAATAGAGAACAGGCGGTCACTGTTACGAACAAAAGCTAGGTGAATTTATTCGGTGGAACAACACGAACTTCATACGTTAAAACGATTCTATATAACTCGAGTAGTCCTGTAGGAGTGGGACTAAACGAAACCCGAAGATTTTGTGCGTACTATTAATAATGGTACATTACTATTATTAGTAGACTGTGGATTCTTCAAATGAAACCATTTTAAATTTAATTATTTCAAAATAAATTTTTTGTTAAATATATATTTTCCGCTATTTTATATATTTTCTCGCAGTAACGTTATTGTGCTAAAACATCAGATGACAGTACTTTTAAATTCTTTCATTAAATATCGGAATTAAATATGGAAACAATTAAACACGCTCTGTTCAGACTGTCCTAAAATCATGACAACTTGCCAATCAGCAATTAATAACCACTTCTTTAAAGCAAAAGTTAGACAATGATAGGTTCCTTAACGAATCCTTCCGCAGCAATTTCATGTATAAATCAGCGAAATGTCCCGGTAATGCGATGTTAATATTTCCGTCCGATATTCCCATTTGAAGGAAAGTCGTTAAGCTTCTTTGCTAAGAGGCAAAGTTTACGAAAGCTCTTTCTCTGGCTAAAGCGATAGAACTTCAACTGCGGAGAGTTCTCTTCTTCCAGTCACTCTAAAATTACGCGCACACCGTTCGTTCGCCAAGTGCCACGATTCGGAGAAGCAGGACTGGAAAACCCCGAGTTCGGGGTTGTATCTAAGGAGTAGGATACCGCATAAGCACCACGTATCTGTCGCTATTCCGGCACGCGCGATTAATCCAAGAGTTTCATAGTCGCCGCGACAAACCTCGTTCCAGCGGCTCGGCTTCCGGCCGATTCTTCTTCGGAAATATTTCCGTCCGCTCGCATTTCACAGCGACGAAACTACTGTGAGACACGAAGCGCCTCGGTTCCCTGTTCCGGCGATCGATCGTGGAACCGCGTTCGGCTCGGTTCGAAGTGGTTTCGAGCGGTTCGATAATGTTCGAAATGGTTTGGAGTGGTTCGACGAGGTTTGAAACGGGTTCAGAGACACTGTTTCGCGGCCCAACTTGGCCCGAATGTTCGAAATGGTTTGCAGAGGTTCGACAAGGTTTGAAATGGGTTCAGAGACGACACTTTGTCGCGGTCCGAATGTTCGGAATGGTTTGGAGAGGTTCGACGTGGTTTGAAACGGGTTCGAAGACGACACTGTTTCGCGGCCCGATGAGAACCTCGTGCTTCCAGCTGCGACCACGTCGACGGGCACCTCTTGTGCTCAATCTACGACGGCTTTCGGCCGACTGATCGCGAAAACGCGGCCCTTTCCGCGCGCGGCACGCGGATCCGCGCGCGCCTGCGCTAACTTTCGTCGCGTTAAGCTTCCGATCTGTTTCCAATATCGCACGAGGTTCGGATTAATTCGACGCCGCACGGAAGCATTAGTCAACCATCGTCTCAGGGCTGAGTCGTTTAATGAACCCGCCGGGAATTATCACGGAACTTCAGATTCGCGAGATTCTTTGGAAGTTCGAGAAGTTCGGGATGAACGCGGGCCTTGACTTCGTATATTATACCTGTAGAGAAATATGAATTTCTTAGATCTCGATCAGCTAAATAGTTTCCTAGATAAAAATTCTAGAAGTGTGCTTACAAGAAGATAAACTGAAATTGTACAGTTTCTTTTATTCACATATGATTTCTAACTTTAAAAATGAAATCTCTAAGAAAATGTTTAAACCTTGTAGAAAAAAGATGCCCAGTGAAAAGGTTCGACCTTTTTCTCTGTAACCTTCCATGCAGTCTCTTTGAGTTGCAACACGCGAAGTCACTAGTACTTAAGGATGTGAAACGTTTCGTTCGAGTGATCCATCGAGAGCTCCTTGCTCCAATAATTTTTAAGGGTTCTTTTGTAGCCGGACACGTGTCTCGCCTCGATGATTTCTCGAGAGCAGACGTTTTAACTCGATCTAGCTGGAAATAAATCACGCAGCATTGTGCGACGCTTGTGTACACTGCGGCTATGTGAAACGTAAGCCATATTGTTCACTTATTTACGAGCAGAACCACTGAACCTGAGTACGCTCCGGTATCAGTCGCAGTGAGCAAACTTTCCAGAATGATCCACACATTCTTTCTTGCTTCTACTAAATCATTACATTTTTACGATCGAAAAGATGTACGATACTGCTGTTAATCACGATTGCCTTTAAAAAAGCAAAGTTGCTTTGCTTCTAAAAAAGCAAACTTTAAAAATTGACATTTCAGAATTCGAAACAGAAGTGAACAAATTGAATTTCCTTTCTAATTAACGTTATTAAAGATCTAAATGGAATGAATCGAACACAGTATAATAATAATCTTAAATTTTTTTAATACCTCACAATTTTGTATTTCATCTAGGATCTTTTTTCTTCGTTTTCATTATAAATGCATAAAATATGCAGTCTAGTTACTACTTTAATATTACACACGTATTTTGACATTAGTAAGTTTCGTAATACAATTTATATTTCTTAAGCCAACATTGTGCATCAGGTTGAGCACGTTTCTTTTTATTGTCCCATCCAGGTTTTGTTTTCAATGTCCTTAGGTATCTTGTATTTGGACTTTGCTTCTCCGAAAGCAATACACTCTGATAGAATAAGTTTTCCCGTTACTTGTGCACCACAGTTTTGCTATTTCAGTGCGGTTTCTTTTGCCAATATTCCTGCTCGAATTTAGCACGACCTACTCGTAAAATATAACTCTCCTCTCTGTATTTCGTCGCACATGTTGTTTCGGATATCGAGTCATTTCGAGAATCATTCAATGTTCCAATTTTTCAGTGAGCCGGAAAGATTGCGAGACCGTGTTTCAAAGACACGGGGTATCGATTGTACGCATCCAATCTCTATAAATTTCGCGGGAGGCTCGGTGGCGTAGCGTATTATGCGCGACCAAAAAATGCTCGTGACCAAAAAATGGCCCCTGTAATTTTCCGAAGGGATCCAAGGATGTGAAGGAGGGAAGACTGGGATAAAGCAGCGAAAATGAACGATATTATTTACTCGCCAGAGAGCCAAGAGGTCCCTCGCGTAATTACATGTTTAGAGAAACTTCCCCCGTCGAGCAGCTGCTCTGTCGCCTGTAATTTTTATCAAGCTTTTCCCTGTAACGAAACGGGCAGCGCGCGCGCGCTTCATGGCCGATGTGTCCGACACAGCCTTTCATGAAGTTCACGGATTTTTTTGCGATCTTTTTTGCTGGTACGCTTTAATGCGAACGCGCTGATACAATTTGCCCAACGGCGACTAAATAAAAGCAATCCTCGTCACCGATTAATCCGATTTGATCGCGAATTTACGGAAATCCTGGTCTGTATTTTAACGCGATTCCTCTCTCCCCTGAATTTATTAATAAATATTGTCGTTGCGGGTTGCCATTGGCTCGTGGCAAAAAATAAGGGATTGTCGTAACGGTGTGTTAGCTACAAAAGTTCATAGGATGAGAATTACCAAAAGAAATAAATTTTTTAAAAACGGACTAAAGTACAAAATAATTTTTGAAAATTTGTGATTGTATGATTGTTGTAATGACTGAAATGAAATGGATTGGGATTGTTCCGAAAGGGATGGCGGACAAATTAAATGGTTCTCACCACAACAGGACAGATGTACGCGTATTGTATTAATTAACGAATATCACAGAGTGTATTGGCATTGTTGAATTAATTAGTGAAATTCTTTCATTGACCACCGATACGCGATGCTTTTACCCATGAATGGCGTTCTCTAGCTTCGGACACGAATGCTCGCGATTATTAACGCAATTAACGTTCTCCCGATTGCACTCGCATTTAATGCTCCTGGTTCGCGCAACAAACGTGGTCATCGTCGTGACATGTTTGTCGCATTCGCATAATTTGCGACGCCGTTCCTGTTGCCAGTCATCCCGGAAATTCTCGCGAACATGATCGATCTGCCAATTAGATCTGCCTTGGAAGATAAACGTTGCTCTCGATTGCAAGAAATAGGAACCAATCAGAAATTTATTTCTGTAATTGTTCCAATCAGTTGGAAATAATATAAGTAATGCTGATTATAATCTTTTAAAAAATAAGTTCTCTTTTTTCCGTCGTTTTACCTGCTCTACTTCCAATTTCACTCATCTTGTCAAAAATGAATAAAATCTGTAGTCTACAAAATGTTGCTGAATTTAAAAATTGTATTTAAAGAAACACTTAAAAATTTCATTAACAAAAATGTTTCTCATGGATTTTACTGATTTATCGACTGTCCAATACGACACAATCAATTTCAATAATTGGAAAGTGGGCTCTGCTTTTATTTGCTTAAAGACGAAATTGCAAAAATTCCTGGAACACTATCAGATTCTCGGGAGACAGTCTATCCTCCATTGAAAGACAGCAAAATACATTTGCTCGTCGAAAGGAAGTCAAACGTAAATCGATCGTGTCCAAATCTGTTCTCGAGCAACTGAGTACATTTAACCAGCGGCGCGCGTCTCTCAGACAGGTAACCAAACCCTAATGCCAATACACCTACATTCCTGTCTACATCGGCAATCCTATTTGCTTGTACCTGTATATACCGTCCGATGCATCGGCGAAATTGAATCGCTGAAATTCGACTGACCTTTGGTCGGTTCCTCCACTGGATCTATGCTAGATCCGTGTTCCATCGAAGCATGTTGGAGGATTCCTTTAATCCTAATCTCGATCCCTACTTCTCTCACGTTGCCCAAACAAGGACTTAGACGTTCAGGATCTGTACTGGTAACCATTTTGACACTAAACCCAGCATTAAGTGTATCTGGCCAATGTACGTTGCCTAATGAAACGATTCGATATATTTCGAATTTGCGTAATTTTTGTTGTACCATATTATCAATGATTCATTCCCGATTATGAATAATGAATGCATTCATTTGCAAACATTTCCAATGATAAAATATCAAGTGACCGGTTGTATATATTTTATTTTATAATTATTGAATCACTCTTTCAAGGAAACATTACTGGAAGAGAAACATTGACCACGAAAGAATGAAAATATAAATGTCTTTAATTGATAAGCATCGGGTGTACTAGGAACAGAAGAATGTATAACGGCAACCGGGATTACGTTCACAAAAGCAATAATTTGGGTAATAAATTGATGTCGGATGAGCAGCGTCGAACGTTAGACCGGAAGTGTAGCTCGGCTGAATCGCAAAGAAACTCGGCTTGATTTATGAGTCCGGTAATTTGGCGTAGCGTTGATTACGGCTCGCATCTCGCGGCTCGCGGAATTGCGGAATTGCGTATGAAAGGGGCCCGAGAGGGGTTTCGCGTTTTCAGACAGCGGCGAAAGTGGGTCGGCGGCTTTTGTTTTCTACGGTTGATTACGCGGATAAAGCGGACAAAACGTAGCTGGAGAGCACGCGAACCCCGCGGAAGAAACACTCTCTGCATTCTTATTCGCCGTTCCCTGTCCGCTCGTATATTTCCCGTCCGCGCGGACACCGCGGAATATGCGAGCTGAGAAGAATATATCTTCTTTAAAGCGCAATATTTCGAGATATACGCCACCACAGCCGCCGCTAACTTGTCGCGCTTCGCTCATTCTCGAGGAGCGGAACAGGGAAACCGAGGAAAACGAAGGGGAGGAGGAAGACCGTTTGACGGACGCCCGAGCAGCAGGTATAGATCTTCTTGATGAGATACACGTCTAGGCGACGAGAATAGTCCTGCCCGAGAACCTATTTTAGTCCATCGAGAGCGATTATTATCGGCCCGTAGAATTCCAGAGAGGGATGAACAACCCCTTCATTTTTTACTTTTTTCAATTCTGTAGTGATTTATCTTTAGGATACATATTCTATTCAATGTAATCAATATTGCAATATATTTCATTCACTCGTGTTTTTTTATTAATCTTTCAGAAATCTCATTCTATGGAATACCATTTTATTCGGCATGGTAAACATATTTGGATCCATTTCGTTATTGTGAAGCAATAGCTGTTAAAATAGGGGTGGACGATTCTATAGTGATCCATCTTTAAGATTCACATTTATTCAATATACTAGACATATTGTAATGGACACCATTCACACAGTTAGCGTGCTGAAGTAACAGGATTTTCTCATAAGGGTAGCTACCCCATTTTTGGAATTTTTGAATTTGCTAGAAAACTCTCTTACTCTCTCTCTCTCTCTCTCTCTGAAATACGATTTTATTCGGTACGGTAAACGTATTTCAATCCACTTCGCTATTGTGAAGCAACAGAGTTTAAAATACGGGTGGACACCCCTGCATTTTTTTTCTTAGTTCTTTTTCTTTATTTTCTTAGTTCTTTTTCCAATATAATCGAAATGTTTTGGTGGACTTTATTCAAGCAGATACTATTTTGTAGCAACAGGATTTAAAAGTAAGGATAGTTACCACCTGTATTTTGTAATCTTCTAGAAAACTCTCTCGGAAATGCGATTTTATTCGGTGCAGTGAACATATTTCAATCCACTTCGCTATTGTGAAGCAACAGCGTTTAAAATAGGGCTTACTATCCCCTCTTTTACATTTTTCAATCTTCTGTGGAATTTTTATTACGACACAATTTTATTCAACACGGTGAACATATTCTGATGGACGTCACTTGTGTATACAGTATTATGAAACGACAGGATTTAAATTGCGGGGACGTACTCCCTTTATCTTTTGTGTTGTCCAATTTTCCGGGGAAGTATTATTAGGCTACAATATTATGCAACATGATGAACATATTTTGATTGACGGCAATCGTGTAGGTGGTATCACCAAGCCATCGGATTTAAAGAGAACGCTACTTACACTGGCCGTATTTTATATTTTCCAATTTACTAAAATGTTGTCTCTGATGTACGAATTTATTCGATACTGCAAACACATTTCGGCCCACTTCGCTCACAACCGATGTTATTAACAGATTGCGGATTCTATGAATTTATGACGAAAATCAGATCAAACACAAAATAGTGGGAATATCAATAAATTGGAACTCATGCAATATTTGAATATTGCCACTGTTTGGTGTTTCATCTGATGTTTTTTCTATTTGCAATATTTTATTACCAACCCAAGTTCTGGGGGTTAAAAAACATTTTAGTTTTAAAATATAATAAATTCAACAATAAATTATCTGTTAAAGATGAAAATATTTATACAATTTCTACGTCGTTTTATATGTTTCTTCAACATCGGCACTTACTGCGGACTCGTTCACGCAGTGCACGTTCCTCTAGAAGCATTGTTAGTTCAACGATCTGAAAAAGAAAATCTTGTACGGCAAGTTCGAGAGCTTGCGAAACACGAGTGTTATGCAGAATGGAATCGAAGGTAGGCTGGTTAGCATTCGGTGCCATAGCTGAACCGGCTCGGCGAGTTTGCACGCAAATTTCAGGCAAACTCGTGGAGGCAGGTTCGATCGATATAGCAGGATCACATCCAGCACTCGGGCACACGTCACTGACGGACGCGAATATGCGACAAGCGGTTTCGATGTCACGCGGACGAAGCGTGGCAGGATCGAGCCTCGCACCGTTTCAAGTGATTTCGCGGTTGCACTGTGTCGGCGTCGGCGTCGCATCGCGATGCATCGCACAGCAGCGCGCTGGCAGACACGATTTGCCGGCACTTTGTCGTGCCCGTATTGTCATGGGAACGCGTCATCGGATTAACTTCGCAACGCGAGCGAAAGACATAACGATAACGCGATCCCGGGACCAGCAATTACAATGATCTATACCCTGTAAATCCTTCAGAGATGACGACACTATTCCGCACTGATTCCAAAAAGCATTAAGTTGTTGCATAAGTATAACCAATTGATAAAATTGAATTTCTTTTAATTATAGTACGATAGAAATTAATTTTTTTATTTACGAGACTGTCATAGGGTGTTCAGCAAATGAGGATGGTACTCTGTTAATCCTTCATAAATAACGATACTATTCGACACGGATTAAAAAGAACATTAGGTTGTTGCTTATTAAAATATAAAATGTATAATGGCTTTCGTGTTGAAAATTCTACAGAAATTGTATGATAAATTCAGAAATGTCTCTTCGTTATTAAGACACCCGGTACGTGAGATGGAGCAGGAAAAGTGGTCAGTGTGTCTGAAAGGCGGCCGACAGGAATAAGTGAAAGGAATGGAAAATGTAAACTGGAAGTAACCCCGTTAGGGAAACAATGGAGATATTGCCGCTGTCGGGACGCCTCGTGCATTTCCGGTTGAACCGGAGTGGCGAGCCGGAAGTTCAGACAACGTGATGGCGATGAGGAAACTTTGGTAAACACCGAGTCGGAAGGGAGAAAGAAACACGAAGGCGACGAGAGGTGGGGTTTGTTTAGAGTTTGCCACCCGTTTTGACAGTTTCAAAGCAAGCAGAACAGTTGCGCCTTCAATCTTACCCGAAACTTTGGGTATGGACACCCGAAATCTGAAAGGAAACGTTTACTCGAAAGCTGGGTGCATGTCTTCGAAACCTTAATTCTCCTCTAAAATCTCAGATATTTTCCTTCCATTATTTCCAAAAGTTGGCAACGTCACAAAATGTATAGTAGAACTAAATGATCTAAGAAACAGCACGGACCCTAGATTCGATGTTTAATTTCCTATAAAAAATAAGTACAAGAATTTAAGAATATTGTTAGACGATCACTTCGCCTTCACGAAATAATAAAGAGGAAAAAAATCATAATAAACTGCTGCCTACTAACATTTTTTATCTTTCATAGGAATTCGCAGTCGAGTAACTATCATTTTTCCACGATCGGATTTTTTTCTGCTCCACGACATTGGAGACACCCGGTGAAAGAACTCGTGTACCGCGCGGAATGTATTGTTTCGGGGTTGCTTTTGCGGCGAAAGCTCTCCGGGTGGAATGAAGACCGGGAACAAAGGAACACTTTGAATAATCGCTCTATGGAAGAAACACAGAAGTTTCCTGGACGATACCGCGACAGAGAATCACGGGAGTCGCGCCTCCGCCTGTAAACTTCCCCATCGGGAATCTATTCGCTCTCCGAGTGATTCTCGAGAAGGCCTTCTCATTAAAAGTTGCTGCGAACGGAGGTGGCACAACGTTATCGAGAAACAGTGCTCGTCCCGAGAACAGGGTAATGAATATTTCGACGATTGCAGTTTCATTAACGCGATCGCGTCACTAACTAATGTTCCAATTAAACTGCCGCCCTCGCTCTGACCTGATAACGGAAGAAATATTATATCAGCGAAACTACCCGACAGAATTTAACTAAATTTTCTGGTCATCTTCGGGATGGTGTCCGGTAATTCGAAAAAATATTTCAGAGGAACGGATAAAACGGCAGGAAAGAGGTGAAAGAAATATCTGAATCATTGTGAAGCTTCTACTTTCATGTTACTAAATTGAATTTTTTTAATGAGAAGTGAAGGAGCGTGATATTATTCTTGGAATGATCTGCTTATTTATAGAGAAAGAGTTCAGCAGTATAACAATGATTAGAATTATTAATATATAAGATGAAGAAAAAAGAAACGAAAATATGTTTGAACAAATTATGTAGGGTAGAAAACAATCAAGTTTTTTAGTTATTTAAATAATTTAAAGTTAGTTAATTATATTCAGGGTGGGCGATAAAAACAGGTCACCTGAGTAGCTCGTTTAAATACCCTGCCAGAACCTTTATATAATTGTTGGAAACATTGTTTTTGCTATGTGAAACACTGTACTAACAGTCAGAATGAAGGGGAAAAATAAGCTCGAGGCAATTCGAATTAGTACCGATGCTATATTCGCGTATATTTTACAAAAAGTGCTTAACAAGTAGGAAGAACAATCATTTTCATAGCTCCCTCTGTAATCTCCGTCTCTCGGGAGTGGAAATGAACCCTTTGGGGTGCAATTTACAGAGCATATTGACACGATAACGATCTCCTCTTTTCTTCCCCACTTTCACCCCTAATTCGTAGAGTCACCGTGCGACGTCTGGTCCCGCGTTCTACGCGGGTCTACATTTCCCGTTGTTAAACGTCTTTGAAGCTGGCGACCCCGGTGCTTTGATTCTCGAGACGGAATTATTTCCTGGAAAATGTCAGATACATTACTTTAAATACGTGTATCAATTGTTGCAATCATTGAGGTAATTACTTACCGTCGATTGCACGATAGGCTACGCTCGATTTCCTCTGCCAAGCCTACCTGGCTCGCTTTTTCGAGACGAAAGCAATCTTGAGTAGATTGACTATGGGCGCCTCAAGGCCGATAGAAATGCAGAATGACATCAGGTACGAAGCGACGAGATTGCCCAAGTACAGAATCAGCTGGAAAAAAACAAATACGTTAAATCGATCCGACGCGAAACCATTAACTGATTGAATTTCGGTAAGGTATCACTGGCAGTACGGAACTATCTTATTTCGTGGATCGAGATCTGAAAGGAAATGCTCTATCGTATGGTGCAGGTGAATTTAGCTTTGGACTCTTTTTCTTTAAAATAAATGATAAAATGCCTGAGAAAGTTGTTGAGAACATTGGTCAGTGTCCCTTTAAAGATTGTTTAAACATAATTAACCGTCTGTGATGTTATTAAAAAAATACCGTCATACTCTACAGAGTTTATACAATCGGTCTGTGTAAGAAACATCCCCGTAGCTTTCATGGTTAATACAGGAAATATTCTCAAAGTCAAATAAATTTTTTTTTAATTCCAGAACCATGCTGACAAGGTTTCCACAAAATCGCTCAATTTTAAAACGAAACATATATAAGTCTCTAAAATTTGGCATAATAACAGTAACACTAAATTTTTTTCAGGAATAGCTTGTCTTCGAGGTTTCTGGGCATGTATCGAGGTTATCCTAGGATCAGATCGCTGAAGGCCTGAATGGATCTGTTGATGGGAAGAGGGATGATAGTGTCTCACCACGAGATTGTTGTGTAGATGCAGGGACCCGTCCATCTGAGTGGCAGTGATCATCATGATGACAGGGTGCACCAGGTAAGCGCAGTAAGTCAACCTCGATAGCGGATACATCAGCCGCAAGGACAGCACGCTGTCGATCATTTTAGCGGATCCGGTACAGCATTGAATCACTATGAAGGATACGGACATCGCCCAGGCGGTGTGGCCTAAGGCGGCGTACACGGAGCTCACAGTCACTGTTAAATTTCCGGGGTAAAGACCGTAAACCACAGAGAACATCACACCGGTCGATATCAGCCAGCCGATGGCTCGTGCCGCCTGCAACACACAAGTCGAACCTGTCATCTTGAACCCTGTCAGCTGCCTTTTGTTTCCCTTGGACCTTCGATCGTCTGTCGATGTTTTTTGTTAGACTGACGTTGGCGCCCGAACGACGTAGCTTACAGATTTAAACTTTTAGTTATTATTTACCCAATTTGTTTAAACTTCATCTGAGGTAACCAGAATTTTTTAAACTTTTTTCATACAATCTTACAGATTTTGACGAGAACATGTCGAAAATCCAAGCTTTAATTTTAGGAATCTTTCAAAAGTTGTGCGTGTTTAAAGTTCAGCAATTTTCACAGCTTTTGTTACAATAATTGAATTCGTGATAGCAGCAACTACTACAATTTACAATTTAAAAAATAGATTTGTAGTTTCGATTACTTAGTAGTTGGTTCCAAATAAATGCAACAATAATTTAATTCATGATGTCAGGAATTGTGCAATCTAAAGAAAATATTTCTGGTTTCCTCGTCGATCTCAATCCGTAAGCTCCGCTCTTATTCGGACAAACAATGAACAAGATTTGATAGACGACGTCGCCGAGACTATATTTATGACACAATACGTCATCAGAAACTTTCGACAGAACACTCGAGGAAACAAGGTTCTGGACAGAGTCCAACGAGAACCGCAGTTCTTACGCTAGTAGCATTTATGAACGTCTTACAGCTTGACCACAAACGTTTGCATCCGAAGCAAACAGAATAGCCAGGAGAAAACGTATCGTTGTTTTAGTAGTATTTTGCATTCGAAATATACGCTGGCATTGATCTACCGTGGGTTTTAAATCAAGCTCGGCTTCGAAGCTCGAAAGCACTTTGTCTTATTAAAGAATCTGCGGTCTATTAAGATTCTACCGCTGGCCCAAAAGAAAAGCTTTAAACAAATATTTTCCACATTCCAAGTTGTGCAATAACACATTTTTAACCTTTTTTAACAACGAATAGTTAAGTCCGTATTTACACTTGTGAGAACATAAAAAGTCGAACTACGCGATCTAAGAAATAGCACGGTCCCGAAGATTTTTCTAGAAAAAATGGCTGAAGTTTTATTTTGTTCGTGAGTTTTTTTCCGCACGATTCTCGAGGTGTCTTACCAAGGGTAGCTTCAATTTGCAATTCGTCTTGAACAGGATGTATCCGGTGATAATCCCGATGAAGTATGGCCCGGCCCTCATCCAGGGTTTGTCGTACAGTTTGTCGAACAGGGCGAACGGTTCCTGAATCCTGCGTTGCGAAAGGAAATAAAGAAAATCAGGAAATTGAGACTGTTGTGAGTTCGGATCCAGACAGAAAATGGAAAACCCGATACTCGTTTAAGTCCGAACGATTATAAGATAACAGTGCCGTAAAGTTCAACGAGACCCAGAAGCTCTCGCCGCGGTGCGCTGCGCTCGGTTATTAGCTATTGGAAATTGGCCCATTACCCACTCCAATAAGCTCTAATTCCATTAAAACCGGCTGATACTTTAGAACCGCGTGTCGCGAACTGCTACGCCCGGTTAACCTATTACTGCTCTACATAGAGCGAGCCATTAACATTTAAAGTTGAATAATATTATAACGCTATGAAAGTGGAACAAATTCGCAATTTTTATGCGGCAATCTTAAGGTTACGGGCTAACGAGGAACATCGGCCTAGTGTCTGTCGTAAATTTTGATGAAACCCTGCCCGTTTATGCTTTTACCAAGAATATTTGATGCGTATCCTGTTATTAATGATATTTAGAACTTGCTAGAGTTGATTAGGGTTGCCGTCCGTCCTACTCAACGACAAATAAATAGAAGAATATAAAAAAATAACTTTTTAATTACCACGCGTATATTAGAATGCACTAAAAAGGAGAAAATTAATTTTTTAAGATATTAGTGAGTATGAATAAAAGCGTGGAGCGTTAAACTATATTAACGTAATCTTCGCGAGTGCTCCACGCTTTTATTTATAGTCACTAATATCTAAAAATATTATTTTCTCCTTTTTAGTGCATTTTAATACAAGCGTAGTTTTTAAACAGCTTTTTTTAAATATATTTCTTTATTTTCTACTTTTTAATCTTTACTATCGAGCGTATTTAGTAAGACCCGAGTTCGATTCCTGCTAAGACACTCTGCTCAGATTTTTTCAGTTTAAAATTCGATTACAAGATTCGACGCAAATAATATATTATTAGTATATTTATTACCATTTCTATATTTTAATTTTAGATAAATTATCCTTAAAGTTGTGAATATATATATACTATTTCTACGTAATTTTATATGTTTCTTCGGTCTCCCCTACCCAATTAGGTCGGAAAATGAGGGTTGGCAAAGGCTTTACGGAGACCAGATATTTTTCGATGCATAAAAACTAGGTGAACTTCATGGTTCTTTTTTCGGAAACCTCTGGGCCGGTCGAGTTGAATTTTCGTGAAAGGACACCAGCGAGAGTTCATCAGCGTCCGCTGAACGTATACTGCACGCGTGGCTGATTAATTACCTGGCGACATAGTCGTTGCCGTAGGCGACGAAAAACGTGGTGAACCACGACGAAACCAGCAGAAGTAGAACGACGGCCGCGACGATCTTTAAAAATCGCACGGACAGCAGCAGCAAGAGTATCCCGAGAACGTAGAACTGTGTGTCGTTCGCCATGTACCAGCTCCACAGCATACACTGGAAAGTTGTTTAATCGAGTATTCATTGGATAATCGCGAAGTCCGTCTTAGCTTCGACCGTGTCAGGATTGCGAAAGCGACGGAAAATACTTGGCTCGGGGTATTATGGTTTCGACCTGGCGAGAATTTATCGAATCGAAAGTCCACACCCGCGGGAACATCGATTCAAAGTCGCAACTGCTCGTTCAGCGGTAGGTTCGTGGTCAGCATACTTCTCTCGTTTTCCTTTCCCTGCTTATTTCCTTCAACGAATTACAGAACCCTACTCTTTTCGATATATTCCACGGTATATCCTACGCTATACTCCACAAATCCCTACGCTTTCAGGTCAACGAACAGAGAAACACATCACGCGAGGATAAAAAACTTCAAGGTCCATTGGAAATGGTTTTTCTGTTGCTTGATCAGAGAAACTATTGTTTCTTAATACATTGTGACTCTTTGTCTTAGAATCGGACTCGATATTTTTAAAGCCAGTCTACTCCGGGAATATTTTTCTTAGTATTACGTTTTGAATTTTAATAAATTATATTATAGAAGCTGGAACGAACGAAATATTAATTATAAATATACATTATTAATATATATTATATATATTAATATATAATATAAATATATATATATATATATTAATTATAAGTACATGATCATCCATAGACTATTATAGTGAACCACAAAGCAATTTTTTAAAGATTGAACATCACTAAATTACCAGACAATTCATTTAAAGTACAGACGACCAGCACAGATATTTCCGTCCCACAGTTTCTCGTTCTCCGAACGTTAGAAAGCATTTGAAAATATCCTCGTCCCCAAAGTTGATCTAGTATGGTATTATTAGACCAACAGCCGATTTCCGGTACTAAAAATCTGCAATTTCTATGATAATCATCGGTATCCTGTTTTTCGAAAGAGATGGCCCGAAAGTGCAGGGTCCGTAATAGTTGGTCTATGATTTTTTTTGCAGAATGAGCGGACGTGTATCCGGTAGGTATCCGAGGCGGTTCAAGGAATCTTTCTTTGCCGGTGAAACCGGTAATTAAACGTCTCTTTCCCAGCACCGTATCGGTGAAATTGATTTTAGGATGGCTAGACAGTCCGCGTTGTCGTGCGCGTTCGCCGCTTTGGAACTTTCTCTGGGAGCGATGGAATTAATTATCGGAAAACGATTCGGAGCCCCGGACACCTTCCTCGTCTGCCATCTTCCGTCGACTGGTGGCTTTCTGTCGAATATTTTCTTCTTACCTTTTAATAGTCTTCGCTTTTCGTACGTGGCTGCACACGCGCCACAATATTACTTTGCTCGTTTTCGGAACCGTGTGACTTCGGGTACTTTCTCAGAGTCGCCACTAATATTTAAACAAATTTCTGTTCTGCGAATCTACAGTTACCTATTTCAGCTTCGATTTTATTCTTCAAAAGGAACGATTGTATTCTGGCATTTTCTACCCTGACGTTATCGATCTTTCAGCTGTTCCGATTTCGTTAAAAAATATCGCCAGCCTGTCTAGCTTAGGTCGTCTTAAGGAATGAAGCCTCTACTTCCACAACCTTATATTGAATTTTCTTCGAGATACCTTCGAAAAAATGGTGTAAGCAACTTTCATTTGGAAGTGCTTTTTGGCTTTGGGGGAAAAATCCCAGAAAGAATCAGATTTATGTAGCTAATGAAAGCTGCAGCTGTGATTACAGCTTTAATCTCTTTAAATTCCCAGATCCTAATGAAACATCCTAATGACATGACATGGCTGACTCAATACATTCTCTACTGATAACTTACGATAAAAAATCTGTTTAGTATTCTAGTATTGCCTGAGATTCTTTTATGAACTCTAAAAATTGGCTAGCTATTATACGTCTATCCCAAGCCAAGTATACTTCGGTGCAGGTCTGAAAGACAACCAGATGCTTACCATTTCCGATTGAGGGTACAGCGAGTTGATGTACAACGCGTTCCTCCACCAGAACTTCTCGCAGGTCAAATGATCCATCGTAGCCGGGGTGAAGACTGTCCTGGCTTGAGCCTGTTTTATTGCAATCTCGTTTATCCCCAGGACGTACAGATACGCCGGCGTCAATCTGGATAAAAGGGTATCGAAAGAGTTGGTTAGTCGGACCTGATAATCGTCGGACGACGCAATCGAGTAACTCGTCCGTTCTACCGGTCGAGGATCGTTTCCCGAGACTTTGTTCGACGATCCTGCCGGTATATCGCGTTTCGGACAGTTTTCTATCAAACCGTGATCGATGAGAGCTTCTCCCTGCTCTGTGCTCCATCGAGATGTCACGTTCGCGATACATCGTTGGCGAAAAGCACTGTACACCATCTTTCCGAGAGGCGAGCTTTCAAGGTTCGATGAGAAAGCTGTTACGGTAGAGATAGCGGAGTCCACTCACCTAATAAATCTGTAGAGGATCATGATGACGAATTTCGTGAAGCACGTCCTCGCGAAGCTCTCCTTGTCCGTCTTCAGGCTTCCCGCTGACCGATAGAACAGGATCGTGACCAGCAAACCACTGAAAGAACAGTTCTCGTGAGGATTTATGTCACTGTCTGACGGGAGTCATTATTTTATTTCATTTCCCATCTATTAGGACCTTCTTCGAACTTGAATTAGCTATTTATTTTTCGATCGTTATTTAGAGGAACGTTTTTCAGCTCTGTCTTCGATTTCATGCAAGCAAGATTTTTGAGGATGTTTGTATAAGTTTTTAGCCTTATAGGATAAATTATAAAAATTGGAATTAAGAGTATAATGTTTTGAAAGATTTATTGTTTTGATATTTTCTCCAATATGTAAAACCTCTTTAACAATCTAGATTTGCTATTGCAGTTTGAGGGGGTTTGTGCAAACCACATCCTCTTGGGGACATTCGTAAAAAAATTACAATAAAACGAGTTTTTCTACGGCTCTTAAAACATCTCCCTCAATTTAACGATTACATAAAATCCCTAGAGTTAATTCACTCCATAAATGGTATGTGTAAATTCTTGTTTCCCTTCGTCAATTAAAACCAGCAGCTTGTACGACCGAATAAAACTTTCTACAAGGATTAACGTGACCCGAACATCATATAAAAGTGAAACTGTGGTACATTCTACCGGATACTTCTGCGGCAAAATTTCGCAAAAGACTTACGGCTCGGAACAACCGTATAGGTAGACAGGAAAGTGTCAACAACCTGCACAGCAACACGAAAACGTGACGCGAGCAAGGATTGCAAAACAATTTCACGGCTGCCTGTTGCTTTCACGGCACGCGAATAATTCTGCAAGTCACCGCGTATTAATGGACTGGAAAAAGAAAACAACAAGTCCGAGGGAAAAGTGTGAATTTGATTGACATTTCGCGTGATGGCCGCGTTTAACAAAGAATGCAGAAATCACGGTGTAACGCTTGTTTCGTGTATAATATTCGGGCGCGGCGTTATGTTTCCTGGCGATAAGTGGAACGCGATGTACACCGGTCAAGGGGTCAGCTAATTCGCGAATAAGGGGTGCTATCGAAGGGTACTGGATTTTGCGGGAACCTCGTAAAATAGTGCTTTTAAAACCTCGCTTCTCTCCGCGAATGTCTGAACGTTTTTGCTATCAAAAGAAATTGATAAATGTCCTCGAAAATGGTCTCGCTCCATTTAGACATTGTTTGAACATGTACAATCATTCATAATGTAATTAAAAGAAAACACCATCGCCTTCAAGAGATTTTCTAGAATCACTCTACGTAAGATGTAATATTAATTCTACTTGAAGAAGCGACCAGTTCTTAGCTTATTTCATTTATTCTGCGTTTTTATTTTGACCGGAGATGTTGCACAATAATTGTCATCGACAAGGGAATTTTCTATTTTCACTAGCGTCACGATTGTTCTCGACTCACTGTTTCTTAATTACCTGATGAAGAAGAAGGTGTCCACGGAGAAGGTGGCATTGCTGATCGTTTGGAACATGAAGTTCCGTTCGGTGACCGTGCGCAGCGTCTTGTTCTCTGGAAATATCGTAAATAAGGAAGGTGATCGTCGATGGCATTATCAGTGAAAGTTCCTCTCGATTCGGCGGATCGAGAGAACGGTGTTCTCGATTACAGTGGATCAGGAAAAACCGGTATAACACACTCGGTTACGTCACAATGCACGCGCTGAAACCCCCATGGTTCGCGTACGCGGCGAAAGTGGAACGGTTTTAATTGGACTTGAAACTGTATCAATTTGACTCCCCGAGTCGCAATACGAACTCGATTCCAGGACACTGTTTCCAACGGATAGCCGCCACCGCCGCCTCGCCTTACCGAGGCTCCATTACGCCTCGTGTTCGTCTCAGACCGTTAAACCGATGCGCTTCTTTATTACGTATTAAACTATGCTTGGTCTTAATTGAATTTAAACTGTTCCGAACCCCGTGAGAAAACATCGCACGACAATCCATCCGAGCTTGTTCCGAACCTCCACTTTCACCACCCTGAGAGTTCATTTTTAAAGAAAGATTATTGTATGGGCGTGTGTGCACGTGTTCTTGCGAGCATGGAAAGCGAAGTGTTTCTGTGACGGAGGTTATCGTCAATGGTTGAATGTATTCTGATTGTTTCGAAATAATTAAATAATTTAAGGGATTTGAGAAGAGAAATGCCTGACTAGAAATTCAGTTAGGCATGCCTAAAGACGAATGTGGGCCTAATAAGGTGGACGCCTAAGTTAGACGCCTAACAGGTCTTGTTTCTAACTAGCAGTATTTAAAGATGACTTAAAGATGAAATTGCATTTGAAAAACTGATTTCCAGTCATAACGAGATGGTGTTTGGCTATGAACAACAACCGAAGAGGCCAAGGGTCCAGCGAAAAATACTGGTAATCAGTAGGAGTCGCTGGTTCGAGTCCCGCTGTCAACATTTTTGTTTTTCATTTTTTGAATTTTTTCAATTCTATCATTTATGACATCTGCCAATAAACAGTTATTTTTTTTAAATAGAAAATGCGTGTCTTTTGTTTGTGGGTATTGAAAACAAAAGTCTTTGGGAAAACCTAATGTGGTCCTAACACGGGGTTCCATATGCGGGTCTCATACGGCTTTCCCAATTAAGCAGTCGTTAATATTCCGTGTTAGGGCCTAACAGCGAAATTAGGCTAGCTTAATGCGGACCTAATGGTCTGTCAAACTGAATTTCTAGTCGGGTGGCTACGATTCTGTTTGTGCATCTAATAGGAAGATTGCGGAGATATTCCTGAGAGTCGTGAAAGAATGTTGCGAGTCTGGAAGAGGTTCCAGAGGATGTTTACGGAGAATTTGAGGTTTGCGGGAAGGCAGACTACGTCCTTGGGCGACGAGGCGGTTTAGATGGGAGCAATTACGGTCTTCTATGGTGCTAATCATCTGCGAAGTTCTAGCGGATTAATCGCAGCGGTGTTGCCCGGGTTCTGGTGGATCCTTCGTGATTAAGAGAGATTGTGTCGAGGTAGCGGGGCGAACTTTACCGGCTATGGCGAAAACTTGTAGGTAGGTGTGCACCATGACGACCCAGCCCAGAGAGAACACTCTCAGTCCATGCAGACAGGTCAGACTGTCTCTGGCCGCGGGCTCGGTGCTAATGATCTTGCTGCCGTTCGTGATGGGATTAAAGGCAGTCAAACACTTGATCCAGAGACCTGCACAGAGAATCAAAGAGGAGAACGTGATCAATAATCTATTGAACAGCTGAGAGGTTACTCGCACAGTGTACAGAGTCTCGTAGGAGCCGGCAGAAAATTAATCGTTTCTAAAGTTATTCATTTTTCACTCACCCCTAATGCTTTTTTTGAAGATGACAAGAAGGTACATAGATCGATGAGCAAAAAATTGAAATGATGTATAAACTATATTATATTACAAATGTTTTAGGATAATAATGTTTTTCGATTTCATACTTGACAATTTTAATTTGTTAGAGCAGAAAGGAGATGGATTCGATATCTTACCTCTCCGCTTGTCAGTTTTCGCGTGGTCGGCCAGATCCTTTTCCAGATCCTTCCCCTTCTCGATCAGCTCCTCCCCATTGTCCTGGCCCGTCGACACGCCGTGATCCTGGTTCAGGTTTTTGTTCGAGAAATTGCTGAGCCTCTCGTTATTGTTCGACACGCTCGACGACTCCACGTCCTTGAAGATCGACAGGGTCCTGTACTCGTAGATCGTCGCACACACCATCAGCAAAGCTATCGTTCCTCCAACTCCCCTAAAAGAGAACGACAACGCTCGTTCGCAGTTAATCCTTGACGACTTAGATGCTTTAAGGGATGTTCTTATTTTCAAGATCGTTTCTGAAGAAATTAGCTCGTCGAAAAAATTAATTTTGATGGGAAGAGCGTTTGAATTTTATTAGAGAATCCTCGCAAAGTTTTCCCAGTGTACTATAATAACAGGTGACTTGTGTTCCCACATTCTGGAATGCTCAAAATGGACCCATGGTGAGTTACAGCACTGGTATTGTCGATCGTAAAGCTACTTTTAATAGCATTCATTAGCGTTTACGTAATTTTCCCCGCTGTCCCATAATAGCGACTCGCACGGGACAGCGGACGAGTTTAAAATTCATTTTGCCCCTCGCTGATCGTGATTAATTACCGGTCTCGATAAATCGATCACTTTCGAGCCTATTAATCATCGTGTCGATGAATCATATTTGTCGATGATGTTGTGCCTCACTGAACGCACCGGGTTCTTAGCCCTCGGACCGTTCATCATTCAGTTTTTTCTACCGCTTTAATTTGCGCCTACTCGTTTTTCTCGCAAATGCGCAAAATCGTTTACGTGCCACGTGAAAAATGCGAAACTTCCGCTGGTGGTCCAGGGATTAAATTGTTCTCGGATGTCGGTGATCAGGGCTATGATAATAAGTAGTCTCGTCGACGCGTCGTTAGCAAAGTTGCTAAAAATGTTGGTTCGTTCCAGCAGCCACTGACGTAATGAAATATTAACGCGCGAACTACCTGAACGTGATCTGCATTATTTTATTAGAAAGATTGAATTTATCGAGACTGAAATTGTTCTTAAATACGTTTGCTACCCGTAATTATTTGTTGCTCAGCATCATTATTTCAATATTTTT
Source organism: Lasioglossum vierecki (assembly GCA_028455595.1). Classification (NCBI taxonomy): domain Eukaryota; kingdom Metazoa; phylum Arthropoda; class Insecta; order Hymenoptera; family Halictidae; genus Lasioglossum; species Lasioglossum vierecki. The sequence goes on along the minus strand of CM052338.1, from coordinate 24,344,747 downwards.
CTGTTCCTCCTTCCTGAAATATTAAAACAGTTTAGCAGAAAGTCATAAGAGTCAATTTAAATAGCTTTGAGCGAACTGCAGTGGGCTACGCATATCCATGACGTAGCAAACTAATGTGTGCTTGAATCGAGAAGTTCATTATAAAATTTCGCCATTATTCAAATCTAGACACGTCTAATTCTAGGGTGCAGGATAAATAGCTGTCTCTCGTTAGCGACGCGACGTAGCTAAAAAAGTTGGTTCTGACGTAATGATATATTAACGATCGAACTACCGAACGTGATCTGTATTATTTTATTACAAAGATTGAATTTATCGAGACTGACATTTTTCCTTGATACGTGCCTTGAATCCAGAAGTTCATTACGCAATTTGATCATCATTTATATCTGGAGGCGTCTAATTGCACGGTGTAGGATAGCTAGCCGTCGTTAGCCCAGCTCCTTAAAAATGTTAACTCGCTGCAGCAACGATCAGGACGAACTAGAAGAGGAAGCAGGAAGCCAATGAGGGGCTCGTTAATCTTCCCTGCGATGCTAGTAATTATTCCGGAAAATGAATCCTTCGCACACGATGGATTTCCCAGCGAATCGGTAGCATTCGAACGCCTTCGGATATTACCGCAGATGGAATCATCGGTTCTCGTACTGGGACTTTTCCGTCATTGAAACAATGATGCATTCTGTTATTTACTTAATTACGGCACAGCAGTGCGCTTCGGAGAACGCTCCCCTTCGATCGAATCGTTCGTTTCTCTCCGGAGAGAAAGCGGATGATATATAACGGGCGACCACTGTCTTGCTTATGTTTCATGACCGATCGTGTTCAGCGAGACAAAAGAATCAATCGGAAAGACATCGGAGTGGAATGAGAGCTTTCTGAAAGACCGTGGGTACCCGTTTCCTGTCAGCCAACATGTTTGTTTCCCTCGAAACGGAAATTGAAGGATTTTCGACCTCCGATTGACTGAATTCGTGGCTGCCACGATTGCTTCGAATATCGCCGAAACCTCTGCTATTGATACAACAAACATAACATTGATAATGATAGTTGAAATTGTTCAGATGAAATCAGCGAAGACGTCGAATTAGCAGACTGAGAATTGCACACATTCACTGCTAAAATAAACAGATCAAATTCGAAACATTGAAAACTCCAGAAGCTATTATTTTGAGGAATTTATTTCTATGTAGCTTCTGCCCCAGGCCAGAATTGAACAATTAAATACTGTTAAAGTTATATCGTGTTTAGTGTCATTTTAATAAGAAAAATGCCACAAATAAGTTGATGAACAACGCCCCATAAAAAAATAAAGAAGTTTTGTAATTGGTTTGGTAGAGGTTCACACCTACATACCCGACCAATAATCGGATTACCATTTTTCCAGCGCAATCTGAGAATTTGCAGACGAATACAATTGCCTCCATCTGCTCGTCGCTAAGTGTTTAGCACTGCGTGCTACAGGAGGACAAAAACAGCTCGCATAATTTTCAGGGAACAATTTCATTAGTACCGCGTGTGTACGTACGAACATACGTTCTTCCTGTTTCTCTTTCCCTGCGTCTGCTCCACTAATGACTGAGCGTGCAATAAAAACGTGTGATTATTATCACGTAGCGTGTTTCGCGCTATACTTAGCGATCCTTATTCCGAAGCGCCGCGCGACTTTTTCCGTTCGCCGTTAATTCCACCGCCGCATGCGGCCGTTTTTCTGGGCGGTTCACGCGAAACACTGAAAAATTTGCACTGCCAGAAAATATCTTCGGGAACGTTCTCGCGTATTTCTATTTTTCGCAAATTTAAATCGTCCGGCGTTGAGCGAACGCACTCCGGTGACTCAGCTTTCCCAGGATTATGCACTGCTCGCATTCCGTCTCCTCCGCTTTCCCGCAATTAAATGCGAACGATTATGCGTGCGTTTGCATTGCAGATACTCGCTGCGAACCTTTTGCATAACGGACGCGCGCCATTTGATGATCCGTTTCGGAGCTTGCGGTGTTTGCGTAACGATTTCCATTCGGCCACGACGAGACGCTTGCAACGCATCACCATAACCGTTTTTATTCATCTCCGCGCTAATATGCTGTTCGATGGAAAATTATTGTGCTTTCTCGATATTTGTAAGTAATTGCACCGTTGCACCAATACAACACAAAATGTCAGTTTCACAATCTCCAGAAACGTAATTTTTAATCGTAGAGTAATTGTACCTATTGCTGCGTGTGTACATTTTACTGTGGTATTTATTCCCAACAAGATTAAAATACGTAAAAATAAATATTTTGCCCTGAATCAATTTCTACAAGTCAATGAAAATGTATACTCGTTGGCGAGGTAAACGAAATTAGCAATCATTCTCATTTTGTTAAAATTTCAGGATTTGTAAAAATATTCTTCATAAAAAGTAAAAACAAGAAAATTTTTCTTTTATCTCGATCACTGATGTTCACATGATTGTATAAAAAAATTTGTACTGCTTTAAATTACATATTGGGAAATTTTTTTATGATTTAGTCATTTATTAAACTTAAATAATTTTAGTTATTTAATTAAACCCTTAGCCTCAGCATTACGTACATTAACCCCTTGCATACTATTGACACATCCGCAACAATTGTATATATATATTGATAAATATATTTTCCAATATCTTATCGATAATTGCATCTCTAGTTCGGCGAGGAGAGTAGATAAGGAGCCATTATACTCCCTGAAACCACTAATCTATGCGAATTATCTGCAAACGACGGTTCAGCGACAGCCAGCTATCGGATTTAGTTCGTGGCAACTTTTTTCAAAGCTAACGTTCGTGTACGTTGTGCCAAAACGTTTTGTATATCCAAGTCCATTAGCACGCCGTTCCAAAAGATAGCAGACCCATTGTTAGCCGTATTAACGCTTTCACCGTTCGCAGAGGACAAAACATGCTCTCTCACCGGCTCGATAAACGTCACCTGTAGGCGTAACTGTGCCGATTACAGCGGTATCATGCTTCGATCGTACTTTATTGAAAATTTTAATACTATTAATAATTTATCATGAAATAATAAGTGTAAAAAATGTGTTTAAAACATTAAGTTGAAGTGAAGCTGGTTTCATATAATTGTTGCAATTCACACTGTAGTATTAGGGACATTCCCAGTGATTTTTGTGCGGAGTAATGAGCTCCTCCTTCACTTTAATGTATGTGATGCTGAGAGTATAATTTTTCTATTAAAAAAGCAAGAGAAGTTTCTTTTTATATTTCTATTGTATCGAAGTAGATATCTAAATAATAATAAAACTTTCTCCCATGCAATTTATAGCATTACAGAGAACGTATAATTATGTGAACAATAGTCCTTTGTTGATCGAGATAGAAGAAAGACGAGAATATTTACAAAATATTTATTTTTACGTATCTGAATCTCGTTGGGAAAAAAATACCGCAGTAATAGATACATTTACCTCATCTGCTATGAATTTCATAGTTCGTATCGTGCACTTTCAATGTCGGTTTCATCGAGGAGGAGTGTTCGACATCGCGAGAGCGAATCGAAAGTCAGGTAAACACGCAAGGAACGTGCGAAACACGTTCCGTGTTCCGAATGGAATCCTGATCGTTCTCGATCGTCGCAGCACGCACGAATTTTTCCTCTCGTTGATCTACACGGGTCGTCTTGAGTGGATCGCGGGTCACGTAGGATCATGAGCAAACGAAACCGCGAGCTTCTCCGTGTATACAGTAGAACCTTCTTTATCGGAACCAATTAACCCGTTAGGTACCATGATCCCGATATCTGATTATGCACGTGGTCGCACCAAGAATTATATTCGCATAAATCGTGTTAAACACTGACCATTTAGTTCGAAGTATTCGTGCGAATTTCTTAAAATAAAATTAATCGAAATTAAGGGTGTTATATTTTTTTCTGAGCGTGTTTGGAAGACATAGGTGACCTGTTGCCACGAAACAGTAGAATTAATGTTGTTGATTAATTACTGATTAAGCGGATTTCGAATCCGTCGCTGCACAAGAGAATCGATGGGACGTTGGCTCGACGCAGACCCGTATCGACAGGTGTGCACTGTAGGACGTGCGCCGCAAGTGCATTACGCAAGACCGCCGCGCCGACAGCCTTAAAGCGCCAGCACGTGAAAGTGCGACCGCTAACCCCGGTGCATTCTCCTCGAATGCGGGTCTGCATCTTCATTCTGCCCTATAAAGTACTTCAATCCCTTCCATTTAATTCTATCTATTATAATTAATCCTATTATACTAATTAAACTTATCTTCACATTTGACCGCCAATGATTTTGACCAACACGATTTCGAACGACAACGATTTTGACCAACACGAAATTGACCGACAACGATTTTAGATTCGTTGTTGGTCAAAATCGTTGTCGGTGAAATGTTATTGGTGAAAACCGTGCCGGGAAATTTGTGTGGGTGCTTTCCATGGAACCCATAAATGCATAGAATCCATTGATAAGAGGCCACAGGTTTACGGGAACGGTTTAACCTTGTTTGTTATCGAACACGTTGCATTTTGCTGAGTTTCGCTTGTTGCATCGCGTTGGGACGAGCCGTTGCATCACGAGTCCCGAATGGCGTGCGCGTCCGCGCGGACTTTCCTGCAAGTTATCAAGAGCCGAATCAATCGCACATGTAACGAGCGCCTTGTGCACCGCGTTGCGTCACTTAAGGAAAAGCCGAGAGAAAGCGAGAAGATATGGTAATCGGAATGAACCATGAAATACACCGGTTGTCTCGCGCCGTGAGTTACGGTCTACCTTCACCGACCACAGCGCATCGATTAATGAAACGACAGCTCTCCAACGGCGACGGATCAAGTTCAGTTCTCCAAGACCGACGAAACGTACGTAACGTCTGAGCGCGAGACAAACGCTTGGGACAAAAGCGAGAATTCATCTAATCTCAAAGCTTCAAGATAGCTCGACCCTGGAACGATGATCATTATGATTCAGGAGAATTAGATGTATTTAATAACAAACATTAGCGATCAAAAATAAAAGCAGTGAAAACATTCGAAGAATGAACAATGAATTATGATATTGTCGGTCTATTAAAATGTTTAGGCGACAAAATCAATTTTTATTTAATTCATGCTTGTTGGAATCGAGGACAAAATTTTTAATTTACAGTGACTTCCACTAATATTCGGACACTCTTAAAAAGGCCCACATAAAAAAGTTGTAAAATGCAACTTTCAATATGTTTTCTACAATTCCGATTAATCGCAAAACTGTATAGGTTTAAAAACTGCTTGTTTACCATCCAACGATTATTTATATGTAATTGTATTGTATTGAAAAATATTCTATGTCAAAATAATCTCTACTTTGAGATTCTAATTGCAAAATTAAAAAGAAACAAAATAATTTCTCTAGCTTCCCAAAAAAGTTCAAATCATATAGTACAATATCAAAGGTCCTAAGTATAATAATTCGACAATACTGTATATTAAATTGTGCCTGCCAATTTTTGTCATAAGTGCATAAAATTGCAGTCTAATCTCCTCCGTACTGGGGAGGAAACGTTAAAGCGCGTCGCGACGGAAGTGACACGCTGTTCAGTTTTTCTCGGCGAAACTTCGTCGAAGATTAAAGCAGGCTCGGAGCAGTGACCTTTAATAAATTTGTCGGAGGTAAGCGCGGATAAGCAATGCAAAAGCGGCAAGTAGCCTAGTCGATGCGAAAACAGCCGACAGTAACATCACCGAGTTACGCGCCGGTCTGAGACCTTATTTCCTCATTCTCTTCGTCGTCGAGGGAAAATTTCGTGACAGCAGCAGCAGCTTGATATCCCCGTCGACGTCGACCTTTGCTTCCTCCACTTTCCCCTAATCGAACCTGCCTTAACCGGGAATTTGTCGTCACCGGTGACAAGCTCGGCTGAGTTGTAAACGAGGCGTCACACCTTCTCGCGGCCTTGTACGCGATGCATGGTAATCGGCGAATGAAAAGGAACGCGTGCAAGGTCCAAGGAGAGTTGTAATCAACGCAAGATTAAAATAGAGACGCTTTTTTTCACACGCTATTGCTGTTTATAAAATATTCTGTTCGAGTTTTACACTTTACTTATTTCGTTCGTGGATTTATCTGATCGTCCTGCTATACGAAGGGAATTATATTAGAATGAATTCATTAAATTAACACGGCGAGTCTCAAGTGTGATATTCTTGAACTAGTATTTCTTTTTTAATGTGGCACACAAAGTGCAGCAAAGTGCATCATGCAATTTTGATTAGCTACTTGGACAATCCCCTGTAGACGAAGAATTAATTCAACGAGACTAAATTGTCTTTCAACTGGAGCAAGTGGTAGAATCCTAGCTTAAAAATAATCACGGAAACCTTTATGCAAAATTGAACTTTATCAGATACAAAAAGAAGAGTTCAGGTGCTATCTCTTTTGCGCGTCTCCTTTACATTGAGATTTATTTCTTCTTTTAACAATTATGGTAGCTCGTAAATAATGTATCAGCAATATCAAATTGCTCCTGTTTTGTTCTCCATCCACTCACTTGTGTCATAAATGCATAAAAGTCTTATAATCAGCTGTTAATGTATTCGTACTTTGTTAGACTTTCACCTCTGCTCCTTCAAGATATATCTACCTAGCAATTTTCCATGCATTCGATTGCACATTGGTGATCAAAATCATGTTATACGACGATGTCGCGTAGAGAACATTCAAGGATCAAGACAAGCAACATTTTTAATATTAATGATCTAATTCGCACGAACCAACCAAATGGAAGTTGAAAACGCAATTCAGGACAACACGAGGGAAAGATCAAGATAAGCGAGATTTTTATTATTCATCGTGTAATTCTCACGAACCGGTCAAGTGGAAGATCGAAACGTAATACAGAACAACGCCAAGGATCTTTCAAACGATTAAGGCAATGTCATATTGAGTTTTGAGGGCCACCAATTTTCTTTTGTATTCAGTATCATTCTTTCATAAAATGCTTGCACATATTATTGCTGCATGGTAAATTAGGAATAATTTATATATATATAAAAACAAAGTCCTGACCCACTCATCAACGCCCAGGCTGAACTCTTGGTCCTAGAAAGCTAAAATTTTGGGGTGAAACTTGGTCTTAATACTCTCTGATATAATTAATCAAACACCTATTTCGGCATTTTAAAAAAGTCATCCCTTAAGGGGATTAAAAGAGGTTGCAACATTTGTATGAGGAAGATATTGTTCGTGGTTTGATTTACATCATTGAAAAAATCTGAATGGGGTGAATGCGGGGTTAAAAGGTTTTATGAAGAAACAATATCCATTTTCGAGTATTAAAATAAAGTACGATCGCAGTAATCGCACGATGTAATTATTACGGACCAAATGAATGTTGAAAATGCAATTCAGAGCGGAGATTCTATCGGCATGTTTGAAGGACCGTCTTTCGAGGACATAAATCTTGACTAGCGTCCCCGAACCGCAGCAATTTTCGATTTAATTCGCAGGCAGCGACTGCGGTTCGCGTTGTATAATCCGCAATGCTCGCAAAAACCGCGCCGCGAGTTACGAGCGACCGAGGGAATTGCACAATTAGTCCGGGGATCTGTGTGTCAGTCATTTTTTTGATGAGGAGTTGACGCAACCGTCGTCCGTTGCACCGCGGTGCAACTGTGACACGCAGCTTGCACAATCTTGCACTCGGAAACAGCCGTGTGCGCGCACGATCGAGTATAATCGTTTCGATCCTTTCCTCGAGAGATCCTCGGATGTCCGATTGCTATACTCACGGAACGTATTGAACTTGAAGGATTGTACTCGCACGCAAATGTCACGAAAGTAAAGAAAGCGCACGAACGATCAATAAACGGTGAAAAGAACGTTATTTGTTTGCCTCGTGACAAAGAATTTATAGCTCGTTGACGTTTATGCATTCATCGCGCCGCCCGTGCACTCGTAAAATAGACAGCTGCTCGTTGGCTGTACATAATTGGCGTTGTTATCGATCAATTTTCGCTGCGAGGCATAATTTAATATTTAAAGACGTCGTTCTACAATTAAACTGCTATACTTCCGTGCAAAAGGAACGTAATTAACCTGGACTGATTTCGATGCTTCGGATCTCTACTTTCACTGCCCATCGCTCGTTTTTAAAAACATTTCTTACGTAACGTATCATTACACAATGAAGGGTGTGGGATATTGAAGTGTAAAGCGTTGGAAAATTTTTTTGGGACTGAATTTATCACGAATTTGAAGATATTGCAGCTTCTTCTTTACAATAACCTCTTCAATAAAATCACAATATTACAATAAAATAAATAAAATCGAAGAAGTCTTGTAAAATTCTCATGGTGTATCTTATTGAAAATTCTTGTCTCGAGCAAGAATATTTTAGAAGGAAATGATCAACGAATATTGAAGTAGAAGTTTCAAGATTGAAAATGCTGTTTCTTATTCAACGATTCCTCTTCACGAAGTAATAACTAGTCTACGGATTTTTATTAATTCTGTAAGAATTCCGGCAAGTTATACTATTAATATTCTTAAATTATTTCCTTCGTTATATATATTGAAATTTCACCCACTCATGTTTTCCATAAAATCCACAGTCTCGTAATAACAGTTTAAATATCAACAGCACTTAGGAAATCAAGAGCACAGCGTTTCAATATTATACTTTACGCAGCCACAGTAAATTAATCTCGACTAGGCAAAGTCAGCGGCCGTTCATAAAGCAGCCAGACGTATATTTATCGACCGTAAACGATCAAATACCTCGGAGCAACAGTGTGCACGGAGGATATGATGTAGATTATGTAGAACATCCATCCGAGTCGCAGCGCAACAGTAACAGTGCGTTACATAAAAATGCATGCAAAGTAGTTCCGCGTGGAACGAAGAAGCAGCAGACAGAGAGTGAGAGAGAGAGACAGGGAAAACATTTATATATACTTGAGAGAGAGAAAAAGAGAGAAGTAGCACTCCGGGACTAAATCGCAGACACACTGTCATTTGACAATACGGTTTTTGCCCGGCGCCTTTGATTACGTGACCGGAATTTGCGCAATAGTTACATTCACTTTGCTCGAATAACCGGGGAACAGCTTGCAGGCGCGCGTCTACGTAATTTCGCGCTAAGATTCGCGGGGGTAGCTCGTTAACGAGCCGCAGAACCAGGTGTCACAATTCGCGAACATTTCGTAATATGAAAATCCATGTTGGCTTACGATTCCATCGAAATTCGCGGAAGTTACCCTCTACCATCTCAATTATTATATCATAAGTTGCTAAAAATTAATGAAATCAGTATTTCCAATTCTAATGTACATTTTATATAATATTTATACACGTGAAATTTTAACCATTCACTGATGCTAAGTCACATAACAGCAGTGCAAATTAATTCGTGACTGTTGCAATGAATTAATTAAACATTTACATCCTTTTAAAAAATCAATTTTTATTTTTTTAACAACGGCGCACCAAACCAAAAAATCTAGAAAAATTCATGAACAATACTTGTAACAATATATTGCTACTGTAAAAATATAAATCTTGCCAATCTAAAATTTCCATGTGAAATCTCCATTTTTTACAAGCAGGATTTTCTCTTTAAATTAATTACTATACTGTTAATTAACAATAAACATCGTAATGCACGAACTGGACAGCTTGTAAGTCATGTGATAACTGTTTATTCTGTGGATGAAACAAATTGAGAACACTTCGTGGCGCAGCAGATCGGAAGAATTTTGATTTCACTTTTGTCCGCGATTTCGGCGATCGGAAGAAAGTTTCGATCGTGGATCTTGCTTGACTTCGCGAAGCAATTCTTCGGATCGCTTCCGGAATGCCGCACGCTCGTACGTTATTTAAATGAAAGTGGTTACGTGCTCGTAAGAAAAACAAAATGAATGGCGCCGACGCACAGGCAACGAGAAAGACGCGACGCGTATCCTGTCGTCGGTGTTCGTTCTTCGCTTTTCGTGGCTCGCAACATTTTTTAATTACACGCTGACGTTACACGACCCACGTTCTCGTTTCTGGACGTAACGCGTTCGTGTGCGTCCGGTAACGAGATGCGCCGAGGATAATTACCCTACTCAACGATACGAGCACTCGTTCATTCAATTACTGTTTGATGAAATAAAGTAATTGCTTGGACTCGTTGATGCTTGAACGACGAACGTCGTTCAGCTTGCGGGGAACACGTCGATCGATGATAAAATGGTCTGCGGTTCCGGAATAAAAATGTTGTGAATTATAGGAAACAGAAGCCAAGTAGAAGTTCTTCCTTTCTTTAATAATTTCGAAAAGTTAAAAAAAAGGTTAATGTCTCTAAATAATAAAAATTTCTTGAGATAATTATCGACGATTTTTTTATCTGAATTTGCTACTAATTTTTTATGTGATTACTATTTATATACGGGGCGGGTCGATGGACTCTCGAGTCTTCCGGAAGTTCGTCGCAGCTTGGTCCCCCATGGGAACCATTTTGATTACTATACCGAAGGCACGCGAGCCGGACAAAGTTTCTCATTGACCACGTTCACGCAATAACGCCACCCATTTTCGTTTCGAGGGCAATGGAAAAATATGGACGTCGTGTGACGATTTTCTAGAAAGTATACTCAGTTTCTCTCCACGTAGCAATCGACTCTTCGGTCGATACGACTCCAATCCCACCTCATCCCACCTCGTCCCTGCAAGCGCGGGGCCCGTAGCAAATGTTACCAGGGTCCCTAGGTTTTGCAGGATAATATAATGAAGCACGACGAGAATGACCTCTTTTTTTTAGTCAAAATATCTGGCAGTGTTGACCAAATTTTAGGTCAATTTTCTACTGCAAGCATGGGCTTAATCCGGCACTGATAATAGTAGTTTGGAGCTGAATCGAATCAATATTATTATGATTACGTCGTGTAAAGTTATGGCAGTTTGTGAACGAGAGAGAATTTTCATCGGCGATTTATCGTACAAAGATTGTCGTTATCTTCCTCGTCATCATCGTAGCGTGTATGTCTCCGCGGTTTAATGTCCCGTTTAATTGCTGTATCATATATTTCCAGCATGCTTAATTAAGTCTATTCATTGAACGGTCAGTTCCTTCAGATGTTTTCAGAAGAATTTCAGGAAGAAATGCCGCAGATGCATTGGGAGGCGTGGCACGATGTACAATTCTGCACGGCTGTCCGCAAAACTTTTTGCATTACTTACAGGAGGATGTACAGCTTGGGATCCAGCCAAGGATTATAATCGCTGGAAGGCACAGGCTTTACGTCCGCGATGAGAATCTTAGGGCCGGTCGATCGATAGGTCGAATTGCCCTCCCATTCGACCCTACTTGCGGTCGTATTCAACATCGAGGTCAGGGATGCTCGGTCGCACGTGGCCGGCAAACATAATCCCAAAAACACTTGCTGCGTCTGCGAACAAAACCAAATTATATCGGACTCAAATTCAGCAACTTAACAATATTTTTCTAGGCCCTACAATTTTTGGGACACTCTTCGACCTTTACCTAACCTCTTACATTTTTTCTTAGGTTTCCGAATTTTCTTTTGAATTTTTATGGGTCCTACTATACTTCCTTACACCCTAAATTTTTTCATAGATTTTACAATCTAAATATTCCGTTTTGTCGATCGTACGAATTAATAGAACAAAGCAATTTTGTAATTGCAATTTTCTCAATATCATGGAATATAGTGACACACAAAATCTCTTGAAAAGGATCCAGAATAGAATCGGAATTTCGAGAAAAATTTTATAAATTGCAAAATTGCCTTTGTCGATTGTTCGATCCAACCTATGCACCGATATCATAAACTAATTTCTAGTCTACATTCTGTTTGAGGGGATCTTCGACTTTACTCTAATCTCTGTCATTTTTTCCTAGGATCTATAATTTTTTGTTTTCAGGTTCTAGAATTTTGTTGGCACCTGCACTGTTTCTCGTACGTTCTTCAACTTGTTTCCAAGCTCTAAAATTTTTTCCTAGGCTCTACAATTGTTTCCTGAGCTCAAGAACTTTTCCCCAGACCCCACGAAATCTTATTTTCGTCCTGCCAACATCCGCTGTTCTCCAACCATCAAGTTTTCGGCTCGTAACACTTGAAAAATTCCCTTCTCTCGGATTTGTCCGGTTTCTCTCTGTCCCGAGCGTTTCCACGATACTTTTCAACAGCGGTACATCTCTGCGACCGCGAAAGCCGCAACGCTGTCTCAAACTCGGCCGACATAAGCTGGATTCCAACGCGATAATCTCCTTCGGATCAAAGGATTCCAGTTCGTTTCGCGAAAAGCGCACTGTATGCTCGCCGCATTCGTGTCTCCCACGGCTTTCACCGGACTTGGACGCGACAAGGATTAATTGTTCACGAAGAACAACGCTGACGCGCCGTTCAGCCCTATTCATTCTCCGACTGGCATTTTTTAAAATGATAATCTCGATCTCGTTATCAAGACGCGTGTCCCTTGTCTACCGACGCCGTAGGCGAACTGCGAGTAGACTAATCACGAAATATAATAAAGCCTGGAGTGATCCAATTAACCGTAGAACTCGCGTTCCTCTTGAAGTTCCCCCGACAGCTGCTTCCAGAAGCTTCCGGTAGCTTCGAATGAAATTAAAACTGTTGTAAATGGCAGCCGGCTGATCCGGATCCCAACGTTTCGACTAATCAAATCTTTCGTCCCTATACCACGTCACCTGTTCGTTCATTTTCCATGTCTTCATGATTTATGTACCTCGTGGAATATTTATTGTTTCAACTTGCAGTCGCCAGATTGCTTTATGCATTTATGGTACCCATAAATTGATGAAACGTAGAACATTGACAAATGGTCTAGTTGGACAAAGTAGACTTTCCTTTTGCAATGGCTTTTATAAAATTAAATATGTAAATACAAAAGTTTTCTTCGAGATCGCACGCCGGGATGACCGGGAATGAATTTAATATATTAAAATATAAATATAAAAAATTTCCGACATATTTCCGAGTGATTGTTTATAATACCAACCGACTATAATTTTTTGGGGGTTGTCTTTCAACTAAAAAGGATTGTTTTGCACACAATATCAATAAAAATTGTGGGGGTCGTTGGACTATGCTTATCCTGCAAGATTCTTTCTTGATGGATTAGCCAATGCAAGAAAATAATTATCGGATTCAAAGTTACTACCAGTAAAAACATAATTACAACACTTTTCTATCGTTACAAAAGGCCGAAGGGAAAGAGGTTTATTCGCGGGAGATCGAGATTCGATTAAAGAGCAACTTTTATTAGCTTTATCCGGTACTTTACTGTTACGTGTTTCTTGCAACTGTGATATCCGCAGCCCGGCAATTATTGAACAAGTTCGTTCGTTACTTTCCACGACGTTCGTCCAGGTTTTGCGAAATATCTAGGTACAGAAATTCCCCGGTGAACTTTCACGGATAGCCGAGGAAACCGCGTTCAAAAAAGATTGACTGAATAATTCACGATCCACGAGCGGTGGGTATAAACATTCATAAGTGAACTTTTGGAGATCCATGCATGCTAAATAAGCTAGCCAATTACACGGGTTTGAGCGTACAAGGAAAAATACATGAGGAGAAACATCGTTAATACTTAACCTAACATAACGAGACGTAACATAACAAATGTCAATGTTGGAAAGTTATGTAAACGTTAGGGAACAGTTCCCTGTATCGTTTAATTATCGTTGCATAAATAATTATCTGTGCAGGGTTTAGAGTTCAAACTCTGAACACACGAATCCTACCTCTGACAGTAAAATATTTTTCTTGTCGAATAAGAATGCAGCTGTATTAATCAAGATACAAATCATGTACAGAGTATCTCACTTAAAGAGTGTCTCGCCTTATCAGTATCAAGAAATATTATCTTAGTGGAAACAATCATTTATGGCTAAATTATAGGCTTACGATTTTAAACTTAATCCAGTTGTCAATTTTATTTGTTTACAAACAAACTATCCATAAGCATTACAAGTAACAAGTCGTATTTAATAGAAAGTAGATAATTTATAAAATTACTTTGTTTTTATTTTTTGATCGAACCTGTGCGCCGATATCATAATTTCTATTAATTCGTGCGATCGACAAAACGGAATATTTGTCGTATTCAATGTAGCTGTTCGAAGCTAAGGCTAAAAGTATGTTCTATAAAAACTTTTATTACGTTCCCTATTAGTTCGTTTTCAACTGACAATATTTTCACCCTGTTTGCTAAACATATCTCATTTGTTGGAAATTTAATGCAGCTTAAATGTACAAAAAGAATTGTGCACTTATCGCGATGTGGATTTGTCCCGTTCGTGTGTTTCGAAATGACATTATTTGTGAAGGTTGAGAAGAAATATGTTTTATAAAATTGCTAAATAAAGCAGCGAATGATTTGGTAGCAGAAGGCAACATTTCCATAGTTTCGTATCATCTAGTGCACGAAGAAGGCCACCGATTGCCTTGAGCTGTTTCTTCGTACGCAGACGTGCAAAATCTAATGCATTAGATTAATTAGTCGCTGACAAATTCCATCTAGCGAGCAGAAGGGTAGGGAGGGACAGATGATCCGTCAGGTGCCCTAGCGGCACGTGTGCGACTCGGATCCCCGCGTTTAATTAATCCCGCGTAATAATTCATTAGCCTTTACGACCTCCGTGTTATTCGACATCCGAAAGCGGATTAGCGTTGCCGGATTAATTAAGCGGACTGTCGTCGACGTCGTCACGCATCACCGAGCCTCGTCCATCCGATCAACGAATTTCATCGTCAATTATAGATCCACGACGTAACGATCATCCGGTCAACACACGCTGGAAATCACGGCCATATCTTCCGGCGAAGCCGGCACGAACAGTCTCGTGTTTGGACATCCAAACGCTGATTAATAGACTGAATTTTTACGTGTTTCTGACAGGAACAGATTGGTCAAACAGTTTCATCTACCTTCTTTTCTAACAGTTGACTTGAACAATTTTTATTTTGCATCGAAATCCGCAGCGTGCTAATTAATTTTATAAGTATCTATCATCTCCATCGAATTGATAAATAGAAGTGTAGTGGATAGTAAATCTGATTGAAATGATCCAATGCTTAAAAGGTGTACAGAGAATTTTCGACTGACCGTGTGTACAAAGTGGTTAGTTAACTTAGACAATTTTTATTTTTCTCTTGGTAAACAAAGCGATGATGTACTACCGATCGTCGCACGGCGACGTACTATCATATACTGAGCTCCGTCGGGACAAGGTGGGTCCGAGGAGTGGGAATGAGTGCGCACGCATAGCAAAGTAGAGAGCGTTGTCTCGCGGAGTGGGGATCGCTGAACGCGATGACGTATTTCGCGGGGGGATGAAAAGATAAATATTTAATTATTATTTTGTCCGAAACGGATAGACTTTAAAAAAAATTTCATCAATAATGCATTGTCATCCAGTTCTGATCCATGTATCCAATTTCAAGTCTCTAGCTCATCAGGAAGTTTAAAATCAATTGCAAAATTTTCCACCGAACAGACAAACAAACAAGAAAGCGAGCTAATAAAAACGTGGTAAAAAGAAAAGAAACAAGGTGTAAAGCCCGTAGGGCTCGGATATACTCACAAAAAATTCGAGCTCGGTCGGCAGGGCGAGCGATATCCTCGCCACGTGGAATTTCAATAGATACGGGGGTGCGTTGTCGAATCTTGGCCCTTTCGCTGCGGTGTAGTTCAGTTCACGGCACAAAGTACTCGAACCCAGCCAAAACCCATTGCCGAAATGGAATTGCGAGGAGTAACGGCCGCTTGCGTCCGACGCTGGAAAAAAACGAACCGTTCACCTGCTGAAGAACCACCGATAAAGGTCGGTCTCGTGGAACGGCAACGATAAGCCCGCGTATGTTCGTTCCCTAATCCCTTCGGAGGGATTCTGACCTCTCTCACGAGTAAAAGACTACCTATTCGAGCGCACCGGCGAAACAATCGCGGGAATCCTCGACGTGACCCGATTCCCGACGAGAACACCATGATGAACCGATATTTTTATGTCTGTTTCATGTCAATTTTTATATCAGTTTTACGATCTGACTTCTACGATTTTTACCGCAGTGCCAGCGTACATTCCATTATACGTTTGTAGTTTTCTGAGAAAGTGTAACTTCGAGATTCGATATCTGCTCCGCTGTAGCACCGAAAAGTATTTCGAAGATATGTCCCAGATTTTAGAAAAATTCAAACTGCTCTAGTTTCACAAAAAGAGAATCTAAAATTGTTTGTATAATGTAGAAGATAAAAAAATGAAGACATGTTGATTTCCGAAAATTTTCCATATTGTGGCATCTCTAAAATGATCGGAAAATTTTCTTCAGCACCGTACCCACCACAGATGTGGAGATTGAACCTTCCCCTCTCCAAAGACCTCTTAAAACGTCATATACGATTTTTTGCGGTCGTTTTATCGAGCTCCGAACACAAGATGTATCGCCAACATTATAATGATTCAAGGTATACCATAAGGGCTCCAAATGACCAAACTCGTTCCGCGTTTCCATATCATAAAACGGCATAGGAAAATCATACATCAAGTTTTAATGGCTCGTTGGAAAGGGCAAGCTTTGGTCTACAGATTCATGATACGTGCAGTCCGAAAGATTTTTTTTTGTGGTTTCTCAGATGTTTGAAGTTGTAACATCGTCAGGAAGAATCTTGTCTTCCTGTCTCCACCTGTTGTATTATGTAATTTTTTATTTTTATTAGAAAAATGCCACAAATATGGCCATCGAAGTCCTATCAAATAATAATGAAAAATGAAAAAGTTGGAAATTTGGATTAACTATGTTTACCTCAAAGAATACTGTCCCTACCTCATAAATTTCCCTTAGCAGACCCGTTTTAGGGACATATATGGATAAAATACATAAATAAATAAAATCTTGTAGTCTTGTTCACACTTTTCCGGACAATCGCAGCTAGGAATTTCAATATCTGTCAGATCCAAAACTTCAGTTCTCTGTCTACCGTGAAGCCGAAGCGGAAGATTCCAGGAAAGAGGTGAAGCGCGATTAAATCGTCCACCAGTTGTCCGGACTGCAGAGTTCAAGCGTTGCATTAAATGCAACGTGTATCCCCGTCGGGAAATATGAATTTAACGAGACAAAAAGAGAACGAAATGGGACGCGCTTGCTCGTCGGCTGAAGAAAGAAAACGTCATCAGTGTGTAGTCACGCGCCGTTGACTTTTTCTTTTCAATAGAACGGTCATTCAAAGCGTTGCACGTCAAAACTGTTCTCTAATGTCGCAACTCGGAATGCAGGGTGCAGTCCTGTGTAAATAATTTTCAGCTCCGCGTTGCAGCGGAAAAATGTACACACTGTCAGCTGAAACGAATAGTCCGATGCGACCGGACAGACAGGTGTGCATGTATGTTAACGCCTCGGAAAAGTGAATTAACAATACTGCAAACACGCGGCTGTCGCTTATCTCCATGACTTTTCATTTGCAACCAGCTGTGATTCGGCTCGGCCGTCCTCGTCTTTTTCGTACAACCTTCCGATATGAATTTTGGACATTCCGTGGGAAAATGTTAACGCTGTCAATCTTTCAACGATTTTTCTCTCACTCAGAGGTTTTACCAATTAATTTAATCGAGTCCTCAATGACAATCGTGGATGGAGGAAATATCCAACGATTTGTTAATGTTTTATTTTTGAGAATTACTATTTGTTCGTATACTATGTAAAACGCAGTCCAACAAAATAAAACTTTCTCTCTGTTTATTTATAATATCGTAACCTATTATGAAACGTTTTCGAAAAATATTTGTTTTTGTAAAAATACATGTGTTTGATAATAAACGAGGTGTTACTACCTGCTAGATAAAGAATTTCTCACATAAATACAAAGATGGAGTTCTTCTTCAAATATTAACAAGTATTTTCAACTATTAGAAAGTACAAAAAAATATAATTAGCTATATAAATATGTGGAGAAGAGACCCCTCTATATTTTTTGCTCAAAAGATCCCTTGTCTCGTCGGACAAGGTAAACATGATAAAACGTACTTCGCTTTCTCTTATTTACAAACTCTTCAGGGTCGAGGAAATCTTTGTACTGGACTAAATTCATAAGTTTTGGGTCAGAACGGTCTCAAGTACAAACAGTCAACTTTCGGAAGTCGAAGTGTTAAGTGATCTGGAAGATCGAGGTGTCTCTCACTTTGTCGGAGAGGATAGTGGTTGCATAAATTTTTCGCGGGTTCATTGCCAGTTGCGTAAAATACCGGTATGCGATCGGGAGATCGGAGAAAGCGGACAAACACACGAGCATCGGTAATTTCTCTCGAGTCTCTCCGATTGCAGGCGTTTCGGCGGGCCAAGATTCAGGTACAATTCTCTATTCCATACCAAAGAATATACATTAAGACATTCATGGAGTATTTCGTTTGTCCACCTTTAAAAAATCAATTATTATGCTAATTTATTCATGGTATGTAATTTGGTTAAGCTCTGGACATTGGCTCACTCCTAATTTCTTTTTGAAACTAATTTAATATTTGTCTTGACAAATAGGAAAATTAATGAGATTTTTTATGCTTTCGTTTGGTCACAGATTTGTTTGAACATAGTAATGAGACATTAAATATTTTATTATTCTCATAAATATTAAGTTAATGGCAAAGGATGCAGATTAAAACATTCATGGAGCATTTCGTTTGTCCAGCTTTGAAAATCAATTGTTATGCTAATTTATTCATGGTATGAAATTTCTAATTTCGTTTTGAAACTAATTTAATATTTGTCTTGACAAATAGGAAAATTAATGAGATTTTTTATGCTTTTGTTTGGTCACAGATTTGTTTGAGATATACTAATGAGACATTAAATATTCTATTATTCGCGTAAATATTACGTTAATGGCTTTACGGAATTTTGAAGGCTGCTTTGCCTGTCAAAGCGTTAAATTGTATGTTTTCTATTCGAAACTCCCTATGCGAAACATTGCATCGACGTAAAGTAAACCATAGGATGATTTACTGTCTGACGCAACGCCTAATGCGCGTCTAATATCCGCACGTTCGAGAGAGATAATAATTTCTCTTCAGCCTACGTTCCCCTGAATCGTTAGTAGCACGTTTCTCGAGAACTCATTGACATTTTGGATTGATTTATCCCGTGACTAGGCTCGCCGCAGTTCACACTAAATCACGGATTTATCGAAAGTGTACGTCATAAAATCCCTTACAGTTACGAATAACGATTTCCATTAAAGTAGACATTTTTATTGGATTTGATCGAACAGGTTCGAATCGCGCTCATCTTCGAGAATTGTTACACCGTTATGGCGGTCGCGATTATCTGGGGAGAACGTACGCTGGAAGAAACGTCCTGCTTTTTATTAATATTCAAAGCATTTAAGCGCGGAGAAAATAATCTACGAAAATGAGGAACGTAATGAGGAGATTCGTAGTCTCGGCTGTAAAATGTTAATAAGTCGTGAGCAATGGCGGACAAGCACTGCCACGACAATTAACCTGGAAGCTTAACCTTCATGAAACGCGAAAAATGTTACAGTGAGCGGCAGTATTCTGCTTGAAAGATGATTGTTCATTAACACTAAACCTATAACTGTCAAATGACTGGTTTTATATTTTGCATCTGATAATTATTGAATTTATGAAGTTGTTTACATGGAAACTGATTCGATTAATTTCTTTAATCAAGCCTATATTGTGATAAAATTGAACATAATCTAAATTAATAGTCAATTTTATAAGCTGAAACATTTTAAACACTTTTAGTGCTCGATAGTTTTAGCGTTAAAGTTGGTAATAGAGGTATTTATAGTCACTGAGAGATAATACTGTCAGCAGAATATTTTTCGAATGGAGGGAGAATGCAATTTCAATCGACCTCCCTTTATACTGATATGTGTTTGCAGTTTTTCAAATTTTAATCAATGTTTTGTGTAGTTACCGGGCAACTTTACATTTCTGCTAATATTCACGTTAGCAATTTTGCTAGCAAAACTTTTTACACGCTGGCAGTTTCTGGCGAGCTTCATATTATCATAAATAACTTTATATTATGATATACTAGCAATTTTGTACGCTAGTATATAACTTTTTACGTTAGCAATTTTTCGTACTGCAAATTAACACATTAATAATTTCTCCTTAATAATTTTTTATATTATTATAAATAACTTTATATTATTATACACTAGCAATTTTTCGAACTGCAAATTAACACATTAATAATTTCTCCCGTTGACCACTTTGCACGCTAGCAATTGTCCACCCTAGATACTTTGCTCGCTAGCATTATTTCGTACTGGTAACTTTGTAGGTTAATAATTTTTCAAGTTAACCACTTTGCACGGTAGCAATTGTCCACCTCAGAAACTTTGCACGCTAGTCATTCCTCCTTAACAACTGTACAGGCTAGCAATTTTCCAGCTTAAATGACTTGACTCTCTAATAATTTTCATTTACTCTTCAATAAAATACATATATACTATTTACTGTGTACTGTTTCCAGTTGAATTGTTTACACGTAAAACACGCAATCGAGTACTTCAGACGTCATAGCTTTTCATAATTGAAATTCCACCGTGTTCACTGATGTTTTCATAGTAGAATAAATAAACGATTTATCTGCAGAGTTGCAACTAAATACTTGGAACCTGATGTCATCAATATTAAACGGTGGATTTGATGCAACTTATAAAAATAGACAAATCAAATTCGAAACAGTAGAAAATTTAAAAAGATAACAATTATTGACATAACAATTAATGACGACAATTTCTATGTTGGAATATTTAGCTTAAAAAATAAGTTGAGTTTTTTAAATAAAAAAATCGGGACGGTGTGGACATACGCGCGTTGTTCAATTATCAATACCCATTTCCATTATTCTGTTTAAATTTCGTCCTCGAGGGACTAAAAGTTCAGATAAATCAAGAGTAAAATAGCAGGTGGAAATTGTACGCGAGTTTTAATCGTTTTCCGATCCGCATGAATTCCGCAGGCTAGTTATCAATCTCAGCGCAACAAATAACATTGTTGTTATCGATTCAACATCGAACACTTTCCAATCTCCTCGTCCCGCGATTTCGTTCAACGATCGAGCACACACGCAGCGCAGGCCCTGGGAGAACAATGGGAAAAACAATATTAGCCGACGCGTGTTGATAGCGCCGACGCGAGGATTAGCGGCCGTCGAATGTTTGCAAAACTTTTGCACAACGCTCCGTCGAACGTTCGAGCGGCTTCCTACTTCCGATTATCCGGCCGGTTTGGTAGCCACGCGGACCGGATCAAGTTCAATATGTATTTACGAATCCTAGTCAATTTTCCAATAACCAAGTTCCGTTCTATAGGTACTCGTTCCGACTCGAAAGCAATCAAGTTTCAATCAGTATTCCGCTTTTCTCTGTAATGGAACGATTTTAGTACCGTATAATAACATGGACATAAATTTTCCACGGGCTGAAACAGCAAATGAAAGTAAGCGCGAGAACGTGTCTTCTCGCGCTAAGGCAGCGATGCGTTTCGGAGAGGACTTTGATGATTTAATACGTTCATACGGAATGATAAAAAATTTCAGTTCCTTAATTCCGATCATCACCAACGATCGGAATATGTTTTCCAAAGAAAAGCAAGCAAATATATGATTCATGTAACTACAATTATTTCTACCTGAAAAAATTCATACGCATACCTCAACTACCAATAAACACGTGCGTAAAATACCAATGGAAATGGGTCAGTAAAAAAGTTCCAAAAATTCGTGTAGAAACGACCTAGATAACCAGTATGCACCCTCGACACTTCTGTACGAATTTAGTAACGTAAAAAATCCCATAAACTCAAGATAACTTATTTTATGAACTAAAAATTAAAAGGTTAACACTAACTGTCTTTTTCTAGGTCATGAAAAAATAGTAGAACTGTACGATCTAAGAAATGGCATGAACTGGGTGCTTTTCTTATTGTTGATAGATCAAGGGTTTACAGTAAATCTTCAGATGGGAAGATATTATATATTAATTATCAATTAATTGTTTCAATTAAGAACAATATGTTATACAGTTCATAAAATTTGTAGTTCATATATAATTAAACTATATAATTTTGTCGCAAATTTTTATCGGGGATAAAGGGTTGGATAGTCATCAATTAAGGTACAAATGAACTTGCAAGATGCTTAGTTCCATCGCTATCGGTTCCATTGAAACGCGAAAACAGCGCGAAGGGGATCACAGCGTTGAGAAGTCGTTCGATATTCGGGTAGGTGGCTAATGTCGCGGTTTCAGCCGCGAATTTCCACGCCGTCGTCGATAATCCGGTTGGACCGCTCGTTGCCGGAAATCACCGTAAATCTGGAAAACCGTGAAAGCCGATTTGGCTACCGCGCCTCCACCGCAAACGATCGAACCACGGCGACAGCCCCTACTACGAGCTTTTCCCGCATCGGAGCGTTGTAATGATCACGCGAGTAAATCTGAATCTACGCTGAAATTTCCAACGGAAACTTGCCAATGAACATATTTAAAGGTGCGCCGAAGCGGCGTGAGAATTTTTTACCGAGCGGAGCGACGGTTTCGGCAAAAACTAGGAAACTCCTGGACAAGGATCTTTGTCTCTCGTTGAAGCAGCTTGATTTTTCGATGTGTCTACTTTTAATTAATTTTGCGAGGAAGCAATATTTTTTTATGCTCTTTGTGTTGAAATTTTCCCTGAGTAATAGCAGGGTATTGTACAATACCCTTTTTTTGCAAATTGTATCTCAAAACTTTATAAACATCAATAGTGTACGATTTTATAGAAGAAACTTTTGTCCACAATATTCCCAACAAATATTTCAACACAAAGAGCATTTGGGAAAAGTGTACAGAAAAAAGTATCTTCTATAAAAGTATACGAAATTATTGTTTAGAAAGATTCAAGAGACAATTTGAAAAATGTCTCGCAAAATGAATTAAGAGTAGGCACAACGAAAAAAACAAACTGTTTCGTATTCTCTGTCTTTGTCTCTCTTAAGAAGAACAATCTAATTATAATTTAGAAACAAATCCCATTTGTCATCGGCTGATGAACTGCTCTGGGTTTAATTGAATCCTCTATATTTGTTGCATCGCGAATTGCAGGGTGGCACGCGATGCATCGAACGTTGACGTTTCGAAACAATTCCAAAGCTGCTGGCGTGAAAAATTACAGGAGTGTAAAGTTGCCAAGCTGGAAAATTGCTAATATGTAAAGTTGTCAAGGTGGGAAATTGCTGGTCTGTAAAGTTGCCGAGGTGGAAAATATCAAAGGTGCAAAGTGGGCAAAGTGGAAAGTTTCGAAGGTGCAAAGGAGCTAGTATGCAAAGTTGCTGAGATACAGAGTTCCTATCGTAAAAACTAGTTAAATTGCAAACGCGAAAAATTCCTAGTATACAAAGTTGCAAGCCTCAAAATGGTTAACGTGAAATAATTGCCAACGAGTAAAGTTGCTACGATGGAAAATTGCTAGCTTCTAAATAGGTCAAGAAGAAAAATTTCTAACCTGAAAAGGTGCTAAAATGAACAGTTTCCAACTTTCCAGCGTCACAAACAGCTAACTTGAAAAATGGCATACAACGTTCCTAACACGGAGAATCTCGAACAAAAATATTGTTCGCACACGAAGTTGCTAACACGAGAGATTCCTACCGTAAAAAGTAGCTAACACGAACGATTATTAAAATGAGTGATCGTTTGGGTGTAAAGTTGTTAACACGAAATACTGCCAACGCGTAAAGTCGTTAACACGAAAGAATGTTAGCACGCAAAGTAGTTTAGGTGAAAAATGACTTCCTTGCAAAGTTGCTGAACTCTTCGTTCCTTTGAATCCGCTGTTTGACTTCGGTTTCGAAATGCGCCACGCGAACTTTTGCAGCGAGTTGGCAAACCTCCATTGTGATTTACCGCAATAACTTGGGGTGTTTAACGCGGCGGGTCTGAATTCCGCGGCACAGGGTCGCTTTTAAAATAGCATAGCCGTGTACCAAGCCGTGCAACCGTGCGTTCACCATTGTTTAGGGGGCTAGACCGGCTCTGCAAGTTTCCCGCTAGAGGATTGGTTCGCCGAATTCGTTTTAATCGCGTTCACTGACGTCGAAGTGTTCCGGGCGAACGAAAGGAGAGCGGGTAACCATTACGAGCCGGCAAATCGTAGTTTCGCAAACTAACGACGCATTTGGCAACCGAGTCAGTCAGACAGAGCGACAAGCTGCTGCGGTAGCTTAGCGAACCATGAATTCCTCGCAACGCTCAACATTGGATAAACGCGCATTTACGCTGTCGATGCGCCGCACCGCGTCAGCCGATTTTATCACGCGTGTACTGTCAGGGTCGATTTACGCAACGGTCACGGTACGCGGAGTTTCGGATGATTTTGCGAAAAGTTCCGGGATTCCAGACTTCGCCACTTCAAAGTCCTGATGGACAAATTGCAAAATCAATTTTTGAAGGTACATGAACTCCAGAAGGACGACCGAGCGATTTTAAATTCTTTAAATTAGTATTAGTAATTCTTGGAAAAAGATTCTATAAAATTTACAAAATATTTTCGGTTGCGTCCACAGTGTACCCCCCCCCCCCTACAGTGTACTCTCGTACACTACTTAGACTCGTGACAGTGCAAACGCACCTTAAAACAATGACTGTGCTCGCAAACACGCACCAAACGATGATTACGCGTGCCATGCTCCAGCTTCAGAAACACTGACACGCGACCAGGTCTGGTTACGTCGCTATAAATGTCACTATTAATCCCGTAACCGTAGGTTTCACTGAAGCCGGAAGAAAACAGACGGCGGCGCACGGTTTCCTGATAAGTCGACTGCGTATCCTTGCGCGAATTCTTATCGGTTAAAACAAGAATGAAAGACAAACTTTATCATTGTGTTTATCAATTTTTTTATACAATATCTAGTCAACTAGTCCTTTTAACATCTGGGAAGAAACTCAAGTCGTTCGGTCTGGGTAAGATCCAAAAATGGATAGTGAAAAATTATTGGGGTATAAAGTTGGAAGCCTCAAAATGGTGAAGTGAAAAATTGCCAGCATGCAAACTTGCTAGGATGGAAAATTGCTAGCACGTAAATTGGCCAAGGTGGATAATTTCTAGCGTGCAAAGTTGGTAAGGTGGAGAACAGCTACCGGAAAAACTGTTTGAATTGGTAACGCGATAAATTACTAATGTGCAAAGTACAAGCCTCAAAATGATTAACGTGAAAAATTGCCAGCCTCCAAAATTGCTAAGATGGAAAATTGCTAACTAATAAATTGGCCAAGGTGGAGAATTTCTAGCGTGCAATGGTGCTAAAGTGGACAATTACTAGTGTATAAAATTGAAAGCCTCAAAATGGTTGACGTAAAAAATTGCCAGTATGCAAAGTTGCTAAGATGGAAAATTACTAGACTGTAAATAGGCCAAGGTGAAGAATATTTAGCTTGCAATGTTGCTGAGATGGATTCAAATTTTAAGGAAGTTTTTCAAATGCACTACTTTCGCTTGCCGACTGCAATTTCATTTTGTAGCAGAAAATGCCGTTGCAGGTTCTGCGACACGAGCAGCGTGCATCAGCGTCGCCATGTGATCATTTCACGGTGCGGTCTCAGTCTTGTTTCACTGTCGGTCTACTCACCCTTCGCTGCCCACACTTCCCCGGCCCTGAGGGACTCGATGAAGAGCTCTAGATCTCTGCGGCACTCTGGCGTTAGTTTCCCGGGCACTCTGGCCCACCTGAGAGGATCGTAAAGATCGGCGAGCCATTGTATGCTGTTGGCTGTCCTCTGCGGCTTCTCCCTCGTGAAGTCAAGATCCAGATCCTTCGTGGCTGGTTCCTCTTTCTTGTCGAAGGTCTTTAGGTGGTTCTTCCAATCCACCTCTGGTTTGTTCTTGCCGAAGCCAATCAGTCGGCCGTGGTCCTTGGTATCGTCTCGGTCGGTCTCGTTCAATTTCACCGGGACGTCCGTGATCGACTTGTTCCTCGACTTCCCTAGCCTGAGGATGTTCGACTCGTTCCTAGGGACGTCCGCCTGCACGGCGCACAGCACCGCCAACAACAGACACGTCGAATAAACAGACATGTTCCACCTTAATTAAACTCGACGTTCTTCGTTCAGCTACGCGGATTCGATGGGCCTTCATCGGCCTCCACCGAGACGTCCGGACGTCATCTCGAGCTGCCACGTCGCCCACGAGCTTCCGTGATTCGATGTTGGACCTCTCAACGGGCTAGCAACGTGAGCATACTCGGCTCTCGACCGCGTTTCCGACTGTGGAACGAGGTTCACTTTCTTTTTTTCACTGGTTGCTTTTACCAATTCTTGAGAATGGAATCCGGCACTCGGTTGGGAGACTTAGGTCACCGTTGAGATTTGGGTTATGGGTTTGGAGAATCTATGGGAGAATTTATAGAATCGTTTAAAATCTCGTTGTATATTAATGCTTGAATTGATTGAAGTAGATCTGCATTGAGTCTCAAACACTCCATTAATAGTCTTTAGAATTGAGTTGAAGATCTTATCGTCTACCGAGGATTAACCAAAGTAGATCCAGGTTAGATCCTGGACCAGTCACTCGGTCAAGAGTCTCTAACTCGTTCACATAACTATCACTTTCAGATAACTTGAATCAGGTGTTGATCGCTCGATCAAGAGTCTTTAAAAATCTTGCATTCGACAAGGTTCAGATGAATTTCAGTCGATTCTTTGACGGTAGTTGACTCGATTGAAATGATTGGACTGAATGTTTCGAGGGGTTTCACTGATCGATCGATGAAGATCTCGGTGGTCCTAAGAACGGAGGACAAAGGTGGACGCGCGCGCGAGGCTAAGGATCACGCACTGAATGAAGCGAATCGAGTTAGCAGCCACGTTCACCCATGGACACCGGTCCCCTTTCTCTTGACGATGTACGCCACCGCCGCTGGTAAATATATTTCCTTCTTCGGGCCCCCGAACAAGCGCACTGTCGCCTTCCTTTTGCCTCCTGCC
The DNA here is from genome assembly GCA_028455595.1 of Lasioglossum vierecki. Taxonomy (NCBI): domain Eukaryota; kingdom Metazoa; phylum Arthropoda; class Insecta; order Hymenoptera; family Halictidae; genus Lasioglossum; species Lasioglossum vierecki. Next base: position 24,317,750 of record CM052338.1, on the reverse strand, counting down.
ACACCAAGAAATAGCCGCGAATCTCTCCGCGATTCTCCCGGCGCGCTTACGAAACACGGTGCGCCGCACGCTGTTCTGCACGGGGACGGTTCGCCACAGAAATTCGACATTCTTCCCATTTGTTAACCGACTTCGAGAAAGGAGGAGTTCACTCAATTCGATCTGTATGTGCCTTTTTTCCTATGCTTTTTCATCGATTACCCCTGATGGATGGACCAATAGAAACTAAACCTTCTGTATTTTTAGGGTACGTCTCCTGATTGGTCCCTTGAAAACAAATTTTTGCATTTTTTCATTTATTCATTTTATGATTTTTATTATCGTAGAAAGACCTACTGGCAATTTTTCGTTAGGTGCAATTTTAAACAAATTAAAATAACTGCAACATCTATATGCCACCTACAACTTATTAAAATTAATAAAGAGAAAATGTTGGTCTGGCTTTTATTTGTCTAATGAGAAAATGGGTCTCTGAGAAAATTAAACTGGATAGCGTCAAAGTAGAGACGTCACGACCTAAAATGAGCACAGGTAGAATATCGTAACTTTCTTTTATATAAAGTTACGGCAAGTCTAAGATCCACAATTTGTTACACTATTCTTGACCTATATATTAACATTACTAAAAGAGAAAATGAATTTTAACCTAACCTCTACTTCTTATAAATTATCGACTGAGAAAACTTTTATTTTACATGCAGACTCATAAAGAACTCCGGGTAAATTATTATAAAATTATACGAATAAATCGTAGAGATTCTTCAACGCGAAACGATGTATCGATTTCAAAAAACAATATTTCCGTATCCTCTCGAACGTAGGGATGGGAGAAGCCACGGAATAGAGCATCTTGTCTAAATGGACGTGTTTCAATTACTATCCCCAATACTTTTTCTTCGAACTGTGCAGTGAATACTATGCAAGACCGGTTGGAAGGCTGCGCGTGTATACTCGCAGCCCGTGAGTGGTGAGTTACAGCCGCGTGCACACGGCTGATCCCGTAGAAAGCACTCCGGTTGTGCATTGCGCAACGGACACAACCGGATCTCCTCGGGAAGCAGTTTCCGTGGAGGCTGCAACGGCCTCCAGATGTATTGCGATTACAGAAGGACGAACGGGCGATCGAGAAATTCGGAGAGAAACTTCCGAGCTTCTCGTGAAGAACTCTCGGAATCGCGTCGCGTCGGTGTAGAGCGCGAAACTAAGAGTGGCTCGTGCCGGGGACGACTTACGGAAACCGTCAAATAAAAGTGAAAATACGGGACAAAGGCATGCTAACCGGTGAACCTAATGGTAACCGGCGACTTCGAAGGTCTTCCCTCGTTTCCTGGATTCGCAACAATGCCAAGTATACAGGTTCATTCATACCGTTCAGTATCTTTCATTGCCACGCTTATATTAGCTTGCCGTACTATCGTTGTCGTTGTCGTTGTCGTTATCATTATCGTTATCGTTATCGTTCTTGTCGTTATCACTATCGTTATTGTCGTTGTTGTAGATGTTGTCGTCGTTGCGGTTGTTGTTATCGATATTGTCGTTGTTGTCGTTGTTGTAGATTATAGAAAGTTTACCTTCAATTTCGTGTTGGTCCGTTTCCTGGAATCGCAATGATGGCAAATCTACAGGTTCGTTGGCCAGTTTCGTTGATAGAAAGTTCGCCAAAATCAGCTGATACAGTCAGAATGTATTCTTCATATGAACACAAAATTGTACCTTATATTTTATTATCGTCAATGTACTGCCATTAGAAAGTACATATGCAGCCAGTAAATATAAATTTTCTTTTTTTCTGGCAAATAAAAAAGGACAAAGTAATAAAAAAAGTACACCTGGTCAACTTCAAAGAGCAAATCAAAATTGCGAGCAACGTTCGAACTCGTGCTCTATTTATCTGGCTCCAAAGTTTCACAATTTCCGGGATTCATGGGTCGGAGACGAACCATTTATCACTTGAAATCGCTATCGAGGAAGAGGTTTCAGAAAACGCTTCCCGGACGGTGCGTGTTCCGAAGCAGACTTTCCAGAGACGAACGGGAATGGGTACCAGAGGACTTCTAAAGGGGACGTTCGTTAAACGTTTTTCTTTGGGTAAATCCAGGCTGCAGTGGGAAGGCAAAAGTAATCGACGGACTCGCTGTGTCCACCTTAATTCAACCGATTCAGAGGACACTCGAATCAGAAGGCAGGCTCGAGACGAAAAAAGCGGGACGGTTTCCGGGTTTTCTCTGGATTTTTCACGTTAACTCGGAGCTCGTGTCGTTTATCCGATGAAAAGGGGAGTGGAAATTGTCAGAGGGCGCGTTTCACAGGGAAAGGAGGAGTGAGAGGTCGCGAACCAAGGGAAAAATTGTTACCGCTCTGAAACGCTGACCTCCTTTTCTTTCCCTCTTTCGCGCACTCTCGTCGATAAAAAAGCCGCCAACCCTGATTTTCTTGTTGCACGGAGCCTCGAATCGATGCGCGGACCTATTGAAATTCGAGTGACATTCGAGCCAGTGAAATGTTGCTTGCAGAAACGAACAAAAGACGGGAACCGAGACCGGGCCACGGTGTCTTGAGAGATCGATGCCTCGCCTCCCCTATTTCCTCGCGGTTGACGTTCTTTTATCTCAGACAAGCTCCGAGACACGATTCCTGAAAAGTAAAACACCGATCCATCGGACCATGATCGATGATCCCGGCTCCTCTCGTTAGTGGACGCGAACCTTGCATCGGTCGCGGAACATTTGTTAAACCGCCTCGGCAGACGTCGTTGCTAGACCACCGTGGGGAATAGAAACAAATGGAGCAGCTGACTTTGAGCGATACAAATCGCTTCGCCGAATGGCATCCGATTTTTCTGCGGCGTTGTTCCGATCACAATGATTCGAGTGCGTTCCCGAGGCTGTTCTCTTGAATGATGTGTAACGCGGAATCAATCGACCTGAAATATCAAGCAGGAACGATCCCGTAAATAACATCTGCCGTTCGTACCATCGGATTTTTCCTTGGGGACCGTTCACCGTGGAGAATTGTTCAATAAGCTAGAAAAATGGTATCGAACGCGGCTTCCGGACGAAGTACTGTGAAATTTGTTCATTTACTAAAATATCACACCTTAAATATCGCTATTTTATGTTGCTTTATAAATGTCCATTAATTTCGGAAAGTCACATTTAATTTGATCGGTGAACCTTAGAGGAGGCAGCTCCGATGTCCTTGACCTTGACATACGTTATCGAGGACAACATTCTCAACAACTTTTGTCATTACAGCTACCCCCGGCGCTCGCTCTTACTTTTCGAGATATTTGCGAAAAACTATAGCAAATACTGTTTTGAATTTTACGTATTCTTCCACGTTCCGTGGCAACGTAATCCTGTTAATTTTTTGTTTGTAAACACGTTGCGGAGATGCGAAACGACTTATTGTCTTTAATAAGATAACTCTTGGAACTCCTCAATGAATTCTTATACTACCAGGAATAGTTTCATGACAAAGGAAGAGAAGATTGACATTTTATAAGTATCATTCTTCATCGAAAAAATGTCTTTTCTTCTCAACATCCTAACGAACCCATTCAGTATTGTCCGTCCTTTTTTTCTTGAGCAAACAACATTCTCCTGCGCTAGAAACCCATACCGTGAACTTAAAATCACTGTGGGTAAGTTATTAAAAAATTATGCTCACCCGACGAATTTCTTTCTCGACCTAAAAATCCGTGAAGGCAATTCATCTTGCTCACCAACTTTCTAAAATATGTCTCGACTTCTATTAAATAAATCAGATTTAAAAACTATATTTTGAATTTCATAACTATTGGAAAGCAATAAAAAGTATTAGCGGAGGTTTCAGTTTATTTATTCAAAAGCCTAAACAATCAGTTGGTTCTGGATCACTGCGGCTAAATATTTACTGTTTCGGCCGTGAACCACTGTGGTATTAACGATTCGATGGAGCGCGTTTATGGTCGAGAATTATGCTTGTTCGCACCCAGAAGAGAAAGCGGTATCGACGGAAGACCGATTTCTATTACGATTTCCGAATGTCTGTCTTCGTCTTCACATTATCCCGTCTCACCTGCTGAACGAAAGATTTATATTAAACACGAACCATATTAAATCAACTATCTTCAGTCGATAAAGAAGAATTCGCGTTTCGCTTTTATCGATCGAATAGCATTTCTTTACACGGTTCAAACGATCGTTGCTTCGTGACGCTGTTAGACCGATTATTGTTTTTCTTATTGTTGAACTTTTATTTTTTATGTTGTGCGTTTGATAAATATTCGTTAGAGAAGTTTGCTATTTTGAAGATACGATGATGTGTAACGCTTATTATGTAGATGTAGTTAATTATTTAGATTCGATGTATGGGGCATACATCGTTGCTTGATTTAAATGATGCCGAGTAGTTTTTAATAGCTGAAATATCCACGAAAATGGTTTTGATAAAGTAGCGATAAGAATTTTAAAAATAGATCGTTTGGGAATAGTTCTGAGTGTTTTGGGAGATGTTCTTCCAAGTCAGGATGGCCGAGCGGTCTAAGGCGCTGCGTTCAGGTCGCAGTCCACACTGTGGGCGTGGGTTCGAATCCCACTTCTGACAAATAATTTTTTCCATCGAAAAATTTTAGAAACTCTAACCGTATGCTCTTACAACCGGTTAAATAAATATTTTATCAAATTTGCGTAATGATTACTTTTAATCTAAAATCGAAAGCTGATAACAAATAGCAAAAGCCCAACATATTATAGAGTTGAAGAACGAACGGTGTATGTATAGCTAAATTTATAAAAATAAAAATTTAGAAATAACAGAAGAATTGTAAAATTACAATCGCCAACAGTTTGCAAAAAGAAGATTGAAACGAGCGTCCGTGACAAACACGTCGGTCGTTAACTTCTAGTTATCGCTGTGACCAATTTTTTTTACAAACCCGTTCTGGCATTTCCTTACAATATTATAATAATAAATTTTAAATTAATACTTGGGGCTTGCAAGTATGCGCTGAAACTACGAAGCTGAACGACCATAATATTCCCGAACGTCCACACCATGTGGAACGCTTAGCACCGCACAACGTTCAACGCCGTCGCGATCCATTTAGAACCTAATCGCAGACGGGTCGTCGAGTAGATGAAATCGACCTTTGACCCTCCTAACGCCTCCGTGCGCACACGAATTCATGAAACGTTAACGGCTTCTACTCGACCTGCTCCATCATTCATAACCGACCGTTGAAAAAGACGCTGATATCATCGAAGAACAAACGCGTTGATGAAGCGACCGCGGAAGAAAACATGTCAATTGACCGTAGATTCTTCTTCGGCAGTAATCAGACACATTATGGATCTTTAACGGTGAAGAAAAATTGTCTACCTCGATTACAACAAACGGGAGTCGGATGGAAATCCATCTTCACGCTTATTAACCTTCTGGCCGAGTGACTTTTTCATGGCGAACGCTTAAAGAGGCGTCATCAACGACGAGTAGGACTGAGGTAACGAAAATTGTGTCGTAATTAACCCGAATACGGCATAGTTTGCGCAAATGTGGATAGTATGCTGCAGCAAAATGAGAAATGGCCACTGTGGACTCGTAGACGCGTTTCAAGAATGGCAAGGGATGTCCTATTTTACCATGTTACCATGTTTTTATTAGCTCACTTTCTTGTTTGTTTGTCTGTTCGGTGGAAAATTTTTCAATAGATTTTAAACTAACTTCCCGATAAGCTAGAGACTTGAAATTGGATACATGGTTCAGAACTGGCTGACAATGCATTATTAAAAAAAATATATTTTTTAAAAGTCTATCCGTTTCGGAGAAAATAATAATTAAATATTTACCTCTATTTTACTATGCGCGCGCACTCTGACTCGTCCCCACTCCACGGGCTCACTTCGCCCCGACAGAGCTCAGTATATCATAGTACGTCGCCGCGCGACAATCGGTATCGCTTTCTTTACCTAGTGAGTGTACAAAGTATTAATTATAGTGTTTATAGTCGCGCTCTGATTGGTCCGTGTTTTTTTGTTAATAACTCCTTAACAAAGCCGCGTACGTCATTTTTGCAAAGGAAAATATCGCTTCAAATGACATCAGGAACCTCCCATTTCCGGTTGTTGTAGGAATTTTTGAGACACACTGTATACGAGGCTACTATAGGAAGTACTAATTAGGAATCCCCCCACTCTCCACCAGAAATTCATAAAATCCAGCCGTCAGTAATTAGAATTTCCGGCGCGACGGTCACGCTCTCGGCAATGAATTTCTGGTCGCGGAAAAACGGCCGTAACAGCGTTTTTTCGAAAGTAACGATTGAGAATGCCGTTATCGGCGGTTTCCCACGACGCGTAAAAATCCGCTCGCACGAGCTCCCGGTGGCCGAGGAGCCTGTAAAGCTGAAGAGCCGCATCGCGTCGTCGTGGTCCGCCGTTCGCGAACGCGTCGAACAGCGTAATTAGCCGCGAGCGAGCGAGAACAACCAGCGGAAATCAGTTTGCGTACATTACGGGGCTATCGCTTAACGGTAACGATCGTCGGCAAGGCTGCATGGTCTCCAGTCAAGTTCAAGATCTATTCGCGTATCGTCCGCCATCAACCGCTTAAGAGTCTCGCGGTAGAACGGAACGGTAAAAACGTTGTTTAACACCTCCAATGTCTTTCCACTTTACATATCTCACTCTGCTCGACCTCCTCGACGACCTTCGGAACGTTTAGCATTTGCTCGATGTCTCTTGAGAATTTATTGGATTTTTCATTTAGCATTTCTGAAGATCATCTCTAAGATTCGAAATCTGGAACGTGAAAATTAAGTCAGGAAGTTGCTTGATATTCTGTATAGTAATTTCGGTTTTCAGTCAGGTATTGTCAGAAAAAAGGACATTGCTCAGCTGTCTCTTCAAGGCTTCCCAAATTTTGTATGTCCATAATATTTGCTCGCAATTTGAGTCAGGGACTGTAGTAAAAGTTGAGAGACGTTCTGTTTTTTAATTTCTCGATTTATAAGAAAGTTATTGTAATCACACCGAAAATCCAAAATCGAATTTATTAGCATATCTTCTCGTCACCTATAAACGTCATCATCTTCACTGTAAAGTCTTGATCTAAGAAAAACAAATATCCCTTCCACTGATGGGCGTGAAGTAGCAGGTGACAAAAAGGAATAGAACTACACCACCTAAGTAATAGCAGGGACCCAAGGGTTTTTCTTTGGTTGAACTTAGTTTACTGTAAAACGGCAACAGGTAACCCCGCTGTGAGACCGTCCGAACAATGACACGAGCGACTAGTCTCTTCATGTGAACCTGGTAGGCAAGATTTATGCTCGGTCATGCAATTAACGTTCTTTAAACGCGATTTTACGAGGGAAGAAACCCCCGACTCTGAGAAGCGGCCTCGTACGCCACGAGATTCATCGACTTCTTGTTACCGAGTCATTGCATATACATAAGCTATTCGTTCGCGGATTCGTCCGTAATATCCGCGGGACTTTTTTCTAAGCTCTGTCTGCCGCACCGATGTGTGTTTGGCGTTATCTGCAACTATTCCTGTCATCGTTGCTAATGCTAATTTCACAATAACGAGTAGCGTGAGACCTACTTCCTGAAACGCCGCTGATGACCCAGGCACGCGGTAATTAATATTCTTCAGCTTCGGCGATGCGTTGAAAACGGTCAAACGGGTTACCGGGATGCCGACCGCTAGATTCTGGTAGTCTTGCTACCGATCGTCAACATGGAAGTCGTTTGTGGACCTCTAATTCCAAATATTGTTACTGTTTGACCGCTGAGCGAAGAGCCGAAGCGTGCCTCGGGCCTGTCTTTGTTTACCTGCCTCGGTTGAACCGCGAGGGTGAGGGGCAGCGTTATGGAAAGGCAAGGGGTGAGACTCAATTTAGCATTGTATTATAATTGTTGAACCATAAAAGATATCGGAATGAAATTTTCACTATAATTCATTAAAAAAAAATTGTAATCATTTTTTAATTAAGTCTTCAAATTTAGTTGTCTTGAAATAAAATTAAAAATTGCTCATTTGTTACTTATTCAGTAGTTTCTCGATATGAAGAATAAATGTTGAGTAGAAATGAACTATAAGCTCCTAAAAAGTTATTTTCCTCGGTTCGCTAGTTCAGCTATCATAATTTAATGGAAAAATGTTGGCGCTTTATTTTACACGTCTGTAAAACCAACAACTTTGAAGATCTATCGGAGGGACGACTTTAACTAAATAATTCCGACTGGCTTTCTCACGGAGGCTACTCACAGAAATAGGGGAATTTTCGCAAATTACTCGTTCGTTCGGGCATCCAGAATTCTCGAGGCGTTGCAGAAGGAGTCGCGAGCCCGAGGGGCCCGATTCGTGCGGCGTTTCCTTGCTTATCGCGAGTCATCTCGAAAAACTGCGAACAATCACCCGCGAACGTAGAAACACGAGAGGCTGTTTTCTCCGGTGTGTGCGCCGCGGCTTATCGAGATTGCAGCACGTTTCTAGGCAACGGAATTACCAGCGGCGAGCCGCCTGAAGAGTAAACGATTTCTCGATGCGGCCGCGCATCATCGAACGGGCAGCCGTCCAATGTAGAAACGAATACTATTTTCTTACCACGTATATTGACTCTTACAAGAAGAAGTCACAGTGGCGTGGTCGCCCATTGTGATCAAACTTTTTCTAGGTAATCTAGAGCAAAAACAAATTACTTTATGCCCGAGCGTTTTTGACAACACTTATTATTTATCGAGAAAGTTATCATTTAATTTTATAGTATTCAGAAAATATCTTAATGTACTTTATATTTATTTAATGGATCAAAACCAGATTTAGCTTTCCTAATTTTCGAACATATTTACAATTATTTAAGACGGCGTTACATTTTTGTTGCAAACATTAATTAAATAAGATGATCCTAAACTGTTCGTGCAAAGATTCAATGAAAAAATAAATACTATAATAAATAGTGCATAATTTTGCAATAATGCGATTCATTGGATTAATTAATCCATAAGTAGATTTCGCTTTAAGTGTTTCAAAGTGCATTGAAATCTATGCAATGGTGGCAACAGCAGTATCAAGAGGGTTGATTGTATTCGGTAGCAAGCACAGTATCCTGAACGACAGGAACACCGCAGGAGGGTTATAAAAGGGAGAATTCCGGTACGAAATTAGCCGCAGGTTCTTAGGCGTCAATTAATTACCGACGACATTGTCCGCGCGGCGTTCCTTTCGCGTTTATTTGACTGAGTAATTGCCGGGAGCTAGTTAGTTACGATTAGAGTTGCTACTGGATGCGTTATCTAACCTCTCGCGCAACGGTAAACCCCCAACGTCGCTGAATTGAAATTCATTGAACCGGTCGTGCGTCGGCGAGCAGCGTCCGCGATTCGTGGAGAGGTCAAGCTCGGCTGATTCTCCCGCACTCGCGAGCAAGGAATTTAATCGAACGTGTCCCGTCTCGTCTCGTCTCACCCAGTCTCATCCCATCTCCTCGTATCACGCAGGGTCGCTCGAAGTAGGCCTCCTCAAAACGGAACCCGCGACAGCGAAAGATCGAGCACGCGATCGAGAAACACTGTCCACCGCTGCAGTACGAACTGCTCCGGAAAGAACAAAAATTCAATTCTCATGTTTCGTTCTTATCGCGAACTCTTGCGATGACAATTCTTATTTTTGAAATTCATAGTCTCTAGGAAGACTACCAAAATTTCTTCAGAACATCATAGAACCAGAAATAGGAAAGATTCCGTAAAAATTCGGGACGTTAGATTAGCCTAAACTATCAGCGAGGCCCTTCTGTAGCTCTTAGAATTGACTCGTTAGGTGGAAAACTACCAAAATTTCTTCAGGATATTATAGAACCAGAAATGGGAAAGATTCCGAAAAAATTCGGAACGTTAGATCAGCCTAATCTATCAGCGAGGCCCTTCCGTAGTTTTCAGAATCGACTCGTTAAGTTAGGTTAGGTTCCTCGTGGATGATTCATCGAACGATGCTGGGAACGTGAGCAGAAATTAGAAAGAAGTAGGAAAGATTTCGAAAAAATTCGGAACATTAGATCAGCCTGATCTATCAGCGAGGCCCTTCCGTAGCTCCGAGAATCGACTCGTTAGGCGGCTGGGTTCCTCGTGGATGATTCATCGAACGATGCAGGGGACGGGAGAGGAAATTAGGTGTGCTGTCTCGCATGGCGCAGAGAAGACTCGAAGGGAGCTAAACCGCTACCTTTCGCGGCGTCGGCGGTGGCAGCAGATGCCGCGAATCCTGTGGAATCATGCACACGCTCGCAGCGTGTAAACAATCCGCGTTTAGAGGTATCGCGCATCAATCTTGATCCTCGGCCGGCGATTGCCGCACTGCGCCGCGCCAAGCTGGGCCAAGCTGCGCCGAGCCGCGCTGTGTCCGCCGTTGTTAACAATAAATCCAGTGTTTATACGGGCCCTCGTGTAACAAGTTTCCGCCGGACTATGCGAACACCGCGCTCCTCCTCGCTCTCCGCAACCAGTCTCCATCGCGGCCATATGTTGCCTGTCATCTTGCCTTAATAATCGCGCTTCCGCGACCGTGGAATACTCTTTACTCGAGGTGGTCCGACTAGGTCTGGAGATCAAGCCGAGTAATTAGCCTTTTAGGCGAGAAAAGTCTGGGAACACCGTTCACACATTATCCTTCGGCAATTATACCGTCATTTTAAAAGCCGGAGCCCTTTGGCCCGTGGATATAATAGATCTTTCTGATAGATCCTTCGACTGCGATGGCAATTTCAATTTTCAATCAATCACTCGCCCCTAGTTGCTTAATCTCCTCATTTCGCCTGGGATTATTCTCCACAAAATAGCTTCCGAGCTTTCGTTTGGTACAGCACAGCTATTGCAAATCATATATATTGATTAGCTTGAATTATACAGGGTGGTTAGCACCTAGTGGTACTACAGTTTCGAATTTTCCTTTTTTTTTTTAGAATCACCCCCTTCTCCAGCTCTATTCATTTTCATATAGAAAAATTTGTAAACGGACTTTGAACAATAGAATATAACACGACCAATTTGATCATTAAGAGTCGTTTACACAAGAATCCTTACATTGCCAAAATAAAAGCCAAATAAAGTTGTTAAAGCCGAAATAAACCAATAATAGGTTTCAATGGCTCAATAAAAAAAATACATTGCCAAAATATCACGCTTTGCCAAACATTTGGCGTTGGCACAAGGAATGTCTCGTGTTCGAGCTAGCAATTACTCTTTCAAGGGGAGAGGTCGGTCGCGGATTTTGCAAAAACCGTACGGAGCCGTGGTAAGAATAAAATAACAGTCGGCTCCTGTTCTATGCGTCTATGAAATCGAAAGACAAGAGGCCCGAAGGATAACGGGACGGGAAAACGGCGAACGCACTTTCGAGCGTGTTCGTTTTGTGATACGAATTCGAAATTCGAGGCGATGCGGTGGCTGCAAGTTTTTCGCGGAACTGCACCTCGCGGTCGCGTGACGCGATTTTAACGAACCACACCGAGAGAGAGAGAGAGAGAGAGAGAGAGAGAGAGCTGCACGCTTCTCGCGACAGCCACCCGCAACCTTTCTTGGAAATCGTACTGTTATCTCTTCGTGCCGCGATTCAGGAACGCCGTTCGCTGACTCTGAATTCGTACGATCGTACCGGGAGAAGAATGAGACGTATCCTATAGAGTCAGGTCGGGACAGATGCATCAGATTTTGTTTTTTGTATAACAAATTTTTTATTGAGCATAGTTTATGAGGCATAGTTTAATTATTTATTGAAGTCTCTCTAATAAAATACAACGTTAAATGAGTAATTTATTTTATATGTATACATTAACACGCTGTTTAACATTAAGCCTAGCACCACCAGTCAAAATAATCGGTTCCAGATTTTTTATTTTACAATTATTAAAATAATAAAAATAATTTCATAAGAAATGTTTGTATACATATCTTTAGTAAAGTCTTCATAAAATCAGTCTCGACATTTTTATAAAGGAACATGTACCAGTCACTTTAAAGCCCCGCTAGGTTTAGTGCTCAAAAGTTCAATAAAGTGCATCTCTCCCTGGGGCCTAGGGTTAGATGCATTTATAATTGGGGATAGAACAACAAATCCAATCTACTTTAGTTATGGTTGAATTTCATTCTATGAAATAATTATGAATATCTTCATGACTGTTCATGTACTTTTCCTTCGATTTTCAACATGTTCAAGTATGATTCAAGTGAATATGAATCAACTATATATGGGCAAAATGAAAAAGGTCATATGTAACAAAAAAAAATATTTTAGAGGAAGCATCAGTGAATTCTGGAATTAATATATAATAGTCAACATCATAAATATAAAATCCAAAAGGATTCGCTACTGCAGCTAATAGGTAGGATCGCAACGCTGAAGCGGCTAGCCTAATGAGCCCACGAGACTCGATTACGTTATTGAGCCGTTGATCTCGGAAGGTGGGGGACTCGAGGGGCGCGAATCGCGCGGTTTACACGACGCCGGAATTAATTGGGCCACGTGAACCGAGAAAACGAACGATCCTAGGGTCCGCGATCCGAAACGGAACAATGGCGGCCGCTCACTTTTGTGTGCAAATCGGATTACGCTCGCGCGCGCCGAACATACCGCTTTTACCAGAGGCTCGCGAGCAAAATGAGTCGGTGGATCTCGTTCGATATCGTTTTATTGCGGCATTGTTCCTTCCCCAGCTGGCTCGTTCGAGACCTATCGACGCGGTCTTTGGTCCCTCGATCCGGCCGTTGCAGTTAGCCTCGCCGCGCCGGTAGCCTTACGCGCCGAGAATTCGCAAACACGTATGAGGCGCTCTCATGCAGCATAGTTCCTCGGGATCCTACAAATTCACAGCGACGTGACAAACTGGTTAACGCCGGCCAAACCTTGATTCTCTGCCCCAGAGCACAGAAATCCGAAGAATCCCGCTCTAAACAATCGCCGGGGCGATTTCTTTCTGCAGCGGAGTCGTCAATTTTATCTGCCAATTTTATGCATTTAGAACAAAAATAGGGGTTGGGTTATTCAACACGTTATTTAACGGTGAAAGTCTCATTACAATCAAAGTTTTTAGTTTTTGGAGAAAGAAGATATTTATTATTGAAATTAATAAAACTTTTGCATCGTCTAGAATCTCCTAGAAGAGGAAGAAAACCTATGTACATTTGCCTGTATATTTTTCAAAGTCTATTAACCGCGATGATGATTTCAACCAAGATCTAATTAATATGTAAATTATTAATTTCCTTGAAACTGGAATAAAATTCCATGTTGTTATCTGGGTTATTATGTGTTATATGTTAAATATATACGATAATAAAAAAATTGAAGTTTCTTCCAGCTTCAAGGAAATTAGTAATTTACATATTGATTAGATTTTAGTCGAAATCCTCATCACGGTTAATAGGCTTCTTAGGTAGATAAGGTAGAGAGATTAATACAATTTAAGAACGTCAAAAAATGCTCCTCTATATGGCTACTGCCTCTCACAATTGATAAAGACACTTTTCATTTTGCATAAAAATCCGGAGTACGATTGATTGAATATAGATTGCATTTGTTCAAAATCTTTTCTATCATAAACTATTTTCCTTGCTCGTTTGATTCCGTATAACGAGTATTCGGCAATTTTCTAAGCCGACGCGTGTTTTTACCGTTTCGCCGTTCCAGGAGGAAGTTGCTGGAGTAAATTCCTAATTTGCGATTTTTTTCAATCGGATTGCGGATTTCGCGGCGAAACGGGAATCATCGCTCGCGGCCGGTGAACGCCAGAATTATTAACGGTAATAAGGAGCGATAAAAATAACGGGATTCACTTAGATCGGGAGCTCCCCCCGTCCAAGCGATCCGTCTGGCATCCTTGGCGCCTCTTAATCTCCTCGACATCGCGTTATTGTTCTCGAGGGTATGCGGAAAAGGCGCGACTTTCTCGTTCAAGTGGCATTTTCATATTCGCTTATGACACAATGACGATCTGCTCGTTTTCGATCACTGCATTTTATACATCCATCGCGCGTTCCTTCATCTCATGCATACGCAACATATGCATCCATAACTACATTTTTACATTAATGATTCCGTTCTTCTATGCGAAATAAAATTGTCAGCATTTATCACAACGTACAGGAGCTACATATATATTAATTTCTTCATGATTTTAATAAGTCCAAAATAATAAAATAGTATGTTTACTCAATACTTTGTATAAGCTTGCTGTAAATTTCACTTGGTAATCAAAGCGATGATGTACTACCGATCGTCACCCAGCGACGTACTATAATATACTGAGCTCTGTCGGGGCGAAGTGGGCCCGTGGAGTGGGGACGAGTGCGCACGCATAGTAAAGTAGAGAGCGTTGTCGCGCAGAGTGGGGATTGCTGAACGCTATAGCGTTTCGCGGGGGGGTTAAAAGGTAAATATTTAATTATTATTTTCTCTAAAAAAATTTTTTTGAAGAATGCATTGTCATCCAGTTCTGAGCCATGTACCCAATTTCAAGTATGTAGCTCATCAAGAAGTTAGTTTAAAATCAATTGCAAAATGTGCCACCGAACAGACAAACAAACAAGAAGCGAGCTAATAAAAACGTGGTAAAAATAGTGTTCGACCAAGCCACTCCCGGCTGGCAATGATTCTCGCGGGATTCCTGTTCCAATTCCACAAAGGCTTCCGAGAGGTTTCGCGTTCTCACGCGACCGGGTGCGGGTTACTTGTCAGCTTATCGGCCAGGTACGCTCTCCGTGGAATTCGTGGGTGGTTAGCAAGGTAAGGCAAGACAAGGCGCGGCAAGGTGCGAGCCGCGAACAGTCCGGGTGTGTAAACGCGGAAATCGTGCCGCGGAATCGCGTCCGAAGCGTCCGCTCGAAACGGCTGGCCCATATTCGACCGACTTTCGAACACGGCCGTACAGTTATCCGTGCACACGCGTGCGTTCTTTCGGCGGATCCTCGGATTCCTCGCGTCTCGTAAAATCCTAGGCGGACAGCTGTTGCCGGTGTTGTTGCGTGGCAACGGTTTCCTGACTCGGCTCCGTTCCGCGGCCTCGGAATGTCGATCGATCCGTCCTTTTGTTCGCTCCGAAAGAATCGACGAAGCTGCCTCCTACTGTACCTGGCTCTGTCTACCCTTTCGGGCCTTAGATTCTTCAACGTAATGGGTCCGAGGTGACTGGATGACTTCATTCTACATTATAGCTTCTTCATTCTCTAGATTCTTCACTCTAGCTTCATTCTAGGTCCATGGTCTTTGCTTAGATAACACTGTCCAACAAATTTCAACTTTTTTCATGTTTCCATATAACTCTTAGGTGGATCTTATACAGCTTTTCTAATTCTGAATCTGGACTTAATTTTTTTCTAAATATTAAGCATTTGTCTTTCTTCGCACACGTTTTCTGGAAAGCTTATTTTACGAGGAGGCAATTTATCTAATTTTTTAGATTTTCTACAAACACTATCTTTCCCTGCTTCACATTCCTTATCCTGAGTCACACCTTCATCCATACATTTTCATTTAATGTTGGTAACGATCGCTTCTAAGAAATGTCTTGCGGAAATACTTTGGAAGATAGCACACGCAGTCTCTATCCGGATGACGGTTTTATTCTAGTAAGTTCAATAGACAGTTTATCTGGACAATTATTTTATTCTATTACAGCGGATCCAATAGTTCTGGTCAACGATTTCATTCTATTCTAATGGATCGAATGGTCAGTCTCTATCTGGTCAACGATTTCATTCTATTCTAATGGATTCAATGGCCAGTCTCTCTCCGGTCAACGATTTTATTCGAGTAAATTCAATTGCCAGTCTGTCTAGCTATTCTAGTAAATTCAATGGCTAGTCTGTCTAGCGAACGATCTTATTCTAGTAAATTCGATAGCCAATCTGCCTAGGTCAACGAATCTCACTCCATTCTTGTATCGCGTGTAGAAAGGAATACCGTAGGAGCGAGACTCTGAAAATTTTCTGTATGTGTTCGATTGTATGTTACGAGGAAAATATTTTTTTCTAAATGTTAAACGAATCTTAATTTCGTATTAAAAGTAGAATATTTTTTCCTAATATACAGATCATATTTATTTCGTATTATGATAAAAAAAAATTTTTCTCATTATGAAACAGATTTTTATTTAATATTTTTTTTCTTTATTCTTGTACATGTATACAATATTCAGAGATCCAATATTTATCTCATATGAAAAAATGTGGCTTAAAAAATATTTTCCCTATATTTGGAAAAAAATATCTATCTAATATTTTTGTGCTACTAGGGAAGTAACTCCGGGTCAAACTGGAGTGTCGAGTGGAAACGTTGACCGATCTCCATAGAGACCGCAACCATAAACCGTCTCTGCTGTTTGCAGAGAAATTCCGCGAACGTTGAAACGAATTCGCGGGAACGTGTTTATAGTCTCGCGGGAGATCGGACGAGTTAATAGGAGCGCGTCGAATCGTGGCACGCGAGAGTCAAACGATATTTCTCGCGAACGGTGACACGGACAACGGTACATTGTCACCTGTTGGAGACGACGCGCTACGCGGAGTCAGAAAAATCGTTGCCGGTTTCCTTGGCGTTTATTTATCGGCTCGCCCGATGATGATGATGATGCTTGTAATTATTCTACGCATCGGGGATAGTTTTCTCGAGGGAAAGGTCGTTGGCTGCGAATACGAGATGCAAGTAGGAGGAAAAATCGACGGGAACACCTGTGCTATAGTCAGTGACAAAAAGACAACGTGTTAAGGAATTAATGTTGCCTTAGTAGCACAAAAATATGAAATGGATATTTTCTTCAAATATTGGAAAAATATTTTTTAAGCCACATTTTTTCATACGAGAAAAATATTGGATCGGAATATTGTGTACATGTACAATGTACAAGTACAACCATTATTAGGAAGAAATATTATATTTCTACTATTAAACAAAGATTTGTTTTATAATGAGAAAGAAATATTTTTGTTCATAATATGAAACAAATATTATTTGTATATTAGGAACAAAATATTCTGCTTATAATATGAAATAAATATTGATTTATTTCCTGCATATTAAAAAAAACATTTGTTGTTCTCTTTTTAATATTATATGAATGCGTATACAATATTTTGTGCTACTAGGGTATATTTGACATTAATATTTTATAAACCAAACTTAATATTCTTGCGTATAGAAATGGATATCTTTGCTCGCTAACGACGTGAAAACTTTTGAACGAATGAACTTAAAAATGCGGAATAAATCGACCCGTTCAACACTAAAAATCCTGTAAAATCTCGTCGAACGTATTCCCGGCTAATGGTCGCGCGACATCGTAAAACATTGAATTCATACTTGAGGCCGGTGTGTTCTAGCATTAACCGTACGTCGGCGAAGAAAAACGATCGGTCACTCTCCGGCAATCCTCTCGAAAACGGTCGCGAAAGTTATTGCGGCAATTAAGAGATCGCGGGGCTCTGGCGAAGGTAAGAAGCAATTAATCGGGTCGCGATTAAATCGGAATCGGCGAGCACAGGCGGCCGGGGCGGAACGCGACGACAAAGTAGTCGGGATCGCTTGAAAACTTAATTAGCCGGCCGAACGGGTAAAACCGAGTCTTCTTCTCTCTCTCTTGTTGTTTGAAAAAAGCCTGGGCCGCTTAGCGAATTTTATGAGCCGCGGATATCATTTCCACCTGCTACCGGGCCGGTTCCAAGATCGGCCGCACTCGAGTGTACAGTTAACTCGGTGTGTCCCGGCTTGAAATATTGCGCGGGCTTTTTGCGGCTGTTCAAGCGAGAAACTAATGGATTGTACGGTGGCCAAGCAAGCACACGGGGCCGAGGATCTGCGGGGACGCGTGTTGTGCCGGCATTACCGCCGGAGCCGGCCATTATCCGTTGTAACGCGTTGCCATAATCGTCGGGCCCGCGCGCAATTTCATCGAGACGGTAGTCGATAACAAAAAATCACTTAATTCGCACGACGAACCGCCGAACCTGCCGAGTGAACGCTTTTCGAGGGCGGAGTCTGCTGGGTGGCTTCGAAGATTCAGTTCCGCCTTCTCGGCCCTCTGGAGAACATGATTTGCAAGTTTATTAATCGAAGAAGTAATGAAACGCTTCTCTTTTAGTGGCTGTTTGTGTTCCACTTGGAAGTGTCATTTCCCTATAATTAATTTTGTAGTTTTTCTGCTTATCGAATAATATTTCAAGAATAAATGTGTCTCGTATATCGATCTTAATGTTGTTAATATTAAATGTTCTTGTCCAATCAAAATTGTTTTTGATTACTCAGTAGTAATTGATCGAACCGTAGCGCCGAGAACATTTAACATTTAATATTTCAAGAATGTATTCAATTTTTTTCAAATGGTAATAATTATTACCTTGAAAGTTACTAAAAATCTCTTCTTAATTTAACATTCTGATATAGTTAGCTTTACGAATTTTTCGGGAAAGTACTGCCTACCGTGATTCTAAACTTCATACATATGTATTATTTATTATTTTTATTAATTAAAAGACTTTAATTAACATTTCACTAGTATACTCCAATTTTTTGAGTGAAAACTTCTTTAGACGCACAGCGTATACAATTGCTGTTATTTTATTCGAGCAGACAGCAGGCTCGAGAGATTCAATTAAGGAATGTCATAATTAAGAGCAGGCTCGAGGAAGCGGCCCGTTCGAATCTGATCAATTGTAATGAAATTCGCGTTCCCATCGCGGCCGCCGAGTTTGCGGTAACCGTCTCGGCGGATACGAGCGGAAAACAGCGAATAAAGAATGCTATTCCGTTATTTAAGATGTCCCGGAGCGACCTTGCGGGTCGTTGGCGCAGTTTACGCGCTCGCGAGCCTCTTGTAGATCCAGTTTCGCGAAAAATCCCGCGGTCGTTTTCATTTGCAGCTCTCGCGGTTCTATCGCGGAAGAACCGGAATCCGCTTCGGGAAAAAAAACCGTTGCGAAATTAAACGGCTTCGGCATTCCAAACCGATCCGCGATCGGTCGATATCTGCGTATGCTATCTTCGAAAGTATTTCCGAAAAACTGAACATTTCCTATAAGCGACCGTTACCGAGATTGAAGAAAAATGTATTAATGAAGGTGTGACTCGATGCAAATGCAGATAACTGTGTGCCAAAATAAATGTAAATAAAAATTATCCGGTTCAATTGCAGGAAACGCAGCTGAAATGAAGATGCAATTCCTTTTTGAATCACTTTGATTAGTCGAATATAATGTCTTTAATATTTTTCATTTATTATATTAATGTATCTAATAAATTATTAATTTCATTTAATTATTAATATATATTTTTCATATAATCATTTAATATTGTATATCATAATTTAATGCATTGATATCTAAAATTATTTTTCTCGAAAACGTAGCTTCTTGTGCAAAAATTTCGCTCTACTTCCTCCACTGATATTTTCGCCTGGTGCATAGGGTAACTGCACCCGTGAATAAACGGGCACCGGTAAATGAACACTTTTATAACGAGATAATGACTCTTGGGTCAATAATTATTATTAATAATTATTATCAATAAATATCAATAACAATAATTATTACCAATAATTACTACAATGTAGTGTTTATTGGCTGGTATTTTTTATACCTTTTACTTACGTGTAATAAAGAAAAATAATTTCATTTTATTTGTGTTCATTTAGTTTTGACAAATGAAGCATATGAGATTCCTTTAATTCACATATTCTTTTTTAATAAATTATCTGCCAATCAAAGTATATTACCCAATAAATGAAAGTGCTTATCACGAAAACCCGCGAATGCAACGAACGAAGTGTTCCGGGCCGCTCGAGTGCGGATAATTCGCGAAAAAGTGACGTCACCGCGAGCACCGATTTCGCAACTGAAGCGCGTCGCGTTTGAATCGCGTTTACAGCCGGCAGCCGGCGTGGAATAGTCGTGAACCGGGATTGTAAAGGCTTTATTGTCGATACGAGAGAGTCGAATGCGCAGGAATGTACACGAGCGATTCTACCGGGTCTACGGCTTGATACAGCAACATTGCTTTCTCTCTCTCTCTCTTCTTTCGACGCCAACCGGCTCGCAGAACGCGCATCATCCGCCGCGAAACTGTAAATCGCGGATAAAACGCGAGCCACGTCGCGAATCGAGCCATCGCCCGGCTTTCGACACAGATGAATAACTGTAAAATTATCGGAACCATGCTGTAATCGCACCTGCAGCTTCCGCGTACGCTTTTGGAATTTCCAAACCGCATTTTCCCCCTCAATTGCATATTTTATTCGAACCCGATGGAACGAATCAAAACCTGCTTTTCTACGTCGATGAGAGGCTTTAGTGATTTTTACGAAATTATCTGTAGCGAAATGGAAAATGTTCTTCCCATCGTTTAGCCGTCATTTTGCTTCAGGATTGCAATCCACGTTCACTTTGGTTCATGATTTTAATTTGCGTTCACTTTGGTTGATGATTTTAATTCGCGTTCGTTACCATTGTCACACTGCTTTTTATAATTTTTTTCTACATCTGTAATAGACAAAATATTAAGATATTACGGAAATTAAGGTATTCGCAGGGAATGTTAAGCAACGTTTCAGCTGTATTTTCATTATCTTTTTGTTACCCGAAATTATAAATTGACGGAGTTATATAACATTATTGGAATTAATTTATCGGCACAAGATTCAATCAATTGCTAGAGTGTAGATATTGATCGAACCTTGTGCCAATAAACTAATTCCAATTATCTTGACATTGCGATCGAAACTAAAAATTACTTGTTATATAACATTGTTTAACTCCATGTTGTGCGGGCGTGTGTCCGATGCACGTTTACCACCTGTTGCACGCGGGCGCACAATAGAGTCAACTAAAAAGAAAATCGACAGTGTAGGTTTGAATGGAAGATCCTCGACTGTCCGAAGGTCGAGACGACAATGTTCGATCAGGTTATCGATATTTCGAACGCGCGCCGCCCACTGTAATTGCATAGAGAGCCGTATCGTATCGCGAAGTCGTTTGGTCGCAATCGAATCGGCGTGCAGGCGTGCGATGAATCGAGAATTCCCGGGAAAAAGGTCGATGGCAAGAGGTTGGACCACCCAGAGGTACAAAAGGACGAGCGAATCCTTTGAGTTTGTTCGCGTGCACCCACGCTTGTTCGCGCGTGTCGCTGCGATTACGGCGTCGTTCCGTCGATCGGCTACGATCGCGCGAGCATGTGTCGGCTCGATTATTACGATCCCGTGACCATTCACTCGATCCGATAATACGTTTACAGTCGATTCCACGCGTGTCACGTTGTCCGAGATTGTTTATTACATCGTGATACCGTTTGTCGAAACTGAGAGCCGAGACTCGCCGATCAAAATTGTTACGTATCTCTCAATTAAACTGAAGGAAAATGGAGCTACACATTTTGCTTTCTGTTTATAAAAATTTTATTGGAGATAATTAAAAGTGCAGGCGGGTATTGTTTAATTGTTTATTGCAATCGCTTTGATAAAATATAACGTTAAATGAGTCAAACTTTTATACTAATACATTAATATTTATTTTATTAATAATATATTAATACGTTATATATTAAATATTGAATAAAAAATAATACATTATTAATAATAATAAATATAAAATAAAACAAGTGTAGCGCAAGTGAATATGAATTAACTTTGTATGAGTAAAATGAAAAAGGTCTTCTACATTGTTTGATGTTATTCCTGAACAAAAAGAGATTGAGAGCAAGAATACCTTTCCCTTCGGTTGGCTTGCTCTTCTATAAATCCCGCGGTATTCAAATCGCATTCGCGCACGAAATATTCTCGAAAGCCAGCGAACTATTTCGCCTATCTCTCACCTATCTCCCTTGGAACCCTCGCAGCAGACGTTACAATCTTTACAACTGGAAAATTGAAGCTTCTATCGCGCAGAGCTGAGCGCCGCGCCGGTTGCAGTTATTTGCTAAATTGAGGCTGCAATCGGATCGCGCAGTAAACCGTCGGCTTTAAGTGTCGTTTCCCGTGATACTGGACAGCGTATCGCACTGTAGTAGCTCGGCCGTGCTTTCTTGTGCTGGCATCGAAGTCGCTCAAAGAGCGGCCGCGAAAGTCGACCTTCTACTCGTGCAAGGTCTCTTAGAATCTCCCGGAGGCTCTAAACCGTTGCACTATGTGCATCGTAAAGGCACTAAACCACCAACGTGCCAATATTTTAGATTCATCGAAAATTACGTCCATGTGCTTTTACCGAGGTTAAGATAAACTCTGTCTTCGAAGCTAACATTAAATATTGTTATTTCATTCGTCGCTTCGTCCAGGACATTCTGCTATGATTAAGATTTTTCATTCAAGTCGATACTTTTTTATTTATTTCGAATGTTGTATTTTATGAAAAAAATTATTGGCGACGCTTGAAAAAAATTCAGTACATTCTTCTAACGTTGGTTAATAATTCTGTTAATTTTAGAATTGCAGTACTCGTTACTTCTCTTTTGAAAAATTTCGAAATACAACCTGGTCCCTTAAATTGTTTTTAGACACCGTCAGTAATGTTGTTGTAACTTGATTGTTGCTTGAAAAGGAGTTGAGAATATTCTCCCAACGTCAGTGAACAAGTACACAAAGTTCGAGATTGCTATATGCAGTACTTCATTGAAAAAATTCCAAAAGATGGCGTCCAAAGTGTATCACGAAGAAGCAACGTGAAGCTTATATTCCCTTAACTTTCGCGTCGTCTTATGGTTTCCTCCAGCAGTGCATAACTCCTGGAAGCAGAATGGTCGCGCGTGCCTTTAAAGGCCACGGTCGGCTCGATTTTTCCTTTGAGAAAGAGCGGTGCGACACGGGGCCGGACAAAAAGTCAATAAATCACTCTCTCCGCCGGACGGACGGAAGCTCTTACAAATCGTTTCATTTTTTCCGGTGGCTGGTATCCGGGGACAGCTGGCAAGAATAATCGACTAGAGTCTTCCGAATCGAACAGACTCTGTCTAAACGCGAGGCGCCGCCTTTGAGGGCATTCCACCGAATTTTTAGGGCGCGGTAATTTATCTGACGGACGCACAATCGGGGACCGTTTGCTCGACGAGAGAGCTTGACTCGTCGCAACTGGACTTTGTACACCGTCCGTTCGCTGGTGATGTCTCCTCGGAGAGAGGATATCTCGGACAGGTCGCGCGGAAATAGGAAAGGAGGGAAAGAATACGCGCGAGTTCAATGCTTAATGCGATAATCGACGAACGCAAACGGCGACGTCCAACACCTGGCGCGGCAGAAAACTTAGCCGCGGCCCGGGACGAGTCCGGTACAGTTACGCCGACCAAGTCCCACATCCTTTGAGGTCACCTACTCTCTGGAGCCGATACCACTTATCAAAATTAGCGTCACTTTGCCCTGGATTGCTGTCCACTGGGTTCCAGTCGTTTTGGATTGGGCAACGGCCCATGAAGTTATTTACTTCATCAGCGTTTCCAGGTCATAGATCCAGTGCGAAGTGTTGCTAATGCATCATTGATTCGAGAACCATTTTGGACTGGATTTCTTGAAACATTTCCTGTGCCATCTTGGCGATTGGAAATTTAATTACCTTAATAATCAACCAGAATTTGTTATTGCACGTGGACAAAGTCGTGGATACAGATAGTTTTATTACGTGTAATTAATCATTTGTAACACTATTTCCCATTCAGACATTTTCCAGGATTGTAAAATGAACTACGAATTTATGGATGTGAGTCCCTCAGATGTTAATTATTAATTATTCTGTACGAAAGTAATTTTGATAAGTGACGTAAGTCCCTTTAACCAAAGCGATCAATGATTTAGAGGCGTAGAAAATACCAGGGATGGATGGTTAGGATAAATTCTGTTATCAACGTAATCAGGCTCTGGTATAGTAGCTTGGTCGTACCTGAGAGTTTGTTCGTTTGAAAACATATTTTCAATCGAAGGAAGAAGGTAAATAATCGGTCGTCGAGGGGTTCCCGAAGAAAATCATTCTCAAAGATCATTGTGGACGATGAGATAGCCAGCGGCTGCTACGAGAGGAGCTTAATCGCGCCGCTAAGAGCAGTGTCAATTAAGAGAAATTTATATATGTACAGTCGCTCCTGAAAGTTTTGCCTGCCTTTCAAACATCGGAAACATGAAATCTGGAATTAACAACATCCTATAATCATCGATTAATTTATTAGTTGAAACGAGGTACACAGAAGAGCGTTGACGTTTCTGCTTATCAGAAAATATAAATAATTCAACAGAAACATTTTCTCCGGAAATAAACCACGATTTTTCAGAGTCGTTTAGTCTTAAACAAATTACTGTGTCGATTTAGTAAAATTAATATAGAATGTTTAATATTCTAAGTAACTAAAATCCAACAGGTGTGCTTAAACTTTTGCGACCGACTGTACATAATTCGTTGGGACCCAGCAAGCCAAGCACAGGGACATCGATTTATCTCGAATCCGATCGTTCGATACCGTTGGGAGGGTGACACCTTCCGTAACGAGGTGCATCACGCCATAAAACGAGTATAAGGAAACGCGATTTTTCTTGCAACAAAATGACAAATCGATGATGATCACGGTATCTCGAGTTTAGACCGGTTCCCCCGTGGCAGATACTTTCCTTCCTGTTTTAATTAATTCCCGCGATCCACACCTGGAACAGTCGGCAAAAATAGTTTAATCGATCATGCCGTATAGCGGAAATCGGTTGCGCAACTTCCTTGATCGAAGGACGTTACCACGTCCATGGACAACGAAAGAAACCTCTGTCGAATCCGATTTTCGAGCATGACGATCCTCCAGCGATAAATTCGCTGACGTCTGCCGTGGCCAATCGATCGGATGGACAAAACCTTCGAACATCCGAATCGAAGAAACTCTGAGCTGGAGAGGATATCTTGAAGAGGCGATTCTTCGTATCAATTTTGTGAACGAGTAATGAATGGGGTCGTAGGATTATATGGACTTGATTGGATTCCTGTTTGGATAGAAAGAACCATTTCTAGGTGCCACGTAATTAGGTTCTTCATTTTATGGTCCTCAGAAAGCAGTCCCGCTCTACATTTATTAGAGAAGTAAATCGAATATTCAACCCTTTGTATTCTGAGCAATTTTAACTGAAAAACTAAAAATTTCTTTCGGTCTTGAATATTTACATTCTATATGATTTTTACATTTTGTGCCTGTGGAACTGATATAAAACCTCATGATAGGTAAATGATTAGTAATTTATTAAATACAAACAAATTTATATTAATGTAAAGAATATTTGCTACGGGTTAAAATTATGTTGACGATTGTGGACATTGTAAAAGTTTGAATACTGTAAATTGATTGATGTATTTTCACCATTTGTACAGGCAGTAGAGTTCATTCGAGGCTTATTTTTCATATCTGAATGCGATAAAAAATTAAAAACAATATCAATTCTGATTCTGTAACAGTAAATACGCAATTTTTAAAAAATGTTCAATTTCGGAATTAAACGACCCTAAATGATCGAAGCGTTACACTGTGCGGAGGCCACCGAAGACTGTGGAACGAACCTGTTTCGATATTACGCTTGTTCGCGTCGAGTTTTCAATTGAGCCCGCATCCCGCCGCGTGTAATCCTCAGCGTGGCCATCCTCTATCGGGAGGAATCGTCGTAAAACAATCGGAGCTTATTAAACGGACCGGTAATTGATATCTTCAATAGGATGCGTGCTCGCGGAGCCCGCGAGTCGGCCCGAGGCGTTCCGAGGCGCGTTACGACCGCGTTTATGGCGTCATAGATTTTCAACGCGCAAACTGAAACAAAGAGAAGATCTCCGCCAGCATGCATCGAAAGGAATGGGTACACCCGCAATTTCATCAACGACCCGGCCGTTTCCGCCGGACCCTACATTCGTTATGAGCAATTGGCTATCTACAACATAAAGCGACGACAACTAATAATTATCTCGAGCTCGGCGCTGCATGTCAATTTAACGCGGCTCTGCCAATGTTTTTTTAGACGGAACGATGTGATTGAATTTCTTTTTGGTCATCTATCGACCCTGCTCAAAGTTATGGCTATTGAATTATGTCGCTTTGTAAATGATAGTGTAAGCTCGTAGTTGTAAATAAGAGGACTTTGAGAATTTCTTCAGAGAAACCAGTGTGAGTATCAATACTAAATTATGTGGGTAGATTCAATCTAGAGAATATAACAAATTTTTTTTCTTTGAATATGTAATTTAACTTTCATAAAAAAATTTTGTTTACAGACGCAATTATATATTCTTGAAAATGGTCTTAAAATAGACCAAAACGTTGAAATGAAAGTTATATAAATTTGTAAAACAGCTTAGTTAGTTTCATATGTAAGCAATTGACATTCAGTATATTTGACTCGATAATTCTAAAACACTGAGTGTTTATTTGGTGAATGAGAACAATTATTGGAACTGATTATATGAGATGAACCTAAATATAGAAATGACCAATTTATCGATGTAAATTAAAACAATCGGATCTGCGACCGCGATGAAACGAGATCGAATCTACGAAATTGTTATCGATCGTGCAAGTTCGAAGTAGCATCATCACGCGACCAGTCGACCGGTGTGCAGCGTTCGAAATCGTAACCGAGGCATTCGCAATTAACGAGTGATCGTTAATCAACGACGATCCGGTCGCGGATTGGCTTTTTCCGCTAGCGGTTCGACCGCGAGACGATGTTCCTCTCGTCGGGTGCGATGTGGGTGTAGATTCGAGTCGGATGGCTGCGGCGCGAGGCGGTCCGACTATCAGGGGAGTGGCAACGCAAGGCGAAAGGGGATGGTAGAGATCATAAATCCGCATAATTGACAGGTCCCGCAGAAAATGTTCATGCTCCATAGATGCTCGAGCAGATAGCTCGGCTAATAACGCCGAGCAGGATATACGGACATATATAATGGCCTATGGAAAAATCGCGCGCCGACTTATGCCGTATAAAAATACAAAATTGTACGACCGGCTTTTGGTCCCCGATGCCTTTTGCTGACTCGCCGACTCTGCGATCCGCGATTTTCATCGGAAATCTTCGATGCTCTCCAAACTCTCGCAAGTTCACCTGCAAACCGACAGTTCTTTACAAACTATAATAATTTTGAAGAGAATAATGCTCTTCTTCTGACCATTATAAAAAAATTGACAATCGATATTCTTACGAGTCGTTCAATTTAAAGAATCAAGTCTGCAGCTTCCCCAAGTTTATCCGAATAGCGTTTCGCCTCGGAGCGTGACGGATCAGACTCATTCACTGGCCAGCAATTGCGTACTCCCAAAATGCTCCCAAAATGTTAATCAATACATGTCTAAAATTTAGAATTACGATAGACAGAATTATTCCAGGAAATAATTATTAGCAATTGATAAAAAATTGAATACATTCTTCGTATATTAATTAACAGGTAAAGTTTGAAAGTGTAGTTGTCGCGGTACTTTCCTCTGAAAAAAACTGCCATACCGCGTCAAATCACGGAGGAAACCTTAATTTCGTAAACTCTGTCTTCAATTACCGCGTAATTGGAAGAACCAGTGAAAATGCGAGAAGAATACCCATTTGGGGAGAAGTTCGCAGAGCCGTTCTTTGTCGGAACGATCTCAAAGCGACCGTCTACACCGTGTCCGCCTAGTTCTACCTCTAGCAACCGAATAATTACGCGATCGTCGAGGCGATACGGTGCTGATCCAATTACGCGCGAGCGGGTCCACCCAGTTCTTACCGGGAGCCGGGAGCAGCATTCGCGTGTTCAATTTCGGCCCTTACCCTTACGGGGAGCGGCTCGTAAGAAGTGGAATCGAGTGGAATCGAGCAGAATGGAGCGGACACCGTGCGGCGCGACAGTGGCTGAAAATTATCGGCGATTCTAACACGCTTTGGTCGTTGGCCGAGCCGAGCCGAGCCGAGCCGAGCGGAGTGAGGCAGGATTCGCGGAGCCAGCGCGGTAATTTAATTTCAGATCAAAGATCTGAACCCCGAAGGAAACAGAGTGAGACTCTCGGTTAGGCTGCTGGCCAGAAAGAACCCCTGCAAAATTATGTACCTGTCCATTAGCCGGACACTTAACTCGGCCCTCTGTGCACACGCATAATTTTCCACGCAGCTCGCGTACGGCGCCCTCCTCCTCTACGCTCCGTCTCTCGCTCCGACTTCCACGCAGCTCGCTCTGGCTCGTTCTGCCCCTTGCGGTTACCCAACTAAGAGCCTAATAATTTAATTCAGGATCGGGTATAAACCCGTCCTGGGGAATAGCATGCGGCCCCCGGTGCTTTTCAGCGGAATACGCTCCGATCCGCGACTACACCACGCTCCAGGCACCCGATGCCGGATGCTAGCTGTTAGACTACTAGCCCGGAATACTGTCCCACAGATTGCTATGCAAAGAGAACTACCCCCTAGTATCTGCCGTCACGATTCTTTCCAAGATCTATAAAATTACACAGGAGTTTTTCGAATTTTATCCAATTGTTGCTTGCATTGACCAGTGCTGTTTATTTAATGGCTTCATAAATTCATGAGAGTAGTGCACATGATCAAGAATATTTGTTCAGCACAGCGTAATTGTATGTATGACGTTTCAAGTCATACCGACATCTTTTTTATTATAAATGAAAGGGACTATCATTGTAGGTGTTAAAAAAAGCCAAGATGACTTTGATATTTCTAAAAAAAATGATAGAAAAACAAAATTTTTTTGGCATCGTGTCAACCCCATTGTACTACCATTCAACTTTGTCCGTACCATATTTTATGTATCTTTAGAAACAACAAAGATATTTGGGGTGCAAAAGTTAGGGGACTCACCCTGTATAAGACGTGTTATACCTCCGTCATGGATGAATTTCGTTTATTGAGAAAATTCATATAATATCTTCAACAGTGTAGTAAAATAACCGTAGTATTTCAAAATGGTTGGCCCACCCTATTCGTTCAAATAAATTCTGAAAGATTCACATCAGTCTTCGCACGGCATAGTTATCTCTATGACTCAATCAGTCAATAAACTTGACACGTTCGGAAGATGTTCCGAAGATACTTTAGCGCGATCCTGGCGAATAATCGAACACTGTTCACCGGTCCTTGCCCCCACGATGAGTCTCGGTTCTTTTAAACGGAGGCGGATACCGGAGCCGTAACGTTTCATCGGTTACCACCGCGTGGAACGCGTATTAAGGAAATCGTTCCGCCGGCTCGTGCAGATGTAGCTCGGCGTATATTTTTTTTTCAGCGCGAGCATTACGTTTCGAAGAACCTAGCCCGTTCATTAAGTAGTTACCGATGCTTCTAATCTGTTCGTACTCTCTCTCTCTCTCCGTGTTCTCCTAGAGGCACTCGCGTGTTCAATCTTGCTGCGGCGAAACGCACTCGAGCGACGAGTATGTCCGCGAGGAGAGCAGAGTATTCGATAATAATGGGCGAGACCCGTTAATCCTAGGGGATTAAGGAAGTCTCTCTGAGATCGTCTGTTATAAAACACAGAGTCCGGAGCATCTCTGCGAGTTCTTCGCAGCTGTTTATGCTTTTGAGGATTAGTTTCAGCTCGTCGAAGATGATGCTTCGAGGAAAATGTTCGCTGGTGTACTTAGAGTATATTTCTGGCCCTCTGATGGCTCTGGAACAACTTGGAATTCAGTTCTGAGACGTGCATTCAGAAAATGCACCTGGGTGCAGTCTTTCTTGCAATTTTTAATTTAGCATGCATTAAATGTGGATGCTAATACAGGCTTTGATATTTGACTTTGCTATAATTGTATCAGTATTAAAGGGTAGTTGGAGGCCCATACTAAGTAGGGAATTTATTAGTTTCATATTATGTGGTCCAGGGTTTCATTGATAAAATGTCATTAATAAAATCGTATCGTATAATTCTGCATGAAAATAGAGAATAAAAATAAAATTGAGTAAAGAAGATTGAAAGAGATTGAACCAAGCAAACTACCGAATTCTAATAAATTCTAATAAATTCATTTACTCGACGAATCCTAGCTAAAAGAAGAAATTATAATTTCAGTTTCCGGTTGCTCGGAGGTACCCTTTGATAAGATAGGATGCCGCGATTAGGCTACCTTGGCTCCACTGTGGCTTGATGGAATAAAGTCGCAGATTGAGCGGCGGCCAGCAATTTTCTCTCGGCTGATAGCTAACCAATTTCCGCCGCGGTCTCTCTCTCTCGGGAATTAAGTTTGTTACAGGCGAGTTAGGCTCTATCGTCGAGGGGCCACGGTTAGGTCCGAGGACACCTGACTCTTGGCCCCTGGTCTGGGGTACCAGACACGTCGACACGAGGGGCTCGTTTAGCTCAAGTCTTCGGATTAATCTCCGATAATTTATGAGCCTCCTCTCGACGACCTTCCGGTACAACCGGCCATTAACGTGGACGAACATCGGGAACAAGCAGGCTCGAACAAGAGGAACAAGTCATACCTTTTGCGAGGACATTGAGCCGGAGACTAAAGATCCAAACGAGCTCCATGTTGCGACGCGACTTCGTCCATTTTCATTAGAGCAGAAACGTGGTTTTTCCAGGAAGATCCACAGACGAATTAATTTAGGAATCTTTGCAATTTTTGCCGATCAAACCATAAATTTTGTAGGATAAATATTTTTTCGAATAATTTAGATAATTGTCTTGAGATTTGACAAAAAAATCCAATTATTAATAAATTTTTGAGAATCGTCAAATCGACATATTTTATAAAAATGAAGCTGTCATGGAAAATTAGCTTGATAGTAATCAATTGTTAAAATGGACCCTGGATGTTGGACTATAACCCTTAGAGGAGCCTTTAACGTGTACTTTCGAAACGTCGATTAAATTATATTTCAATAATAAAATTTTTTCTACATTAGTTGTAAGCAGACTGTGGATTTTATGCATTTATACATGCATAAGATCCCTTGTATATTGATAAGACAGCTATGGTGAATAAGATTGATTCAACTCTGTGTTTGTTTAACGTTACTGTCAGAAATCAGACATTTCATATTCAGCAAACTATTAGATTTTGCAAGTTTATTTTGTCACTTTTTCGTCTAATGGAAGCACGAACCCGAGAAAAACATCTCGCAGAGGATAGTGGTCGGCGAAAAAGAAAGATTGAACCTGTACGCTAAGTCACCGTGGAATTCCGCGATTTTTAGCGACTTTCAGTTGAGCGTCGGTGCCGTCGGAGGCGCGAAGTTAATGTCAGTTCTTCGGCAGCTTCTTTTGCGATCTCGTTTCCTCGCTACAGCCGCTGGGCTCGTGTCTCAAGGATCGCGTGATATCAGCTCGGTTTCTTCCGCTTCTTTTACTGTTACCTCATCGAGTTCCATCGGCGAGAGGATACGCGCAATTGCTCCTCGATTTGCCACTTTAACGTCCGCTCGTAGCTACCGATGCTATTGGTTCTGTGTAAAATTAATTGCACTTTTCGACAGTTCAAACGGTTTAACCACATTCGTTCAAATCCTAATCAGACACGCGAATTAAGCGTCCATTTATTACTCTCACAACTTTAAACCTCTAGATCGTAAACCGGAATTATTTTTGCATCGATCGAGCCAATAGCTGTTGCTCGTTGATCATTCTTTGATTATCGAATCAGCTATTCGATCGCTAGGGTAACTATGTGCAATAGTGTGCATCTATGAGCGTCGTTTAATTTCTTTTGACAGACAAATGTTGATGTTTGAACCATAAAAGATATTGGGTGAAATTTCCGCTATAATTCATTAACAAAATATTCCTACCTACTGTCGTAATAAATCTGTCTTAAGCTATTGTCTTAAAATAAAATTAAAAATTATTCATTTGTTACTTATTTAATAGTTTTTCGCATAATTTAAATCACCGATGTGTTTGGTTATAAATTTCTCTGTATTTCTTGAAATATTCATAATACGAGCCACTAATAGGCTAACTGTACCGATTACTGCGGTATCACGCTTTGATCGTACATTAATTTAATATTATTCCTATTCTATCATGAGATAATAATATGTGTAAGCATTTTATTACAATCATGTGAACAACGGTCCCTTGTGATCGAGACAGAAGAAAAATAATCTTAGTTTTACCTTTCATGAAGAATGTTTTTACAAATTCCGAGATTACAAAAACATGAGAACTTACCTCGCCTACGTAAATACACTCTCATTGAATTGTACAAACGTATTCAGAGTAAAGTATTTATTTTCACGTATTTAAATCTCATTGGGTGAAAATACCATTGTATGGTTTAAATGCAGCCTATGTTCTCCATGGGTGAAAGGAACGGATTGCGGATTCACGCGTTTCGTAACCGTGTCTAGTTTATCGATGCGACGCAAATAGCATGATCGGGAACGATTAACCATCGCGTCGTCTAAAATTGTAATTCTATCCCCTTGGTCTCGCCGCATCACGGTTCGTCACGTCCAAGTTTTTTTGCACGCGCGGAACCGTTCGCGTTTAATTAATCACCGCGGGCGCATGGAGGATGCTGCCTGATGAACACCACCTCCGGAGATCGGGATCGTTGTGCTCGATCGTTGGATCGATCTGCCGGTCGTCACACGCGCGTACCGTGACCACGATCCCGGACAACATGTACCGTTCGTGTCGCCAAACATATCTCCCTCGAATCAAGATATACTCGAATACTGTTCGGGACACGTCGCTTCTGTTCGACCGGTGTAGATCAACGGATTACCAACGCCTACCTATAAGGTAAATGTACCTATTACTGTGGGCGTACGTTTTACCGCGGTATTTTCAATCAGATTCAAATACGTAAAAATAAATATTTTATTCTAAATACATTTGTACAATCATATTATTAAGATCTTGGTCGAGTATAACGTTGTGAAGCACTACTAATTCCATTCACAAAGGTTAAAAAAAACAAGTAAAAAAAAATAGACATTCATGGAAGACTCGATAGCACTCCATGAAAAATTTATCGGGTAAAGAGTTAATTTCAATCATTCACTTACAAGAGAAACGATCTTGAACTTCGAGATTCGTGCAACCAGTTCGAACCTTGTAGAATGGTCTTCGTAAAAGTAGTTCTGATTAAAAATGAATTCCGATCGCTCGCTTACGAGGTGCAGGCTGTTCACATGAGCTGAACTTTGGGTTCCGTCCATCTGGTTCTCGCGGGGTTCGAGGGACGGTGCGCCTCTTAGGATCGAGAGCGTGTTCTCGTCGGAAGCTGGATCTCGTAGAGTGCAGTCGACGTGGCCCTTTATCGGTCTGGCAAAAAACGTGTCGGTGGAATGGGCCCGTGTTCCTCGAGCACGGCAATATCTCTCGGCCTGGTAGGTGGTACCAATTGCAGCCGGCGTAGAGCCTAATCGCGGCCCCGGTCGGTCTTGGTCGACAAAACGATCAGCAAGGACCTATCCTGCGGAGCCATCTCTGTGAGAGCCGAGCAGAAAGAGAGGAGGAGAACGCGTGCTGTCTCTCCCTCTCTGGGACGTTGTTATGTGGAACGGCGTCGATATATACAGTTAGCTCGACACCATCGAGCACATCCTTGCGGATTCTGAACAAGGACAAGAACGGATCTCCGCTTTATTATGGTCTATTAACGAAACGAGAATAAATCGAGGGAACGCCGGCGCATTTTCCCTGCATACAAGCCCGGCTAAGCTTAATAGCACGTTGCGTGCAACGGTAAGACGTCTACATTCGCGGAGAGAAGCAACAGCCGGAAGAATTCGCTTGTTGTGCAGTGTCGTTTTGCCGCTTTTCTCGAGGCGCTCGACGAGAGTCGTCCCGTCGCGTCGGCGAACCGGCAAAATAAAAGGAGACCGCGCAAACTGTTTGGGATAAATGCGACCGGAGAATAAACAGCCAGAAACCGCGGAAGTTTTATGGTTCGTTTGATAACTTTATAGACGACGACACCGCAGCGCTCTGCTCGGCCGAGCGGTTCGAGGCGTCGACGACACGAAACTTATTGTTGGTTGTTAGGGATTTTCAATGAACTGGTCCGGAGCGCTTACGGGTTTTATTGTCGGGTGATTGGTCGTAGGGAATGCAGTTTGTCTTTTTTAACCCCCGTCCGCCAGTCATTTTTCTAGCTTGTTAGAAGGAGAAGCGAGCTCGTTCCAAGTAGCTTCGCGCAATTAACGTTGAAATTGTTCGGACGGAGAAAAAATTATCCGCTTTAGATTTTTTTGTACAATGGTATAGTGATATTGTCAAGTTACTTCGACTGTGTCCGTTCACTCCAATCGCAGATGTAGCGAGTATTGCTAAATGTTCCTCCATTGCAAAAATATTGGAAAAAAATTAATACAATATTTTCAGAAAAAGAAACATAGTAAGAAAGCATATCATTAGTTTACTTTGTGCCAGATTTGTTGACTACACTATGCAGCGAAGGGTTAAATTATTTTTTCTTTTTTAACTCTATTTATTTAATAGTAAATGTACAGGGGTAAAGGAAAAATCGTAAACCGTGATACAGAATTAGGTTTACAAGCCAGGTCGGAGAATGGTGTCACCCACGTATCAGCGATCTGATAATAAACGCGATGATTAATATGCAAAAGGAGTACAGTGTCTAATATGAAGCTTGCCGACCGCCGCAGTGATTATTAATTTATTTTAGTATGTGATGTGTCGTCCATTTTATCAAGTTATATAGAGTGTAACACGATTTACGTTACCTACAACCGGAAGAATAGTGGTTTTACACGAAAAATTCAGCAGTAGACACGGCGGAAAATCGAGAATAGAGCTTCGAGATTTATCGATCGCGCAGCAGTAGATAAGGCAAGTTCTGGTCAGACACAGACAATTTAATGCTATAACACTGTTCAGGTCAATTCGACACAATCGTACAAACCGGTTTAATTACAATGTGTCTCTATATGAAATATATTATAAATTAACTGAATATTAACTCAAAATATCATAGATTACCTAATTTCCTCAACAGTGCAGAAAAGTTAACAAAATTAAAAGAACAATCAATTATTTTATGTCAAATAATATTGAAATTCGAAGCAGTTCTGTGATCGGTTCAACGAAAAAGGCACCCGATAGGTTCGTCGACGTAGCAAATCAACGATAACAATAATAATATCCGTGGGACGTCGATGTGGGCTTCAAGGTCACGCAGCTTGACGAGGCCATCAAATCGGAACGAGCTCGATCGAGCGTACAGCGGCGCACCGATTGGAATCTCGATATCGATATCGGATGTCCGATTTCGCCGACCTCGATCGATCGATCGCTTACGGTAGCCAGGCCGATAACGGTGTCCCGATACATCCGAGAGCCTCGATCGCGATCGATCCTCGAACGGTAGCCAGTCCGATCAGTTAGACTGCTACAAACTGTTCAGACGTCATGGACCACCCTAAGTGTCACTAAAAATTATTATTTATTTATTTATTATAGACGGCCCTTCTATTCTTGACTACACAAGGCTACTTGTCTGGTGTCTTTCTCTTTATTTGTAAAAATTTATGTAAAAGGGCTTCTGTCCGTCTACAATAAATAAATAAATAATAATAATGAAAAACCGTTAGCGGACAATTCGTCTCAACCTCTGAGTGAAAGAAACAGAACTGGAAGAAATCTTTTGGACTCAACAGGTGGCGGTACTATTAATATACTCCCCGAAGCACGGGCATCGATCAGAGCTCGAATATCCCAGAAAATCTGGTCTCTCGGAGGTATCGAATGACTACGAGCAGCTTTTCGCATATTCAGCTTGATCTTCGAGGGCGTGGATCGTGCTGTTCGTCGGACGGCAACTCGATCTCCTCAGAACTGAAAATTACAATGTTCTGGATCGAGAGGATGCTGAGAGGAGCCGTTGGTGTCCGGTTTCGAGCTCGAGCATGTTCTACAATGATTTATCTGAAAGAGCATCTTGCGTGGTTTCTAGGGAACAATGCGCCGAGGTATTTCGCGTTCATTGATGCGGCTATTAGGCGGCGAGAGGACTCTCGCATTCCTCTCTCTCTCCCTCTCTCTCTTTCTTTCTCCTCGGGCAACTTGTCATCTCGGCGAAGAACACGCGCCGCTGTGAAGCGGATTCGCTTTGGTAGCGGTAGCAGGAACGACTGAAAACAGCTTGGCACAGCTCGGAGCCAGCTGCGCTAACGATCCGAATAACTGGCCTGCAAATCGCGGGTCCCTGCAGCATAGCAATCGCGATCCGCGATTACCAGAGGTCGGCCGCTTCCATTTAATGGAGAACCGATCCTATTCCAGTCAGGCAACTGTTGTGCCCCTACGGAGCCATCTCACGACCGTGCAAATCGTCTCAAACTTGTTCCTCAAACCTCCGCGACTCGTGCAACCCTCAACACGTTCAACGATCGTTCAAAAAACATCCCACAAAATCGGAGCATTCAATCACTGTGATCAGTGGACGATCACTATGCGAGATAAAAATATTTCACAGCAGAAGCAACGGGCAGGTGTTAAGTAGTAATTTGTATACCTCGTTTGTACCATTTTAATGGGTCGATAATAATATAATAGCATTCGCGAACTCTTCTAATTTTACGTTCCAATTTCTTTTAAAGTTTAAAGTAGTTCATTCAACGAAATAAACGTAAACCTTAATCGTATCGAGTTACACGGAATCAATTACCGATTTATAGATCGTCGACACAATATAATAGTATTCTCGAACTCTTCCAATTTTACGTTCCAATTTCTTTTAAAGTTTAAAGTAGTTCATTCAACGAAATAAACCTTATTCTATCGAGTTTAATTATCGAAATTAATTACCGATTTATAGATCGTCGACGCGTATTCAGGTTTAATGGCTGTGGCGTGCTCGCGTTTCCTCACACAAAATATCGAGGACAGGTTCTGTTGACGTCTGCAACCGCGTTTATGCGTTTTGCACGCGTAAATACAGCTTTACTGTTCCATAATTTGTAATAATCGCCGCAGAAATAGAACGCGTGGCTATTTGTAGAAATAAAGTGTACGAATGTACGTAGAAGTAAAGGAGATTATGAATCGTCTATTTCGAGCATCGAACTTTTCTTTCTGGAAAATTCCTGCCGGTTTTACAACCGCAGATGTAAACGATCAGAGCGAGCGATCCTATCCGATCGATCCCGCTGCGATTCGAAAACCGATTTTCCGGGACGAGGTGTAGCGAACGGTACTCGCTAATAAGATCCACCGATCGAGATTCCGTAGTACTCGTCGCGGTTTCCGCGGCCCGCTATCATTCGACGGCGTTTGCTGTTCGTCCTGCGAGGCTAGGCTCCACGGTTCGTGCGTTCACCGTGGTTAATGTGCCGGCGTCGCGAGGAAACAGATAATTTAGCGCCGTGCAAACCGTCGCCCGGAACAATCTATGTGCCTATACGCAGACCGCCGAAAACATCTGACCCAGAAACCAGTTGAACCGGCGCGACGTGCCGCGTTACCGCTACGCACTTCCGACTGAAACAATCGAAGCAGCATCCGTTTTTATTCTCATGATGGTACTTAAGATGTAAGGGATAGCACGTGACATAATTATAAAGTAACTAGAATCTTACTAGATTTTGTATCGGAACTGATGCACCATATAGTTTAATTATTTATTTAAATCCATTAAATATAACGTTAAATGAATAAAACTTTTATATTAATATATTAATATGCTGTTTTAAAGTGTTCGAAAAAGTGCACCTCTCCCTAGAGCCAAGATTTAAATGAAGTCTTAATTGAGGATAATGCACTCCTTTCATTTGATAGCTCCACTCTCCTCATTTGTTTGCGGAACGCTTCACATGTTTGTGTGAAACAATGAAATATTTTTGAAGGTGTTAGCATAATCTAGATACTACTCTCATTGGCAGTATGAATAATTTCTTAAGCTGTTTTAAAGTATTCGAAAAAGTGCATGTCTCCCTAGAGCCAAGATTTAAATGCAGTCTTAATCGAGGATAATGCACTCCTTTCATTTGATAGCTCCACTCTCCTCATTTGTTTGTGTGAAACAATTAAATATTTTTAAAGGTGTTAGCATAAACTAGACATTACTCTCCTTGTCAGTATGAATAATTTCTTAAGCTGTTACCATCTTTCTTGGCGAACAGAATTATTCTTGCTGCTGCAACTGCATTATAAATTAAAAGCGAAACGTGGTAGAAACTTTCCCAATCGAGAGAGAAAGGATAGCGAGTATTTTATAGACTCCAGTCACACAACGATCATAAACGTAACGACTTAAAGCTAAATCAATGACTAAAACACCTGCTGTTTTCGCATGTGAAGCCGCATACATCATCGCCAGCAAAATACTAATTTCTTCGACGTGGCTCGCAGCAAAGTTCAGAGGCTCCTGCAAGAATGCGCTTCCGGTCGCGCGGATTCCCGCGGCTGACGAGGCCTTCAAGGTCGTTTACACGAACGCGCGTCAAAAGATGCAGATGCATGACCGTGCGGGATCGGTTCTCCATTAAAGATAACTCTGATCTTGCTCGTTGGCGTTCGTTGATCATCCTTGAGCGGGGTCGTGCGACCGATTTATTCAGATCGCAGCGATTACGAGACAATCGAGCGATTTACCAGCCATAGAGGTATGCTCCGCGTGCGAAACTTGCAAATTTCTGCACGAATCTCATCTGTGTTCCTCTATCCCTCTCTCTTTCGACCGGGAAAGTATGGTTCCTCTCTGCTTCGGAATCAAATCCCGTTACGAGCTGTTGAAATTTCAATCAATCCGAATTGTATCGGCGGAACGCCTCTGTTAGAGATCGGTAGCGATCTATGGGAACAGTTGAGTGCTCCATCATCCTCGTAGATTGACGATGAACGCAGCGGGGTGCCGAGTGTAGTCAATACTTTTACCCTGGGACTAGCGAGCCCGACAATGGTGGGAGAGAATGTTCTCATAGCTACGCACCACGGTCAGGGCAATTAGCATCTAATAACTCGAAGTTCGTTAGCGGAGGCCCTCGCGCCACACGATCTAGAGCTTGTTAAACCCTTTGCTGGGACCAAGCGATAGAAGCACGTATTTACCGAGTTGATTTCAACGATTCTGTTCCATTTCACGAGTCCCGATATCTCCGTCATTAATAATAATAAAATGTTGATTATGCTTTCCACGTGGTTTTACTGAATTTGTAGCTGTGGGTTCGAAAATGTTCTTTATTTTCCCTTCAGATATGGTGGTCGAAGTATATCCTGATCTTTTAAAGATATAAAAAAAAACGAAACTGTACGATGTAAGAGAAACGATAATTGGCGAATCATTTTGATAGGCTGAGAATCATATCTTGATGCTCTTAAATTCTTTTAATCTATCGATTGCCTTTAGTATTACAGTGTTTTATTAAATGCAACATGCGTCTTTTATGCAATATTAAAAAACACTTTTTAGGAGAAGAAAATCAAGAATTGCCCGAGTATTTCACGATGTACTATGTCTTTGAACAACATAAACATAAGTAAAACATAAAGAATTGCATAGGGTGTAAATAAAATCGAAGGAGCTTGAATGAAGGAACGGGTTTAATCGTTTCCAAACGGAATCATCTTAATATCTTCGATGACTGTGGGATAAGAAATGTGGAGCCGGTCATTTGACCATCATTAGTAAGTTGTAACGTTAAAATAACCGGTCTTGGCCGGAAGGAGCTGATTCCCGAATGAGTGGACGTCGATTTTTACGAAATTCGGCTCGACCACCGACCGTTTAAGAAACGCGGAAGTTCCCGGAGCGTGACGCGGTAATCAACGGCGCGCGCGAGCGAGCATAAGCGAGCAAAAGCGTGCAAAAGCGAGCAAAAGCGAGTTGGCGAACGCACCCACGTACGGGGACGAACGATGTACCGTAATCGTGATTTGCGGGAGGACGCGCGTGGCTCCGATCCGCGCGCATTGTCCGCGAGAAGCGTGTGCAGCTCGCCCCTCGAACGGTTCCGCCGGGCCTTGTTCCTTCAATTAATAAAAGTACTGCAAAAAACGGGACCGACGGCGTAATTAAAGCGCAATACGGAAGACGCGGATCTGCCGGGACGTTCTCTCGCACGGAAACCAGGTGACAGAGACAAGGATAAAGAGGGAACGAGATAGATAGATACAGAGTAAGAGAGAGAAAGAAAGAGAGAAAGATGGAGGGAGAGGTGGACACCGGTCGCGCTTCATGCCAATTTAACTCGTCCGCTGTCCTAGGCCGGAAAATGAAACAAAAGTATCGAACGTGAGCTGGATGCAGGACCTGTTCTTCTCGCGAAAGGGTTCCGTTACTCTCCACCGAGCACGAAGACGATCCGTTAATTAGTCTCACCTTGAAACACGGAAATTAAACGCCTCCAACGACCCGGAATTTCCGCGGACTTCATTTCCGGGTAACGATTTAGGGGGCGATCTGTAAGAGTTGTTTTCATAGGCACACCTGTGTGGAGGCTGCAAGGAATCTCTGTCTGGTAGAAAGACTAGGGCTTCGAACAATTGTTGTAATTTTTTGTCAGAAAATATTCAACATTGTCGAAGATATTCCACCGGAGGTATTTTGGGAGATAAACAATTTTTTGGAAGTAACAAATGTTATTCTATCTGAATTCTTTCTCCTAATTTCTTCATTAAGAGATAATAAATAATTATCAAAACTGGAGGTCCTTTCATGGAAGCATTCTTCGATGACCACACGATCAGTGATCTTCGGCAATTTTTTGCGTAAAAGATAATTCGTGTGTCGTAAAAACTTCATCTGAAAAAAGATAGATTCGAGTGGATCTGCAATTGTTTCTCTGCAAAATATTAACAATTGTCAAAGGTACAGTTACTCTAACGAAGGTCCATTCTGTATGAACATAATATGGTGCAGAACCTTGTGCTCCTTTTCTACACACGAATTTCATTCTCTGTACGTCGAAAACGAAAATCGTCGGAGCCCTGTAGCACCCCGTCACCATAATAAGCACAGAAAGCCCGGCAAAGACTCCCCTTGGGGGAGAGAAAGGAAAGCAGAGAGGCACAAAGGCAGAAAGGAAAAAGAATGGTGCAGTACGTAACGCAACGAGCAAGGAAGGAGATCGCGCGAGTGAACCGGATGGCGAAACGACTTTTTGAGCGAGTGAACACCCGCGTGACACTGGAGCACGACCGTGTACCGTTTTGCCCTCGGCCCGTTCTTCGCGAGCGCGGTATAAAAGTTCGCTGCTACAGGTTGTCGGGGGGGACAGGATAATCGTCCGTGTCGAGGGGACGAGCAACGCCATTAGTATTGTTGTTATTGTAAACGGGACATGTGCTCGTCGGGGGGACGAAGCCAAGGAAACGCGAGAGGTCGCGAGGATTCATTGTTGCGCGCGAGAAAACCGTCTTCTCCCCCTCTCTCTCTTTCTCTCTCCCTCTCGCGGCCTTTATGCAAATCGAGGAATTCGCCTCGCGAGGTTCTCAACGAGCGAGACCGCATGAATGGGTAATTGACGAGCGACTTCCTCCGTGGCTGCAACAGTCTCTCCTTCGATACTACGTCGCCTCCATTACTAAAACGGAAAAACCATTCTTGGAAACTGTTGTAGATCTTGCGGAGGCGATTCGAGAGGCTCCCTACAACTAGAACGTTGGCCCTCGAGAGCCGCAGCTTTTGATCGTCCACTGACAACCGTGGCGGCAGCCTGTGAATTACGAAAACACACATTCTGTTTAAATTTTTTTTTTAATTACCTCTTTCGCATCAACATCGCTTCTCGTGTCGGGTCTAATGCGAGTAATCGATGAGGGGAATTGGACTTGAAGAAGTTCATGTTCGACTAGGGTTGCCATCTGTTACCCTGGACATACATATATGTTTATTAGGAAAATTATTAGCGAGAATTCATTTTTTAATGAATTATAGTGCAAATTTCATCCTATGTCTAAAACCATTGTTAACCGTGTGCAATCGAATTAGTTCACTAAATTACTAAAAAGATCTAGGTCAAAATAAAAGTCCTGAATTCGCAGTTAACCCTCCACTGCATGATTTTTTTAATTGGGATGAAAAAATTGAAAAAAGGTCAATTTTTGTGTTTTATTTAAGAGAAAAATATGAAAATAACTTTACTATAAGAATATATTAAAATAACTTTAAGTGCAAAGGCACGATAATAAATTTTAATAAACTAAGCATTCCCAAGCATGGATCAAAATGGATCAATTCCGGTCAAGGGTTGGCGGCCAAATATATCGAAGATGAAACGACTGTAAAATATTGCTGGGATGATGGCCAGACTTTGTGCTAGAGTTTGCCAAGCAATAGAATCACACCGTACATATCTAAGCGATCACGATCCGTGGCGTTCCCCGAGAAATATTCCGCGGAATGGGCACGAAATATGAATGCCTCGACACGGTCTCCTGTTTCACCTGCTCCACCTGCCGAGAATGCGGCTCGCCGCGACTTTTCACGAGGAATTTCGATTCAGGAATTCAGGAAGGAACAGCCGGAATGCCTGGCCGACTAGCGGGCACCGAGCTTTGCCACATGGTATCCTGGGATCGAGGAAATTTCTAAGCTGAATTACAACGGATTCGCGAAATCTGAAAGCGTTTCCGTGTACTGTGCGACGCGCTACCCTGGTGTTACATGAAAAAAGAAAACAGAGAAAGAGCACCGTAGCGAACTGTTTCTTAACAATATAAAAAGAACATGATTTTTCAGAATTTTTCCCCGCGAATATTCTCGACTTTGCCTATAAATATATATATATTTATTTATTTCGATAATTATCAATAGAATAGGTATCATTTTTTAACGAATTACAGAGCAAACTTAAAATTGAACATTTTTAAACGTGCAAATTAAATTTATTGGAATCGACGGTATATTTTATCTCGATTGAGTTTAGTCGCACAAGTTCGTTTCTCGAAGGGAGCGGACCCGCGCGAGACGGCGGAATAATAACGCGAACGGAAGAGAGCGAAGCGTGCGGAATAATCGCGAAGCAACATCGCGGCGGATCGGTTATTTATGCGCCAGCATGGA
Organism: Lasioglossum vierecki; assembly: GCA_028455595.1. NCBI lineage: Eukaryota > Metazoa > Arthropoda > Insecta > Hymenoptera > Halictidae > Lasioglossum > Lasioglossum vierecki. Next base: position 24,274,844 of record CM052338.1, on the reverse strand, counting down.
GATTTATGTGACATGGGAAACGTGTAATAACGCGAGAAGCGTGATTACCGGAGGAACGTCTTTTTTCCAAGGAATCGGCCTCACGGCAATCGATCATATACCGTGGAATCGATCGCGCAATGGCGAGCACGTTCCTAAGAGGTGTACACGAGCTGACTCGCGCAAGCACGATCGGTACTAACGGAACGATTCCAGAACGGAAGAGATGCTACCGCGAACTCCGCGCCGTCTATTAGATTTGGAAGAAGGTAATCGGCCGTAGTATTTTCTGGAAAATCTCAATAAAAGTGCCAACGAAGAATCGCATCGTGAAAGTCGCTCCTAGGAGCTTCCTAACTTAGATTATGTAAAATCAACAATTCTGACCAAAAGGCATAAAATATTCCACGTAAAAATAAAATTGAATTTTCTGTTAATCGGTTCGGTATGCAAACTGAAGATGAAAGTGAAAATGATGGAATTTGAGGATTCAATGCAACGCAACTTTGTATAATGTGATGCTTAAATGCGTACGTTGTAATCATTATTAATTATATTAATTAAAAATAATGAATTAAAAATAACAAACTTTAAAAATAAGGAAAATATGGCAAGGAGTGGAAAAGGCGAAGAGCACACATCTTTAA
>CM052338.1:24164782-24265904 GCA_028455595.1 Lasioglossum vierecki | reverse complement strand
ATTGAACATTTTATTCAATTCATTTAAATTGAACATTTTATTCAATTAATTTAAATTGAACATTTTATTCAATTCATTTAAATTGAACATTTTATTGAATTCATTTAAATTGAACATTTTATTCAATTCATTTAAATTGAACATTTTATTGAATTCATTTAAATTGAACATTTTATTGAATTCATTTAAATTGAACATTTTATTCAATTCATTTAAATTGAACATTTTATTCAATTCATTTAAGTTGAACATTTTATTTAATCGCTTTAAATTGAACATTTTATTCAATTCATTTAAATTGAACATTTTATTCAATTCATTTAAATTGAACAGTTTAAACATTTAAAACGAAGCTTCGAAAATTCTACAATCATTCAAAAATGCAAGTAACAAAGAGAAGAGTCGAGACATGATGCAGCTGCATCAGAATGTGCGCAATGCAGGTGTTCAGTCGATGATGCACGTCACCAGCGAGAATCCGGCGTGAAATTCGGGAAGACAGCTCGCGGACGATGTGTGTCCGATCGTGCGTCGACGCAGACACGCGATTTCCTCGATCGGAAAACACGATGATAGTTATGCACGTCGGAACGGCAACCGGTGGACAGACGATTTGCACATCGCGGAGCGCGACGTGATCCACAAATTATTCCGCGCAACCAGAACGCTCGAGGAAGTGACCGCGCGGAATGCCACGTACCGCTTCGCCGACGTATTTCTAACTCGCGTTAAACTATTCTTAATTAGTTTCTCCGCGGCGAGGCATGCCGGTAATGACGGACACGCGAGACCATAGGAAGAATGTCGTTGACGGCGATCTAGGCTGATCGCTGTCGAACAGAAACAGTTACCGGAATAAATTCCGAACTTGCAGGCGATTCATCATTTTGCCAATCATCTCGATTTTTCTGCACCTGCTCGACTATTGCGGCAAATCAGATCGAGACATTTTTCTAGGAAGTTTAAAAACATAAAATATTCACCGCAGTTGAAGGTCTGAGAAATAACGATTCAGTGTTTTTTTAAAAGTCGAAAGTAGGGTGACGCGAAAATTTAAACCGAGAATGAACGGAGAAAAATAATTTTTAAAATTTTTAAAATATTGTTGTTTTTTATTGATTCTTATTATTGTTATATTTTATTTATTTATGTATACACCTTCGCACAGATTAAAATTAGATAGACATAAAATTTCATTAACGACTTGATTATACGATTGAGTAATATTCGGTGCTCTTCCCGGTATCATTATATTTTGTAAAGGTTTGTAATAATGATAAATATATAATAATAATGCAAAAAGATTTGATCCCAGAATTGCACAGATTCAAGATCATAATTAACTCCCTACTAGTTTAAACTTCGCCTACTTCGATTTGTTAATAAATCATAATATTAAAGTAAAGTTAATAAATGTAAAAGGATATTAATTCCTTGGCTTACGATTCAATTACAAGGTTGCAGATTAAGCTCGCTCCTATCTCTACCGGTCGCCATTTTTGCGCAAGCTCGGTTATCCAGGGTTAAAATGGCGACCCCCGGTTTTCCAATGGCGAATTCAATGGAGAGAGGGCGTCTCTATTAATTGGTCTCCGCGTGTAATTGGTTTCGCGTGACTCGGTCCCCTTCGCATGGGAATAGGAGCTTCTTTACGAGACAGACGAGAAATGGAATTACAATTTACCGGTTCCGTCCGATAGCCTTGGATGACGACCTTCGTTGGTTATTCAACGGGCACCATCGTTGTACTTGTTTCTCTGTTTCGGTGGGGGCGATCAATTCTCCTCGGACAGAACGGTAACGGTAATCCGGTCGCCTTGGTGACAAACCGGGAAAAATGTCTCCCCCGTGGAAACCAAATCGGTCCCCGAGATAAACTATCAGCTGTTCGTGCCAGATTCCCTCGACCAGTTTACACGATCATATTTCACAATGGAATCGGTGGGTGAATAAAATCAAACCACCTAAATTAACGTAGAAAACATAGAAAAAAGCAATCATATTTTATAAATAAAAACCACGAATCAGTTTGGAGTTCGTTTCTAATTTTATGATTATCATATTATATAAATACAATAATATAATATAATATAATATAATATAATTATAATATAATTATAATAATATGATTTTATAATTATTATTATTATTTATTATAAACGGGCTGGAGCCCTATTTTACATATGAGAAAGATACAGACTGCTCGTAAAGTATAATAACAAAGAAGGGACATGCACAGAAAGGAAAATTTTGATTAATTTATAAATTGTGGAGTACAGCGTTAATTATTTTGCTAAATAAAAGAAAAGGCGAAACACCTTGCTGGACAAGTTTTGCCGCCGACAGAGAAATCCACAGACCGTGAAGAGAACCGGGGAAAACAATCAGCCGAAATCAACGTCGCTGCTCAGTCTAAGTGCCTAACTGTAGCGTTTTATGCTCGGTGATCTAACATGCGGACGCCGTTGTCGGGGGAGGGGGGACGACCAGTGGCAGTATGCAAATCGTCCTTGTCAGACTTCCGACAGATGCTTTTTTCCTGTCTGATCTGTGGATTGCGGATGGTTATGCAAATTCGCGAGCTGCATATCGATCTGTGAAAAATAGAGGCCGGGGCCTGAGAAGAGATGCATCCTACCAAGAAGATGAAGGCTCGAAGACGCTACAAAATCACTTGAGTCAATGATTGTACGAGTGTATTGCAAACATTGCATGCAAATATAATTCTGACAAGGTTTACATTCATTACATTACAGCTGCTTCAGAAATTTCAAAATTGATTTTTAATCGAACTTCGTAAAAACTAAATTTTAACTTTCTATCTAACTTTTTGATCTTGTAGCAGAATATAATGTTGCATAATAAAAACAGAGGGATTTGAAAATACTTAGCTTCGCTCTACTAAATATTTTCAGAATGCAAATAAATGTTTATTTTGCATAAAGATCCGTTGTCTAATCATAATGAAACCAATTAATTACGTTCGCAGGATAAATTAGGTTTAAATACTAGATACCCAAAAGAATGCGATAAATTAAATTAAAGTGCTTTGAGCTTGTGGAAATGGTCAAGATTAATAGTTGGCACTTAACGTCGTAAATAAAACCGATTGTTTTAGAATGTAGACTAAATTGGTGGAAATACTATGTTTCCAAGTGAATGCCACAAAGTAATTAATCATCTCTGATTTTGTGGGAATTATTAAAGCTAATATAGAGCGAATTATTTAAACATGCAAGTTAAATTGGTTTAAACACTAGACTTCCAAATGAATACAACAAATTAATTAAGCTACTTTGACTTTGTGGGAATTCTTAAAGGTAATAACCTACATTTAACGCGATAATAGAACTAATTATTTAAGCATGCAAGCTTAATTGGTTTAAATGCTGCATTTTCAAGTGGACGCGACAAATTAATCAAACTGCTTTGACTCTGTGGTAATTATTTCAGTGTGGAAGCTAAATTGGCTCGCGCCAATTCCCGAAGTCTATCTTTGCAGATAAAAAAGCAAAATTCAGACTTGCAAAATGATGAAGGGTCGAACCAGGCGCATTCTCGAATACGGCAATTACTTCTGCAGTTAGCGTTGCAGTAGCTAGGAAATGCAATGTTCTCCCCCTCTGTCTTTCTGTCAAGTCTCCCGGTGGTGTTAGAGCAGTTTTACGGATCACCGGTTGTCAGCGGAACCCATTAGTTCGCCGGTGCTGCTAGCCGCAATTAGAATACATATCTCCGAGACGTTCCCGCGGTCGAAAAATAGTGGTCAGAGGTGAGGGTCGTCCGAGACCCGATCATTTCCGCCGTGTGCAATTATGGGCGCCCGTGGCGAGCCAGCTCGTTAGCGACAGTTAACTTTTCTTCGGTCGGTTCATTTGAATGGAAATTACGCGCAGTTGCGTGAGCGGCCGCGTACACGCGCCACCCCGCCAGCAGCCGAACGGATCCTACTGCTCCTCTCTTCTTCTCTCCTCCCTCTCTCTCTCTCGCTCTCTCTCTTCTCTTTATCTCTGAAGCTGGCTAATGTTCTTGTTAGCAGTCGACCGTTCAGCTACCGTAACAACTGTATTCCCCAAAACTCTGGAACGGTCAGAATTTCTTTTTTTCAATTACATTAAAATACGTAAAAGTAAATATTTTGCCATGAATAAATGTATTCTCACTGTTGAGACAAACAAATTTGTCTATCATTCCCGTATTTTTATAATCTCAGGATTTGAAAAAGCATTTCTCAGAAAAAGTAACCATAAGACCATTTTTCTGTCGTTTTAACTAATTGTTTTCATCAATTAATTAATTAATAAAATCCGCAGTCTATTCGTTGCCGAAAGAAAGTAAAGAGAACAATCCTTTCCACGATTAGAGGGGAACATCAACAAGAATCACGGCTGGCAAAAGAAACTAAACGACGCTGATAGTCCCGAGGAAAAGTATCGGATGCTAACAGCAAGTAGCAGCAAACAAAGCCGCCTGTTACGTGACCCAGAGAGAGTCTTCTTGCCCCGTGTCGAGCAAGCAGCGTGTCCGTTGGACAAATCGCGAGGTGTCCGTCGCGGAAGAAGCATCCGATCATTATCCAGATACGTGTCGCGCTTAGGATCGCGGGGGCTTGATAAAATATTGTTCTCGCTAGCACGGTGGTGGCAATATCCTCGTCGCTTCGTCATTCCGTTTGCAAAAACCGGCGGAACGAAGACAGAAGAGGATCGAGCTGGAAGAAGAAGAAGAGGCAGAGAAGCAGAAGAAATTTTCCGTGGTTCGATCGGGAAGGCTGCGTTGCGAGAGACGAAGCGAAGAAGGAGAAGAAGCCCTCTGCTACCAGGAAGAGCCTGTTGGAACAGTGGCCAGGGTGGCAGGGGGTCAAGCGAGGCAATAAGTAAGATTAATTCGGCACGTCGGACGCTGCTACGTAACTCTCTTCTTCAGCCATCTTCGAGTCTCTCATTCTTTTGCCTCATTCTTTCATAGCTACTTTCAGCTCTTGCTCTAGCTAGCTTCAGCTTTTTCAACTCTTTTCAGCTCTTCAGCTCCCATTTCGGCTTTCTTAGGCTCACTTCAGCGCCTGCATCAGCTTTTTTCAACTCTCTTCAGCTCTTACTTTAGTTACTTCCAGCTCTTCAGCTTCTATTTCGACTTTCTTCAGCTCCTACTTCGCGTCGAATCAAAAAATCATCGAAATCGAATTGTAGCTGCTCTGCAGGTTCACCCAACTTTCTTCAGTTCCGTTCAGGTCTTGCTCTAGCCACGTTCACCACTCTTCAGCACCTGCTTCGACACTTTCAGCTCCTCCCAGCTCGAACTTCAGCTCTCTTCGGCATTCTTAACTCTCTTAGCCTCTCACTGTGGCTGGTACAGCCAAGTTCACGGCGCGGCGAGGACGATGCCTAGTCGTTGACCGCGGCTCGGAGACGCTATCGACGATTAGTAGCCTCGAGTTTTTGCAATTCCGTGCGGCTAGGCGGTGCCGAGAGCTCCTCGGTGTCGTAATAAGTCGATTTGACTCGGTCGGTCACGGTGATATTTCACCGTCGTCGGTCGAGCTATGCATTTTTCCGCGGGACCGTCGCTATGTCGTCGCCGAACGCCGAGCAAAAGATTACGCCCGCGGTCGCGGCAAATCCTCTTCTTCTTCTTCTTCTCGGATCCCCGATGATCCTCTACAGCTATCCCAGCGATCGGTAATTCACTAGCCATCGCCGCACGCAAATTACTCGCTCTGTGCACTCGACGCCGCTTCCTCCACGATACTGGCCAACGATCTGTGTTTGATGCCTCCTGAAAAATTGATGATCCTCCTCGCTGTGTCTATTGTTCCTTTAGCTTCTCGTCTTCCCTTACTGTTTCATTGGCATGCTAGATTTTTTTAAAAATATCTTTCCACTTTTATCCTTTCCGATACTTTCGTCGCCTTCTTTTATCCATGTAAATCCGCAGCATGGGTCTGCCGAGGGACATTTATGCGCCATAGCTAATCCAAATTTCTAACCTCTTTATTTTTCATTATTTTTTTATGGGACTTCGATGACCATATTTGTAGCATTTTTCTAATTAAAATCCTACCGAATATGATATAATTCCGATGATATTTATTTGTTTAATAGACAATTAAAGTTTCAGGCGTAAGGAAGGATAGCGTATGGCCGAAACTTTAATTGTCTATTACACACGTAAATATTATCGGAATTATAACATATTTGGTATGATTTTTATTAGAAAAAGGCCACAAGCATGGTCATTGAAGTCCCATAAAAAAATAATGGAATATAAAGAAGTTGGAAACCGAATTCTCTCCAGCTTCATGGTCCCTTATGGGGGTACACCTCGCACCTTCCACTTTCTAAGATGTCTAAGGCATTTCAACAAATTGATGTTCCAGTTCTACTACCCCAATTTCAAGAACTGTTATCGTTCCTTCAACGTGTACGATGGTACATATAGAATATCCATACACTTAGAATATTTTGCTAAGATCCATCAAGTTCTTCTTCTAACCGGAAGCATGCTCTGCTGAGTACTTAAACGTAGGAATTGTGTTGGCATTCTCAACATTCTCCGAACGCAAGCCTTTTGATTATTGATCAGGAAAATATCTACTAATGATGTACCATTGCTTCGGATGATTACATATTCCAGACAACTTGGCCCCATACTTTCGACCAGTAGTCACGTCGAAAAATTAGGCTCGGCAACCACCTTACGTCGGTGTGATGTCATCGAAGTGCTAACTCTACCGGTTCCTTTGCCGACGATCAACATAGAGGTTCTACCTATAAGTCACTAACTTCAATAATAGCCTGCGGATATACACGATGCTCGCAATAAAATATTCAAATTTCTTCTGTTCGGCTACGGTTTTCGCAGATTACAATAATTCTACGCCACACGATAAACAATCGCTAATTGATACAAATTCAAACCCGAATAAATTATTTATTTTTGCGTGTTCGAATCTCATTAGAGAAAAACACCGCAGTAAAACTCACAGTAATAGGTACAGTTACCCTATATTGTCATCAGTAAATTCTTCCAACTTTTACCACAAGGTGTACTTTCAAGCTTTGCTTGAAACGAATGCAACAAATATTTGGTTCACAGGAATGGGGAAAGATAATAATTAAAAAGTGAGATCGAAGATTCTTTTCGCTTTATTATCGGTGAGATTTAGAACTGCTTCAAGTAATCCTTTCACTCCTCTTCCTCCTTCGTGTAAGCATGTAAGAAATATTTATGCGAGGACCGTATATGATCGGGGTAATTATACAAATTTAATGTTTTACGATCCAATAAAAATGTGGATTAGAGAGACCGAAGTGGAATGGGAATCCGTTTCTTTTATTACGTCCGCTATTATCGCGACCCGGTCTAATATGGTAACTACTACTCCGCGATTCAGCGAGATTATTTATTTCGATAAAATTTTATAGGTCCAAGAATGTTACATGCATATAACGGGTGTATGCACGCAGCTTTTTCAATCTAATTTACACAAGCCATTAACTGATAACTTGCGCACTTAGATATTCAGATCATCCATTCGTGAATCAAGTCCTAGCGCTGGCAGTTGACTTGATCTTATAATTAGAAATCTTTACATTGATTGGCAAAAGGTATTCGGATACATACGTTTACCGATGTCGTTGCACTAACTTTGTAAAAACGACTATCAGTATATCAAGTAGAATAATAAAGTCGCAGCGATATCTCCTCCAAGCTGTAAAACGAATTCCATTAAATCGTAGGACAATATCTTGGGAAAATGAAGATATCATTCTCGGTAAGCGAGACTGCACCTGTTATTTACGAGCATGCGTTTGTATCAGGAAATTGCATAAGCCGCGGAATTTATGGTTACTATAAATTTCAAGTATAACTGTGAGGAATGCACAGTTTTGTGAAAACCGCTTTACGGATCGATTATAAAGAAGGGGCTTCCATTTTATCTTTGTTTTAGAGACATGAACTAGAATTACCAGAAATCCTTATTCATTATTGTACGAATCATTTTACCGTCTAATTCTCCTTTTAACCCTTCACTGCATAATTTTGTTAATTGCGAAGAAAAATTTGAAAGAAGGTGTTTTATTTAAGGGAAAAATATTGGAAAAAAATTAAAACAACATTTTCAGAAAAATAAACATAATTTAGAATAGTAAGAAAACCAGATTTGTTAACTGTATCAGATGAGATAAACTATGCAGCAAAGGCCTTGTTTGCATAAATAAGAGCCAAAATCTTCTCGCAAAGATGTGGAACGGCGAGCCAGTCGTAGATCGCAAACGTAGCAGGTCGCAAACACCGTAGAAAAGCCCCGTTGTCGCCATAGAATTCTTATCTCTGGTCAGTTCGCGGGTAGCGGGTCGGGGTCGCGGTTACCGCGAGCATAAATCATTTCTCCGTTCGGAAGCGCTTCACGCGAGCTCTCTCGACCGCCTAGCAAGCCTGAAGATTGAAAGAAAAAGGCAGATCGTCGAGAAGAACAGAGCCAAACAGAGAGAAATAAAGGAGAAAGGGAACGAAGAAGAAGCGGCGGAGGAGATAGAAAGAGAAAAAAACGGTAAAATGTCACTGTTCCCTAATTACGCGAAGTAACCAGCCTGCGCGTGTACTTACGTATGTGTGCGCGCGCGTGTGTGTGTGCCGTGTGCGTGTAGCGCGGGCCGGGGCCCCCGCGTGGATAGCAGAGCGAAGGAGTGCGCTGCGCGCGAAGAAAGAAAAGAGGAAAGAAAACGTTTGTAGAAAGAGAGTGACTTAGAAGGAAAGAGAAGATCCCCCTCGGATGGAGTCACGGGTACCGCTAGATCTCTCGGCCAATCGGCGGCCGGTTTTGCCGGATCTCGGCCAATCGTCGGGCTGGTTTGACCGGCAAGTAGAAGCGACCACCACCAGGTCGGGCCGGTTTATAAAGTCAGCCCGATGCGCCGCCTCGAAGACAGAGCCGTGCCGACAGCCCAGCCATCAGGAGCGGAATTGTTTTTTTTTTTGTTCGTTCGTTCGTTCGTTCCCGGTCGTTCTCAACTCCGAACAGAGAAGTGTTTCGTCGCGAGTGATCGACTGATCGGTGAACACCTGTCCCTCTCTGTCCACTGTCATCTCCGTCCCCGTTTATTTTCCTACTTGTTCCTCTGTATTTTCTACTCGATCCTCTTCCTTTCTCTTCACCCTTCGCTCAAGGACCACGAACGGTTGACCAAGTTCGCGGACAAGTGTGACACGACCCAGTGATTTGAGCAGCCGGTGAGACCGTCGGGACTGCCAGTTCGGTGTCAAGTGGATTTACGATCAAGGTACGTGGTTACTAGTGTTCGCAACACCGGCTAGTGTTCAGAGTATTGAACCGGAGGAGGATTGTAATTGTTAGTTGAGAGCTCCTCGAGGCCAACGACGCGGTGGCAAATGAGCTGGAAGAGTGATCCCCAAGGATCGAGTTGGTCTTCTGGATTAGTGAGGCATTGGTTGACTTCTAAGTGGACTGGTTAGTCGCGGCTCGATTTCATTTGCGATCTTGATACGAGAATCTGATACCTTGACTGTCGCGTCTTTCAGAAATCTGAAACAGAATTATCTGGACATATTTAGAAATGATTTGCATCGTACATCTTAAATTTTTTTTCTTTATTTCGTTGACGAAATTACTTTTATTCTTTGCGGAAGTTTAGAGCCACTTTTGGGCACTCGGATTGTTGAAGTACCACTTCTTGCAATTAATGAACACAATTTTCTTTAAACAAAAATTCAATCTTGTCATTTTTAGAGGGAAGTATATTGTGTATAATTCATTTTTAATACTCGGTACCAGTGCCAAAAGTCCACGTGGGGGTCAATTTGTTAAAATTGAAACCATCGAACCGATACAATGAACTCCAGATTTGAATAGTTATTCGATTGTCGAGCAATTGAAATGTAGAGAAAATTTTAAACGAATACAGTCTCGTTTTCAAAGATTGTTTAATGCGTCTAATATATTATATGAAGTACTATTCTTGTCATCATCTGTTCAGAATTGAAGAGACCGTGAGGTGAGACATACCATTATTTTCTATGGTATCCATCCACCATTACTTTCCATAGTGACTCGATTAAAAAAATTTATTTCGCTTATTGTTAATTCCCTAGAAACAAAGCAATCTTTGAGAATCGTGAATCAAACATCCGGAAAGTTACTCGGACATGGAAAGATCGCGAAGATCTAAGCAATTTGAAGGTCATGACGCCGGAGCCCGTAAATCGGCGGGTTTGTCACGGGATTTGCGGTCGATCGATCTCGGCCTGGGGGCAGCACGTTTGGGACGCTAGTGTTTATGATCGATCGGCGGCTCGTAGGTCGAATGAAAGTCTTCTTCGATCGAATAAAAGTCCTCGGCGGTCGATGCATACCTCGTGGCCGCCATTCCCACGGTGAGAGAGAGCCGAGGTTCCGAGGTTCGTTCAAAGTCAGGGCCGTAGTTGAGCAACGGGTGAAGGTCCGTAACAACGCTCGCGCGCGTAAAACCGAAACGCGTTTCCCTCTACTCGGAACTGGACCTCGATACAAACGTGCTCTGCTACCTTCTAGCTTCTGGATCCTAACTTCACCCCATTGAAGTGTAATAGACAAGATATGCCGAACAATTCCGTGGAACGCAACGTTTCTATGTGTTTGCGAATGCTCGACGCCCATGTGTTCGTTCGCATTCGAAGTGGACAGTCAGTTTCGTGTTCGGCTACAACGCCCGCCGAATATTCATGCTGGTACCGCGTGTTTCGAGAGTCCGTCGACCCAACGGCGGCCTGTGCTACTTATCATTTTACCGAGGTTCACTGTCAATCTGTCAGAGTAAATCCAAATTGTCTGTCAATTTATTAACGTTACGTTTACTGACCACTAAAAGTGACTTAAAATACGTTACAAAGAATAACGGGAATATTTAGCCATTTTTCTTATAATATATACTCGATGAAATAAATTTGTTGAATAATTGATTAAATTAAAAATCTGTCATCTAGTTTAGTTATTCGAAGGCATCTAAATTTTTTAAAGATGTCATCTATTCAATTTTGCTATGAACGCATAATATTTTCGGTTTATTAATTGCGGTTTGTAACGCGATCATAATCGCAGCGATTCCGTTAAAATTCGTCACTGGTTAGAATCTGTTTAGAATCGATGCAGAGGATTTGTGTTTTGTTTGGAGATCGATCTACTGACCAACTCTGCGTCTCAACGGCCTTCCCCTAATTTGTCGAGTTTACTTATTAGTATAGAGATTGATCTCTCGGTTCGATACGAGTGTGTTCGACGGAATGGACAATGGCAAAAAACCGAACCGCTGAAAAGCGAAAGCCGAATCTCGCGGACAGGTGGCCGTCGCAGAGAGCCGCATGGATAAAACTCGGTGAGTTCAATGCCAGGGAAGCGGAACGCCATACTCGAGGCTAGGCTCTCTCTCGCGATTACGTCGCCGTCCGATAACTCGTTCTCCAAATAATTACTTGGTTTCAGCATCTCGCTCGTCTCGGAATCGTGTTCGCGCCAATTACTCGAATACAATTTCTACTATTACAACCTCGAATTAGTCGAATTCCTTTTTCTTGAACCGTTGAAAAAGCAGAATAACGTCCCTGTAAACGGAAACGAAAACCATCAAACGAGTCTTGCTCCTGTAACAACATCAAAACGGATAATTAAAGTGTATTTACTCGATTCTAACAAGCTCGCAGAAGACATCGTTAAACTATGTTACACGTGTTGCTCCCTCGCGAACGAAATCGGGATCGCTGTTAGGAACGGATTTACAAGCCCTTGATTGTTAAGCAGATTTTCAGCAGCTCGTTTAAAACTTGCCACACGGCGACCATAACTTTCGTATAAAATCGGAACAGCTGATATAACATTTAATAACATGTAAATAGAAATGTTAGGAAGGTTTGCTGAACATTTTGAAAAAACCTGTAAACTCGCGTAATCTTCAGCAAGAATCTACACGATTGACGACAAGCTGAATCTTCACTGGTGTTACCAAGAGTAACCGGTTCGCGATCGTCGCCATATAGGCTGACAAAATCGTAAACATTATTACAAAATAAATAACGAAGCGACAGTCTCCAACTCGCTAACCATTTTGCAAAAAATCTATAAACGCGCATAATCTGCAGCATGAATCGCACATTAAATTCAATAACTGATCTGAATTATTTCATACTAGATTTAATTATTTTAGACTAGATTGAATTATTTCAGACTGGATTTAATTATTTTAGAATAGATCGAATTATTTAAGACTAGATTGAATTATTTCAAACTCGATTGAATTATTTCAGAATAGATTGAATTATTTCAGACTGGATTGAATTAGTTCAGACTGGATCGAATTATTTCAGACCACTTTGAATTATTTCAGACTGGATCGAATTATTTCAGTCTGGATCGAATTATTTCAGACTGGATCGAATTATTTCAGACCACTTTGAATAATTTCAGACTGGATCGAATTATTTCAAACCACTTTGAAATATTTCAGACCACTTTGAATAATTTCAGACCACTTTGAATAATTTCAGACCACTTTGAATTATTTCAGACCACTTTGAATTATTTCAGACCACTTTGAATTATTTCAGACCACATTGCATTATTTCAGAATAGATCGAATTATTTCAGACTAGGTTAAATTATTTCACAAGCTGAAGCTAACTAGACCCATCGAGAGTAACCGGTTCGCAGTCGTTTTCATAAAGGCTGACAAAATCGCGTTCATTATTCGTCATTGAACGAAACGAGAAGCGTTCATTGTTTCGCGAGCAAAAGTCTTCAACTCGCTAACCATTTTGCAAAATACCTATAAACGCGCATAATCTGCAGCAAGATACGATTCATAGCAAGCTGAAGCTAACTGGACCCATCGAGAGCAATCGATTCGCGGTTGTTTCCATAAAGGCTGACAAAATCGCGTTCATTATTCGTCATTGAACATGGGAGGCGTTCATTGTTTCACAGCAATTTTGAACTCGTTCGGAATTTTGAAAAAATTTATAAACGCGCATAATCTGCAGCAAGATACGATTGACAGCAAGCTGAAGCGAACTGGGCCCATCGAGGGCAACCGGTTCGCAGTCGTTTTCATAAAGGCTGACAAAATCGCGTCCATTATTCGTCATTGAACGAGACGAGAGGCGTTCATTGTTTCGCGAGCGGCAATTTCGTCGAGCACCGGGCAATTCCATCGGATTACACGGACGAACCTCGGTGGCGCAGGCTATTTTGATCGCGTTAACTGAAAAAGCGCAGAGAAGCGAGAGCATTCCGCGCGGGCGCGCGCAAAGTAGCGCGCGTTAATAAGCGATCGCGGTGCGGCGCGTCGTTTTCCTGGAAATTATTCGAGCGAGCAGCACTTTGCGGCTGTCACGGTGCCGGAGAAAACGCGTCCGCAGGAAAAAGAAGCCTCCTCGCTAGGAGTCGTCCATTAAGCACACAGGCCATTAAATCATCGCGGAGCCTTCGTATATATTTAATCGCGCGTCTAGTACCACCGTTGTGTGCGTGTCACGCACGTCCTACGCAGCGTGAAAAGACTCTGATTAAATCTGGGAACTGCCGGGGAAAAAGGGGGAAAAAGACATTGAAGATAGACAGACCCGTGGATGCAAGCCTTACCTCCGTCTCTCTCTTGCTCTCTTTGGGTACGTTTCTCTTTTTCTCGCTTAGGCTACATAAAAGATGAACGCTCGGCCAGGTATAATGTTACACGAGCGCAACTTCGCACACGTGTGAATTTTATACATTGCAATTTGAGGGCCCGGCAAAAAGTCGATCGGTTCGACGGTCGTTAACGTCTTGAGACCATAAAGCGCCGAAAAAAACGGATGATAGATCCATTATTGACCGCCGGATCTTTCCGAGACTCCTGTGGATCTGGGAACGACCATCAAATATTCGATGAATATGTAGATTCATGTTTTAGGTCATATTTTTGGAAGTAGAATATTTTGTATTTTTATTTTGTTTGCTTATTAAGATATGTAAAACTGTGCACAATTTTATTATTTGAAGAATTAAATAATTTATTAGAAACTCTAGTAATCGTCGTCACGATCTTGATGTCGCCAAGATGGCGTCATTCATGCTTGAAGCTGTAAAATGGAGAATAAATCGTGTCGAGCAACCTTGAAAAGCGAATTCGCTCGCCGTTTCAAGATCATTAATGTTTCTCATTTGGTTCAACATCGAGCAGGATGTTAACGTTCGCGAGATCTTGTCCTCGAACGATATGAACGAGAGAAGAAGGGCACAAGGGCCCGAGAGAAGGGCAAGGAGCCGAAGGTACTATTCCAGGGCTTGCTAGAAACTCGCCGCTCCGTGACGAGAGCCCTCTTCTTCTTCATCGCCGCCACCATCATCATCATCATCACCATCATCATCAACCTCATCATCATCAGCCGCGCGATCGTCATCGTCATCGTTTCTCTCCTATGCTTTTCTTCGAACAGGCCGGGCTTTAGGCTTTATCGCCGGCTTGCATCGACAATAGGGGCGCGAGGTTGAACGAACTTAAAAATTCTAATTGAAAAACCTTGGGAACATTGTTTTCCCTTGGCGAAACGTGGGCTTTTTCTTTGTGGTAAAAAATTGCACCCGATCTAGATAGGAGATTCTTCGTTAGACTAGGTTTCAAGTTCATTATCATTTCTTATAATAATATCTCTTCCAACAACTAGGTTGAAAAATTGAGTAAGTGATCTCAATTATTTCATACTAGATTAAATGATTTCAGAATAGATCGAATTATTTCAGACTTGATTGAATGATTTCAGAATAGATCGAATTATTTCAGACTAGATTGAATTATATCAGACTAGATTGAATTATTTTAGACTAGATCAAATTATTTCAGACTAGATTGAATTATTTCAGACTGGATCGAATTATTTCAGACTTGATTGAATTATTTCAGACTTGATTGAATTATTTCAGAATAGATCGAATTATTTCAGAATAGATCGAATTATGTCACACTAGATTAAATTAATTCACACTAGATTGAATTAATTCACACTAGATTGAACTGGTTCACTCTAGATTAAATTATTTCACAGTAGATTGAATTATTTCACACTGCTAGGGTGATTTATTTCAAACGAGATTGAATCATTGATTAGACTATACCAGAGTAGACTGAATGACTGTAACCTAGTTAGAGATGTCCTGGGCCAGGAGCGTAGCTGTCGCGTCGCATCCGGCGTCAAACTCGGCTGACTCTCGGTTCTTCGATGTTCTCCAGTCTCTCTCGTTCTCTCCCTCTTATCCTCTCTTTTTCCCCGGACTCTCAGCCACGACCTGCCCCACTATCTCTCGTCCGAGGATCTTCGAGGCGCCGCCTGGCCGTTGACCCCGAGCGAGACTACGGCCCTGACCAACACTCCGCGAACGCTTCTTCCATCTTCAACAAGCTAGCTCTGCCCTCCTAGATGACTGCTCGCTCTCGGGAACTCGGTGGTATTTTATCCGCCGGAATCTTTTCCGTTAATTAACATTTCTGACGCTGTTTCTCTCTCCTTCTCTTCATTCGTTAGCGCGTCCACAGGAAAAGTCAAAGGAACTCGCGGCAAGCGATGACCTCGCGTCATCTAGCAACAACTTCAACCCGTTCATTCAATTATTATAGACTGCGGATCAGTATCGAAAATGAAAATTGTCTTCATCGGTTGCAAGAAACAGAAAACGTAAAATTTCTTTTTTCTGTAATCGCCCTTATTAAATTCTTTTAATTGATATAATAGTTTCAATTGCATAAAGTCTAGTTATTATTTACTTGAGCATTTAGTTAATCGAGAATTAAATTGATAAAATCTATAGACGCGGAGACTACAAATCATTTTTAATTATTTAATCTGGTTCCTATACATGTCCATAAATTCTTAAGTGGCTTTGGTTTTGATACTTTCGGTTAAAATGTACCTTGATTAATTGCTGACGGTTTCCGAGTGAGAATTTCAGAACCACGCAGAGAGATTCGAAGAGACAGGAGAGAGAGAGAGAGGATGATGACAATCTCCACGGCAAGTAACTGCGATCGCCTTTCGTTGATCGTGGCCGGTGCCGCACACGGCGAACGTGTATGTAGACCGCATAACGGACATCGCATTCACCGAGTGACATCCGTGGAATCTCGTAATAAATGACTCGTCCACCGACGATAAACGATTCCTTATTCCCGAACAATGAACGCCGAACGTGGTCACCCGATTATCGTCCGCGGAAATTGTCGGTTGTCCAAAGAGCGGTCGCTTGTAAACCGATTTTGTAGTGTCATGACACATTACGCATGCGATTCTAACGTACCCATCCAACCTCTGCGTTTTCAAGATGTTTAATTGATTCTTCAGATATGGCAAATAATCCTGCAAATTGTTCAGGTGAATATAATGTAACGACACCTTCTGGAATTACCAATTATCGAGCCCCTTTTAGTTATTTAGTAATAACCCCCTTAATTAATACGATAATTTTGTTACAAATAACGATTGCCATTTCCCATTTTACCACGCTTATACAGGGTGTCCCAAAATTCGTGTACTTCCCGGAAATGGGAGGTTCCTTGGGTCATTTGAAGCGAAATTTTCCTTTACAAAAATGACGGCAGCGGCTTTGTTTAGGAGTTATTAACAAAAAACCAATCGGAGTCCGACTCAGCGACAGGTCCCGCTTAGAGTGGCGGCGCCATTGGCCGAGCCAGAATCAATCCGCTGTAGCCGCGCTCTGATTGGTCCGTGTTTTTTGTTAATAACTCCTAAACAAAGCCGCTGGCGTCATTTTTGTAAAGGAAAATGTCGCTTCAAATGACCCAAGGAACCTCCCATTTCCGGGAAGTACACGAATTTTGGGTCACCCTGTATTAGCTTGCCGTGTTGTGTCAAATCTTGTAATCCAATTTTAAACCGCTTTCCGATTAGCTAGAGGTTGAAACTTTAAACATAGCTCAGAACTAGATGACAATGTAATATTAAAAATTTCTCAACAGTATAACAAAACCATCAATTATGTTTTATAATTGTAAAAAACGTGACTTTTTCCAATATTTCGGGGCAAATACCCTACTGTGCCACTAATCGGAATAACCGTGAGAGCCATCTAATTTGTACAGCTCATACATCGGATTTGATGGGGCTCGGCGGAAATTGATGGGCGTTTTCCCGTGTTTTCCCAGTTTTGTTTGAGAGAGGGAATTGTTATACTAGGGGGATTGTTGAACCGAGAGGCTACACGATCGCGGAAGACGAGTCCGCTTCGCGTCAAAGGCATTTAAGGTGTCTTATTATGGCTAACGATATCCTCGAACGCGCACCGCCTATTATCTCTTCCGCCCTTAATCAGTAACGCTCAATTTCTAGCTCGTAATTTGCGCGAGGATCGTGTGTGCGAGCCGGCATGTTAGTGTACGTTACACTCGTGTGTACACTACCACTATCAACAAAGAGGAGGCAGAAAAGTGAAAAGGAAGAGAAGCGAGGGAGAAAACCAATTACTCCGGAAAAACAATTACCCTTTGGTCGTCGAACGATCGCACAAAGGGTCGTGTTGTTTTTGCCCCGATCGAAATTCTCATCTTCTAATTATTTCTTAATAAATCTCGTGTGCAAACACGACACGCCCTCGCGAGAAGAATTCGATCGAGAATGGTCGAGCTTCGATATCAAGATTGCTCGAATTTCCGGTAAAAACCGATCGTTCAAATTACTTTATGTTCATCATAAGAGCTCTTTTATTAAGCAATCTCAGACAGGATGCAGTGGTAGACGCGTGTCACAAATTGAAATTACAGACTGAATATAGTAAATCCAAAAAATAATTAAATTTTCTATAATAAGGGTTGAAATTATGCAGTCTCGCGATTACAATCTTACTGAACGTCGTAGAACATTACAGGCACCGTTGCAAGGGCTGAGAAAAATGACAATTAAGAAAATTACAATATTCTTGAACACCATAGAAAATTTCAGGTTCTACCGTAAGGTCTGAAAAGACGTATAATTGACAATGATAATACGCAGAAAAGAAGAAAAAGAAATGACTACTAGCTCCTTCTAATTATGAATAAAATTACAATATGCCTGAACGTGGTAGAAAATTGCACACATACCGACTAGCTCCACCAGAGTAGAAAGAAAATATTCCTAATCGTCGCAGAAGATTGTAGACATTGTTGCAAAAATGAAAGAGGTGGTATTACCAACTATAGGAGAAATTGCTGGAAAAATCGAACCGTAAAATTCGATCGTCCGCCGTCGAATTTCAAAGGCTCGATCATTGACGCTAGTTAGGTTAATCGTAGCGTGTAAAAAGCGAAGTAAAATTACGCAGTCTAATTCGCCAGTCATCGGCTTAAATGAAAGGGAAGCACGTTGTCGGATGCCCAGGATCGATTCGACGAAAATAGAGGATGGAACGTCATCGGTCTAACAAGCTAGAGCCACTAGATAGAGGAAGCTGGGAACGTCTTCCGGAGTTTGAAGAATCGAGCATAAAAAGCAACATATTTAATTTGTTGCAGTTTCCGGCGCGCAGTTTCGATCAATTAATAACTGTTTAATTAGCAATTTTGCAATTTATTACATTATGAATGTCAAGTTTTAATCGACCACATTTTTTGGTATAATAGCACGTGTTTAAAATGGCTTGTGTTTAAAACTACACTAGTAGCACAAAAATATTAGATATTTTATTTTATTTTCATATAAGAAAAATATTGGATCTGAATATTCTAAATATGTAGAAGAATAAAGATTATCTGTATATTAGAAAAAAGATATTATATTTCTAATATTAAATTAAAATCTGTTTTTATAATGAGAAAAAAAATATTCTTTTTCTACTTCTAATATGAAAAAAAGATTCATTTAATATTTAGAAAAAAAATATTTTCCTCCTAACACGAAATAGATATTTCCTGCATATTTAAAAAGAAATAATTGTTGCTTAGTATAAAATAGATATTGTATGTATATTTGTATATTAAAAAAAGATTGAATCTCTTTTTAATATTATACGAATGCGTATACAATATTTTGCGCTATTAGGGTAACTATGTAACATTTACGAACGATATGATTGATTATTGATAAAAAGCAACGTTCGCTCGCGCGAGAATCGATGTCCGTTCGTCGTCGTCGTCACCGAGAGGTGTTCGAGTGTAGGTGTGTCAGGTGTGTTCCCAAGGCGAACGAACTCGAGGATAGAGCTCGAAACAGGTGGCAAAGGGGTTCCGGGGGAGGAGAACGGAGGCGACAGGAGCTCATTATCGAACACTTAGCACGTTTTAAAGCTACTTCCTGGGCATACCGCACGGCGGATCTCGGATTCATGCCCGGGGTTTAATGATTCCGACTTATCGGCGTGTTTCCTCGCGATTAGAGTGGAACGCGATCCCGGGTTAGTCTGCCGAGAGTCGAGAGAACAAGACCAAACCGTGCAGCTAATATTCTGTATATCCCGTCTGCCAGCGTCCAAAGGAAATTACTCTTTGTGATACGAGACGATCGGTCGTTTAGATTCCCAAGCGAATTCCCCAGCGAAGTACGCGAGACGAAATTACCTTAATAAATTCAAATCTCTCTATTATGAAATAAAACGCCGTGCCGCGCTAGGGAAATCCCGCAGTTCAGCATCGTCAAGCTCGTGGGAATTTTATGCGGATCTGGCGATCTGAGAATCGAAATGGGACAGGCGTAGACTTACCCAGTCGGATTTAACGCGGTACTTAGCATATTTCCTGTGGAATTTATCCAAGGCGCCATGATGGTTCGTCTCGACTACATTAACACCTTTGCTACCGCCATTTGTTTCAATGTCTATCTACTATATTCAAATATTATTTTCTCAAATTATACTGAATCATTTTTACAGAATAAATTCATCGAATCTCTGAACAACGCGCTCGGCTGTACACGATCCTCAGGAAGGATCTAGAGCCCAGTTACGTCGATCGGTATCGATTCTCGCTTTTCATTTTCTCCTGCAGTAACCGGCTACCTACAGATTCGAAAATTCAGCTGTTATTGATATGTAAAGATATTTAATTAATACTCTCTTTAACTGCAGCAACGTGGTCGAACACAGAAGATCCTCAAGAAGGATCTAGAGCCCAGTTACGTCGATCGCGATCGATTCTCGCTTTTCAATTTTCTTCTGCATTAATCGATGAACTAAAGGTTGGAAATTCAACTGTTAATGATTTGTAAAGATATTTAATTAATACTCTTATTAACTACAGCAACGCGATCAAAGATAGAAGATCCTCAAGAAGGATCTAGAGCCCAGTTACGTCGATCGCGATCGATTCTGGCTTTTCAATTAGCTCCGGTAGAAACCGGTGAGCTGGAGGTTGTAAAGGGCAGTGGCCGATCGGTTAAACCGGTGGTAATGAACCGTGTGCAGGGTCGAATCGTCGATCTCGATCGACCCGATCGAGCGAAAGGCAACCGGGTTCTGTATCCTGTAATAATCAGGAATCCGGCAGCGAGGCTTTCCACGAAATCGTGGATCGGCCTGGATCCTGGAGAGTCGAAGATGCGATCCGAAGATCGACGCTGCTTGCAAATTGATCGATTAACGGTACGACGATCGACTCGGGCGCGAGCGCGAGGATTCAGGTCGAGCTTCTCTCGAGATACGCGATCGAGATCGAACGAACGTGATCGAGACCTCGTGGACCAAGGTACATATACTCGTTGACCGTCGCCGAGACCCCGCCTCGTAATCGGTATTACGATCTCGTTGTCGCGAGTTACGCTACCAGGTGACCGAGAAGCTCTCTCTCGTGACGATGACGAACTGGTTCGCGCCGATTCTCGATCCTGGATCGTGCAACTTTTCGATCGTGCTCTGAATGCCTCTGCTGAACGGTTCTAGCCGAGATCTACCGATCTATCGAGGCTCTGAAGGATTTATTTTCTTTTCAGGGTAAACTGGATAATATTTAGATTTTCAGTTGTTAATTTTTCTACGTGAATTTGTTACAAACATACTTCAATATAATATAGTAAAATTATAGAAGAGATCAGATGATCTGCATGATTATTAACTAATGAATTCAAGGACGATCTACCAATTTATTAAGGCTCTGAAGAATTTATGTAATTTTCGGGGTAGACGGGATAAAGTTTAGATCTTCATTCGTTGATTTTTTAAATGAATTTGTTAAAAACATACTGCAATAGAAAATAGTAAAATGGTAAAAGAGCATTAATATTGAGGAAGTTTGCCTGGACAGATCTAGAGAAAATGTTCGTGTGATTCGAAACTTTTAGCCGGTAGTGTATAAGTGGTTCGGAAACCGTTGCCAGCAGCCCGTTAGAAGGCCGACCATCGAAACCGTGTCGTTCGCGGAAGGAACGCCGGAAAAAAGACACCCGGTTCCTGCTCAGCGATCACGCTTGTTCATTAACCGCAAGCGGAGCATCGTGCCAGGAAGAAGGAACGTTTATTAGAGCCTCGGACGAGACGAATTATTCGACCAACAACGGCCATTTCGGTCCAGAAGACCCTCTCTCACTTGGACTACACGCCAGAGAAAACTTTCAGTGGAACGTGAAATTCATTGTGGCTAGAAACACAAAGAAATAATTTACCGCTGCGACGCCGTTCTTTGAACCACAATATTCCGGCGGTAGGTAATAGGAAGAGTCCTTCGGGAGGACTCCTAAAACATATATATTCCGTAGTCATTCTTTCTGGTCAAAAAATTCGTCAAACATTGTATGAATCATTTTCAAGAGATACATTTTTGCATCTGAAAAATTAGTGCGTTTATAATAAACTAGAAACAAAAGGAGAATTTGCGACACAACTGTGGAAACATATATTAAACAAAAATTACGAAACACTTACTTGTTGTGGCAAGATAATTTTAAAAAAAATGCAAAATGTAACTGAGAGTAAAGGCACTAAAAAAATGTCTACTCGAAAAAGTCGCGTAATTGTGCACGTTAACGTGTTAAAACGAAACCTTGTAGAAAGAGAGATGCAGATTCACAGATTTTTCGCAAAGATGATACTCAAAGAATGAACAGAGAGAGATTGCACGAGGGGGGGAATCGCGAGTGTCATCCGATCTTCCCGAGAAGCCGTCAGACAAAAATTGTGCGGTCTCTCGTCGGTTAGGGGTTCTTCCGTATTCGGTTTATCCGCGGATCGACTGGCGCAGCCCATAAACGGCGGATCAGGGAGAGAGAAAGGGGGGAAAGAGAGGAGAGAGAGAAAGAGAAGGGTTAACGGTAGGGAGCACTCGCGGTGCAACTGCAACTGCTGCAGCGCGTGCAGATATCGCTCGGCGCGTGCATCCGCGCGCCGCGCCGAGCCGAGCCGAACGGTAACCGCGTTTTTGCGGAATTACCGGCGTCGTCGATCTCCGATAAAGGCGAGTTACGATCGCGGAGCCGCGTGGGCGCATAAATGCCACGACTGCGCCGGGTTCTCTTTATTGCTACAACCTCCAGGCGCAGTTATACCTACAGATTGATAACTCCGTTGGGCCTTAACGATGCTCACTCACGAACAGCCGAAAACTGCCTCTCTAACGATACTCGTTGCACGCTCCGAAACACTTTTCTTCGAGATCTGCACACGTAGGATGTCCCAAATGTATCTTCTTAATGCGAGTTATTCTGAATGCGAGTTATGCACATTAAACGTTGAAACTGTTTCTGCTTAATCCGTTTGCATCGTGTCTAAGTGCACGGTAGTGCAGCAGCCGAGTTCTCGCATTACTCGTTAAATGTTATTGTGTCTCAAATTAAATGTTATCAAGTTTGAATAACTTAGTCCTCCATGTAAATCTTTAAAAATTGAATAGCGTACTTTTAAACTAATTTTTGCAAACGCTTTTTTCAGTATTTTAGGATGCTTTTCTTGGAATAAATCACTCTACTAGAATATAGTGGAATATACTATGATGTACCATAGTCTAGTATATTCCAGTATATTCTAGTATATTCTTGTACCTTCTGGTATATTCTAGTGTATTCTACTATATTTCATTGAGAATGATTGATGTATGCGAAACGTCAAAAAAGTCTTTGCATAACAATTTACGTTACGCTCTAAAAGTCTATTCTGAAAGATATATACGCGCAAACGAACGAAAAAGTTTTTACTCCGTGACTCATGCATGCGAAGCATCTAAAGATTGTCCGCGATATTAATACTTAGACGGTCCATGTTTTTGCCGGTTTTACAACTGCACCATAACGATGCATGCTCCCGGTTGAAACGCCGGAAAGTCTCCCTCTAACAAACTATGCGCGAAGTACTTTCTTAAACTCCTCCTCTAATGATCTATACATACGGTATAGGCAGATCGTCCAGAAAATCTCTCCCCAATGATTCAAACGTTCGGAATGCGCGAAGGGTCTCTGCAATAGTTCTTGGACGGTTTTATAACTCTGCTGAAACATGACGATGCACACTTGCTAATCGAAAGCACCAGAAGGTATGTTTTTAATGGTTCACGCACATAGTACGTTCCAGAAGTATTTCTTTAATGATGTAGACACGCACGGACCGTCCAAAATGATTTTGCTCGATGATCTGCACGTAGAACGTAGTTTCTATATTTATTACTGCTTTGTAATCTTTGGGCAGCTCTGATCATTTTACAGCAGCCCTACCTAGATCCTCTCAAATCGAGTTTTGATTTTTTTATATTTATTTAACGTCGCTTTCTAATATTAGTTCTAACTAACAATTAACTAACTAATAATTCTAACTAACTCTTTGCTAATGTTATTTCGCGACGGGACCTACAGTTTATTATTAAAATTTTAATATTATTCAAATTTGTATAGAAAATTTATTATTATTGGGAGTAATACTAAATCATTATAAAAATTTTTATATTAAAGTCAGTTCCGAAGTTTTGCTTTTAATCATCTGAATCTGATCAATGTTCTCCGTTTTCAAAGCCGTTTCTTGGAGACGATTCTCCCGGGAGTTAATCCTGTTATTAAGGATTAACGCAGCTGCTAATTCGTTGTATTGGATCGCGTGTTGCCGTTGCGGTGAGTACCGTTCATAGATCGGGTGGAACGTGCGATCGTGTCGATGCACGATCAGAGCAAACTGCGGCGTGCAAGTTATCTGGACGGGAAAGTGTGTTAGGGTAGATTCCGGCGTTCTCGATCGCGCGCGCAGGCTTTCACATGCTAAGCAGACACGACGAGTACTGTGTGCTCGTAACATCGTCATAAACGACCGGGAACGGCACTAACAGAAAGACAGAAAGAGAGGAAGCTGCAGGCTAAAGCTAACAGGGACACGCGACTCGCGACGCTAGGCAATAAGTACCTACGTGACGAGCATAAGGAAACCAATTCCTTCGTTGATTCTTCGAAACATTCAGACTCTGACCCAGTGCATGAAAATCGTCACTGAAAAAATCAATTTCTGATTATTAATTGGAATTTACTCAGCTGTCCAATGTGTCCTTTATCAAAAAATATTTTAGTTTGTACCTTCGTGACGAGCATAGGAAAACCAATTCCTCTGTTCATTTTACCACGTTTTTATTACCACGTTTTTATTACCACGTTTTTATTAGCTCGCTTTCTTGTTTGTCTGTTTGTTCGGTGGCAAATTTTGCAATTGATTTTAAACTAACTTCCTGATGACCTAGAGACTTGAAATTGCACACATGGCTCAGAACTGGATGACAATGCATTATTAAAAAAAAATTTTTTTTAAGTCTTACCGTTTCGGAGAAAATAACAATTAAATATTTACCTTTTCATCCCCCCGCGAACTACGTCATCGCGTTCAGCGATCCCCACTTCGTTCGACAACCCCCTCTACTTTACTATGCGTGCGCACTCTGACTCGTCCCCACTTCACGGATCCATTTCGCCCCGACGTGCGAACCATCGGTAGTGTAGTACATCATTGCGCGACGATCGTGACCGGTAGTGCATAATCGCTTTGTTTACCAAGTGAAATTTTAAGTAATCTTAGTGAGTATACAAAGTATTAATAAAGAGTGATAGAAGTATTAATACAAGAGTAAAAAGCAGAAAATAATTATTTTTCTGAACATTTAGACTCTGATCCAGTGTATGAAAATCGTCACTGAAACAATCAATTTCTGATTATTAATTGGAATCTATACAGCTGTCCAGTGTGTCCTTTATCAAAAAATATCTTGATCATTATCAGCTTTAATCTACATTTACCTCAACACTTGTTCAGTCAGTATTCAATACTTTTTCGAATCACAAAATATAAGATTTATATTTTATTTATAATACTTATTTATTTTTTATGTATTTTTATATATTTTATTATTACCGTACAAAAAGTCAAGGTCATCTTCGAAACGTGAAACAATCAATTGTCACATTACATTCTCCGGTTGATATCAATTAATTTTTTCTGAAACACTTTTTTATACAATAAGTGGTTTGTCAGTGAAGTTGAATGGCATACTTCAAGTCTAGTAGGGGATGGTTAAATTAGCTCGTTAATGCAGTTGTTTTGTTAATTATCGAAATATTGAGATTTGGTCGTGTCAGTGTACTTACGATACGCACGGAGTATGTTGGTCGAAGAGGTTTGTGGACCGTGCAACGGTAACCGTTCCTCTTCGGCTTCGTGGATCGCGAGGCTTGCGTCCGGACACCGTTACACTTATGAGCTCGGACTCCATAAAACGCTACGACCTTAGTTATCGCGGTGGATCCGAGGCCATGGCCAACAACGACGCCCACTACGCTCCTTTATTTCTCGAACAGGCTACGGCCCAGTATCCTCTCGCCGATTTCCCGTTAACCGACGAGTTTCCGAACGGATTTCTCGAGATCCTCGCGCTTGTTCGTGAAAATTGCTCGTTATCGACCGATAAGTAACCCAGAGGCTATTAATCAGTGTCCTCGGGCCGTTCTACTCCATGGAATTATCTCCTTGGGCTTATCGGTGACTACGTTATGGGGTCGTTTCCATGACGTTGTTGCCGATTTTCGTGTCCCTTATCGTTTCACTCGCTCGTTATTTAGTACTGATTTGATTAGGCACAGTTATTCGCGGTGGTATCGATTCGAATCAATTTGCAAGATCATTTCTCACGAGGGTATCTTCGCGATTGCACTAATTGTGAAATAAGGGATCGAGCTGGCTCGCCCTTGAAAGCTCGCCAGTTTTGATAATAGAATCACTGTATAGGAACCAGAGTCTGTAAATCTTCTGTATGTGTGTATCGTGTGTGTATAGGTGAGTCAATCGATACGATACATCGATTGCAAACGTGCACTATTTATAATCGTATTGATTTTTTCAATAATTCATTATTAAAATTTAAAATGCAACTATACAGGATTATATGACAATACCATATCGATTGTACCACTATCAAAATTTCCCTTTCTGTGTGCATACCACTTCTTTGTTATTATACTTATAAAATAGGACTTCAACCCGTTTATAAAAAATAATAATAATAATTAAAAAATCGCGCGATAAAGAGACTAACGGCGAAATAGAAAACGGACAGGCTCTGTAATACAACGGTCCTCATTTTCATAGTGAAACGGTGCGAAGTGACTCGTAATTCTAATCACAGAACAAACAGTATCCTTCCGGAAAGAACAGAGTTCTCGAAAGAAGAGACTCGAGAATTGAAATCGATAAGACAGTTACCCGGCAGGACGTTCGCTTAGCTAAATCGTCCCGGTGGACCGTAATATTTAGCATAAAACCGTTGTTCGTCTAACTCGAACGGTTTTCTGCTTAATGACCCTGCGCTGTGGTGATCGCCGATAACGATCGTCGTTTTACAGCTTCCACGGCGCCGCGCCGGACTGAGCCCCTGTATCGGCTTTGTCTGTCATTGTCGTTGGTCTTTTCCGCACTGTCGTCACGACGAAGCTACTAATCGCCAGTACGTCGAACGGTGCTTCCGTTTCTGGTCGTTAGGCGTCCGAGAGATAACCGCGAGCAGATAGAAAATATTCGCGAACGCCGCCGAGAGGTGAATTACGCGTGGAACGTCCATTAACGGTACACACCGGATGGATACGCGGCCGTGGGATCGCGATCATGCGAATTTCAAACGCCGCCGCCATTTTGGTTCACGGATCTCATCCGCCACTGCGAACCCTGGTTGATTCCAGCCTAGTTTCGCTCTACCACTTCCGATGCTCACCCACGAGCAGCCACTCGTAGCCATTTTGGTTCTCGTAACTCGCCTGGGATTTACTAACCCGAATCAATTTCAGCAATCTTATCTACATATATAAAAATGAATTTCCTTTATGATCTATACAAGGAATAAGAAAGGATATTTCGAAATTCAACCCCTCAGGGGGTGACAAAGGGTTGAGACGTTTGTATGAGGAATATTTTATTTGTAGTCTGATTTTTTAGCAATTTTTTTTATTGACTTCTAATTGTTAAATTTTGCAATAATTTCCTTGATCTAGACATATTTGTCACGATCAACATCTTAGTTTCTGGGATATTCATAAAATACTTGAATCTTGAATAAATTGTTCTTTAAATATTTTTGAGCGACTGTCTCAGAATGAATTCCTCACAGAATCGGATAAATTAATGCTCGAATATCAATAGCAGAGTAGCAGAATTGGACCACAGGTTAACAGAACTAAAACCTGTAAATGTTCGCCATCTTTGTCGCGACCGATGCTCGGCGTAATAGGGCAAGAGGCTAAACGAAGCATACGAGAAAAATCCGTTTTGAAAGCGGAAGCTAACTGTTCATCTCGAACCCCACTCGACAGTGCACACTGTTCTTATTTTGCGAAATGTTTCTCCCCGAGTATTTTCCACCGCGTGTTCGCAACCAGCGAAGTGCTTCATCTCGTCGTTAATGCGGTACATCGGGCGTGTGTATCTCGAAACGCGACGCATCATTGATTCCGAAGCTGCGCACCGCAGCCGGTGCCTCGAGATCGTCGCTCTCGAACGGGATAAATTTCCTGCGACGACGGCAAATATGCAATCACGCAGCTGCCAGGTTGCTTGCCAAGTGGGCGTGCGTAATATCGAAGAATTTACAGCGCTACCGGGAAGACGATTAATCAACGAGCAAAACTAGCTCCCGGACGGAAACCACCTCTCTCTCTTGCAACTTTTATTGATTGTTGTTTTTGATCGCGAGCCGCTCGAGTGTATCGCTACTGTACACACGACGATCCGCGGATCAAATATTTACGGTTAGATAAAAGGCTTTATGGCCGCCGGGGCCCGTTAACAATTTATCGGACGGATGCGATGAGGGGGATCTGTCTGCAATTACAGCTTTGGAATAATTGCTAGTTGATGAAATAGAAAAAAAGGAGACAGGTATTACTGGGTTGGTTGCGTGGAAATGTCGTTGCGATAAAGTGCAACTGTCATTAAGCGTTTCGACCAAGAAATACAGTTACACTTTACAGCTACGTTATACACCACTTTAAAATTGTTGGTCTTTTAAACAAAATTCTCCTTTCTTAAAGTGCGATTCTCCCCCTTAATTCTTTAGCCCTCAAACGTTCGAAAATTTCAATAAAAAAAATCACTTTGCAACGCGCAATCGACCTGAGAAGTCTTTCATGTATTTTACAACGGAAATATAATATTATTTATTTTTTGGGGGGTAAAGAATTGCAAGACACTTGACGGATGCGATGAGGGGGATCTGTCTGCAATTACAGCTTTGGAATAATTGCTAGTCGATGAAATAGAAAAGAAGAAATGGAAATGTCGTTACGATAAAGTGCAACTGTCATTAAGCGTTTCGGCCAAGAAATACAGTTACACTTCACAGCTACATTATACACCGCTTTAAGCTGCGATGCTTGCTTTGTAGATCCTTGTCTGCATTTCAATTAACTTTGAGTGTAACTGCAATTTTGTGTTGGACGGAAGACAACTTTTTTTATTCTGCACGAAGATGTACATACATCACGCTCTCACAGACTCTTGAGGAATGCAAATAGTTTCGTTCCGAAGCCCCGAGAATCGTTAGACAGTCTCCACCACCATCGATCTCTCGCAGCATCGACGAATATTATCCCTAATCCTCGATAATTGGCGTGGACTCGCAAAATTCCATTAGAGTCGTACAAGTCGCTGGCAAGTGCGGCATAAAACGATCCTAATCGTTTCCGCGACAGTATAGGAGGTATGCGCGGAGATTTATCGCAAGCGTCGCGATTTGTTAATGAGCGCTCAAATATGGCGGCCTTGACACTGGCCAATTAACAAGACGAGCACACAAGCGTGATCGCGGGGTTGCTCGTTTATAATCCTCGACTGGTACCGGGATGAAGCGATTATCAGCGGCGATAGACGCCACGTGGGAACGCGGCATAACGCGTTCCATGATTTTCTTTCTGGAAAAGGGGAGGGGGATAGAGATGCGTCCTCGGGAGTAACGATGCAATCAGTGGTGTCAGGTGTACACGCGATTCCATGAAGAGGCTTAATTAACAGGACTGGCTGGTAACTGTATCAATTAGGGACAGGGAGCTTGGTCTTCTCGATTGTTCCGTCCGACGGGAATATTTCGTGATTTACGAGCCTGGGAGACCCGTTAGCTTTCCTTTGCTCGCGACATGACGCGCGACGAGATGAATCGCGAACACACGGAGCCAGAGAGAGAAAGAGAGAGAGAATTACCGATCCTGATTCCACGCGATATATCCAACGCCGGTAACTGTGTTCGCGATAACTGTGGCACAAGGTGAGCAATCCTAGTCTCGGGCTTAACGCGATTTTAACGACAGGTAGACGCACCGTTATCGGCTCCCGGAGATTCCTGGGAATCGGCGAGCCGAGATTTTATTGTTCCCCGTCGCGGACGCACGCGGATACAGCTTCGAACATGCATTATTTCGATGCGCTCGCCTAAGAAGGCGCGCTTCCGTCTTTGGGGCCGCGAACAAACGCGTAAGGACGCTCAAGTTCATCTTCCGCCTTGCTGCGTTCGCATAAGGATCCCCCATCCGCTGCCACAGCTTTATCCTTTTACACTATGCTCACTGTGAGCATTTATCTTAACCGCTCCTTGGACGAAACGATATTCGGACAATTGGATCGTTCGAAAGGTACGCTAACTTTTAGCTGACGGTCGTGTAACTGGATTTGCATTAGAGATCACTGTTTAAAATGTTTATTAAAAATTTAGGTAAAACGTAGCTGAGGGAATTCTACCTTTAAGAAACATTTGAATTGTACTGTGTATGTCTTAGGTTGTCGCAAAGATTCATTTTGTTTCTTGTAGATTTTTATGCAAGATAAAAATTGTATATCAATCGCCACACATACACAAAAAAGGTGATAGATTTCTTTTCTTAATAATTGTATAGAGTATTTTTAAATCATTTAAACGTGTTCACTATTTTCCATTCGGTCTATTCGTAAATGCATACAAACCGGAGACTAATTATTTAGTTTAGTGTAACTAGATTTGCATTAGAGATCACTGTTTAAAATTAAAAAGGTAGAATTCTACCTTTAAAAAACATTTAAACTGTGCAGCGTATGTCTTGGGTTGTCGCAAAGGTTCATTTCATTTCCTGCAAATTTTTATGCAAAATAAAAATTGTCCGTATATTAATCGCCAAATACACGAGGTGATAAATTTCTTTTCTTAATAATTTTATAGAGTTGAAGACGATACGATAGTATTTTTAAATCCTTTAAACGTGTTCACTATTTTCCATTCGATCTATTCGTAAATGTTTACCGTGGACAACAAAGTATATGCAACGGGCGTACACCGAACAAAATGATTCTCGAAGAATCGTCTCGAAGGAAACGGGAGGAAGGAATCGAGGATGCTCGAAAAGCGGCGGATCTTTATTCCCAGCGAGGGTCCAGCGACGTTTTCTTTTTCTATCGTTTTTACGGCGTGCTCCACCCATCGTCTAGAAGCTGTTTATCATCCTCCCGAACTTTTATCGACCTTATTCTTTTCGAGAGCGAAGAGAGGGAATAAAAAAAGAGCCTTGACCGCCAACCCTGTGCAGCGTATAATTTAGCGGCGATCTGGTCGGCGGAACACGTCCAATAAACCTGGCTATCCTTTCGTGGCCAGACACCCGGGATACCCTCGAAATATCCTCCGAAATATCCCATTAATATCCTGCAACGGCCTAATGCGGTTCACGAGCGCGAAATTTCATTTTAGCTTCGGTGTCGATGCTCGGTGATCGCGAGTTCTCGATTTTTACTCGATGTTCAGTTAATTTCAACTTTTGCAGCCTTCGAAGGCTTCGCGAATATTTCGTGTCGTACTTATTGGCTCGTAAAACATTGTATTTGTATAAATATGTGCCCGGACTACATATGATCCTCGTATAATGGTCACCAATTTTTTTTTATTCAGAACACGTTCTTCCATGAAATTAGGAAAAATATTAATATAAAATAAAATTAAAATAAAATACGAGATATATAAATATAATAAATAAATATATAATATATACGAAAAAATAAATATATATAAAAAATATATACGAAATGTATAATAAAACTAAAAATATAAAATAAAGTACGATCGTAGTATGATACCGCAGTAAAATGATACAACAATTAATTGTACTATGCAAATCTATTATTAATTGGCAAAAAACCATTCGTTTGGTAACAGAACTGATACGTTGCCTCAAGAGACTTGTCAAATAAGATCAGATATAAATTTGTGCTATTTCTAGTCCACCTCACTCAAGCATTTGCTTATGAAAAGACCTGGTTTCAACTTATTTCGTGACATGAATATTTTTGAATCAGTTCCACCTCTTTTACAGCAATTGCCCACTCAGAACGATAGTTTTCCTAAAGGAAGAGTGACAGTCTCGCGATACCGTTAAAGTAAAACGGAAGCGGCGCGACCCCATTATCGCGTCCTCTTCTCAATGAAGAAATAAAAAGGTGGTAATTAGTTCCGAGGCGAAAATAGAGAAAGAACACTTCGGGCCGGATTATCGGGATCATAAAAATGGCAACGCGACGATACCTCGATATTTAATTAACAGAGTCGGATCGGGTTAATCGAGCGAGACGCGATCACGCGTGACCACAAATCCGATTGTCGCCTCTCGAAATTCCGTTTCGCACGATTCCAGTTGAATCGTATCTCGGCCCTGGCTTGCGGTTTCCCATGTTTCTTTCTTCCGTGCGCTCGATTTCAGTTCCCCTTTTTATTCCATCCACAGTTCGATCCCGACGATCCACGATCTTACGGTACCGATTTCCTCCAACGAAACACAAAATAATATCGAACGCGAGCGAAACAGATTGATCACCAGCAGCAGGCGTCCCGCGAGTTTCCACTTCTTTCGAGCGTAATCGGAACTGACTAGCGTTTAATTATCGCGTGATAACGCCCGGTCTCGTTAATGAATGAACGGAGAATCGATTCGAACCTCCAATTTGTTCGCGTGAGCTCGGGGAATCGCGTGCCACCAGGTTTATGAACCAGCGGAATGCGTGCCACGCAACCCCGATGGCAATTTCAATGAAACCAGGCCTGCATCATAGCGCATACAGAACGCACGCATCGTTGCATCGCCCTCGATTCCATCCTCGAAACGCCATGCAACGCTCGAATGCACCGACGACTTTTTCGCTTTCGGTCAACTCGATTTTTAGGGATTTTAACGTGACGGTTCTGTAGCTTTTTCAAGGAACACCACATTATTTACTGGACCTGGATATCTTCCAACATTTCCTTCGGTACGATGCACCGCTGAATTTTTCATCGCCGATTCTATTTTACTTTGTTGCACTCCGGTTTTTCGAGACCTACCGTTGCAGCGCAGATTTTTACAGTTTCTCGTGGTTTCAAAATTTTCCACCGAATTTTTTTTGAACCTAGGCAATAGTGTACTTCATCTCCTAATCCTCCTTTTGTCATCATGCGCTGTAAAATTCCACTGGCGTTTTTATTTTCTTCGGTTCATTCTGTTTTTCTTTCTTTGAGTTACAGCATTGTATATTATTTCTACGATTTTTCTTGGATTCGAAATTCTCCCACGCGTCCCAAATTTTTTGACTTCTCATAACTTTGCAAAGTCAAACAATTTTTCTAGCATTTTCTAAAGATTCAATAATATTACGTACAGTTCGGTTTCGCCAATAAAAAGAACAGAGTGACACACGATGACTGTGACGTCAGCGATTCGAATATCGACAGTTGTTAACGGTGACTCGTGTAACGAATCGAACGGCAGAAGAGAAATGGTGAATGAAACGCGGCTCGACTAGTTTGGTGGCTCGAATGGTGGACGGTCGATCAAAACCGTTGCTCGGTCAACTTTTCCTCGGCCCCGTTCCACTTGACCCTGGACGGAGTTCAAGGCGAATTTCGGGACGAGAATGGAGCACGGACTCGTTACCGTGCGACCCACAATCCTTCCGGTAATTAATCTATTTGATTGATCGACACTCGAACCGACGACTTCGCATCGTTCCCAATCCATCAGGCTCGCGCGATCAATTTCACACGCGTCAATTATGCTACCTCCACTCCAAGTAACCGGTCCTGGGAACTGGGTACTTCATCAATTTTTCAGGAATTTTTTTGAAAATCCTCAATAAAATAACAGAATAAATGAAGTTTCAATGAAACTAGGCTTACAGGGTCAGCGGTATTAGAGGTATTAAAGGGCCTAGCCGAATAAGATGGTAAAAACTGCCCTTAAAGATTTTTTAATAGTTATTGAACCATTCGATGGCTGACCAAGAAAAATCGTAGTAGTTACAAGGTTTTCAGCGTCAGTCTACAATGTGTAGAAAAATACTCCCAAAATTTCAAGCATGATCGTTGTCCATTCTTTCTAGAAAGAATTCCTAAAGAGAGTCTTATGCTCGACGTGTCTATCCTACTACTTCAAGCTTTTAAAACACATTAACCCTTCACTGCATGATCTTTTTTAAATTGGGATGAAAAAACTTTTTATAAAAATTTATTTTTTAAAACTGTACGTTTAGGAGTTAAAAAGAACTCTGTACTAAATACGCTCGATAGTAAAGACTAAAAAGTAGAAAATAGAAATACTTTTTAAGAAGCACGCTTATATTAAAATACACTGAACAGGAGAAAATAATTTTTGTTAGATATTAATGAGTATAAATAAAAGCGTAGAGCGCTAAACTATATTCTAAACATAATCCTCGTGAGCGCTCCACGCTTTTATTTATACTCACTAATATTTAAAAAAATTATTTCCTCCCTGTTAGTGCATTTTAATATAAGCGTGGTTTTCAAAAGTATTTTCCTATATTTTTTTTTAGGGAAACTTTCGTGAAAGCTACGTTTTAAATCCTTTAAAAATCGGTCTGCGGAGATTTTCGAAATCTGCTAAGAAGATTTTGCAAACGTCGAGAGGTGTCGAGACCCCACAAGAGCTTTCCATAGCCTGGAACGAGTCGGCGTCTCACGTCAGTTCCGTCACGTCTTTGATTGCTTGATGGACGCGGAACAGACCGTCCTCGTCCCTCGGCCCACGTTATTATAATAATTTCCGTCGACTCTTCATCGCTCGCGATTCCTCGCCTAGCCCGAGGGATAGAATATAGGACTCTGTAGAATTGCAGCTAATCTGGCCTCCGTATCCCGACCACCCACCACCTCTCAACAGGTTAGTTTTCAGGAAGCGTTCGGTTAATTAAAAACCGCCGAAAGCCCGTGAGACCCGTCGCATCGCTTGAGCCCCGGTAATTAAATTCCTTGATGTGTTTACGGTGCGAACTGCCGGTGTGTTTCCCTGTCCGAGCACTTATTACGAACATCTTTATGCGCGCGACCGGCATCATTACTCCGCTGTTATTTCTCTTTATTGCGCGGGGATCACCGCTCGGTTATTAGCCTCGCGATACAGCGAATTACAAAAAGACACCGTAATGGCCGAGATCCACTGCCGCTGGCTTTTTATTTAGAGTGCGGAGACCGCTTATGAACTAGTCATTACAAGCCGGCTAATTGCGCGTTGCCGCGCGGCCGAGACATTTGGAAAAATTCAGATTCAATAGAATATTAGTGCATGGAACGACGTCGTACAGCGAGAGATGCGCGCTTCCGGTCTCCGATCGATTAACTCGATGGCTCTGCGCCTGGGAGCGCATTAGGCTACGTACATACTCCCTTAGTAACCACACGTGGAACGTGGGACGTTCTTAAATTAGGAATTGTAAGGAGAAGACTCAAAACATCTTTATTAGTTCCTTGCTCATTGGAAACTGTCAGTAATTTTCATTTTTAACAATACTAAAATGCCAAGCACATTTGTCAACAAAACACGTATTGCACAAATCGATAAAAATTATGTATGCATGCATACATTAAACATTCAACATTCTTACGAAATTGAAATTTAATACGGGACTTGTTTTTTTTATGAAAATTCATACAATGAGAATTAAGCAAAAAATGTACACCGTTGGAAATTTATAGTAGGATGGATCTTATTATTCGATCTTCGAATTTTTCGGGACATCCCTTAGGATTGTGACATTGGTTAAAGAAATATAATCCATGCAAAATTTTGAGATTGATCGAACGGAAAAACGTGCCGCATCAAGCTTGAAAATTTTTTATTTTTGAAACTTGATTTTCTTCATTATAGTATATCGTAAATATACATTTCTATGTTCGTTTTCCCTTTCCTTGTAACCACACTAGCTACACCTTGGCTTCCAATTTCATTCATATCTTCGGATAGAAGTATTTACTATACCACCTGCTTCAAAAGGAAGTTTCTACTTTCCTTAATGGTAATTCGAGACATCCCGGCTACTATTAGCTTCGAGGATTTAATTGAGTAACTATTTAATGATACATTCCGTGTACGTGTTAGGAAGAAATAAAGCACGGAGATTGTTCTAAACGCTGCTAATGATAGATTTTCGAGCATCTCGTTTCCTTCCTTTGCTGTTACCTTACTCGTTTCTCAAGCATTGCCCTATAAATATTCCATAGAGGGACCACACTTTATTAATCTTTACAAAAAATTCTATGATAATTTTCACCATTTCAGTTATAATTCTGAAATAATAATTCTGAAATTATTATATTATCAAGTACCTAACCATTGTCATTAACAATTCCGATCCTTAACCTTTCAATTTCTCTTCCACCGAATAAATTGCACCATGGTATTTCTAATCTCGCAACAAGTATTGAAATTATTTTATCAATTCTGAAATTATTACATTATCAAGTAGCTAACAATTGTCATTAACAATTCCGATCCTTGACCTTTCAATTTCTCTTCCACCGAATAAATTGCACCATGAAATTTTTGCGGTCGCTCGGTCAACGTGCCAAGACTCTCCCACAGTGAAAAAAAGCAATTTGGACAATTCATCCGAAAGGATCACAATCGTGGGCGAATTCCTCGAGTAACGGTACGCGTTGGCTTGTCCGACAAAATGGGAAGAGTCGCACGCAGGTTTCCGGCTGGTATTCACCGCGATCGATCGTGAGTAGACCTAAGGGCAGTTACGTAACCCGAAAAATCGTCGAACGACCTCGTTTCGTCGACTGTTTTACCGTTACTCGGAGAAGACGAAAACGGGCGTCTCGCTCGAGCGCCTCTCTTTCCTTCCTCGGCCTTTCTCCGACGATGCTTGCTTTCGTTCGTTTTCAATCATTGGGAACGATTTACCGCCGGTGTCGATCGTTGCCATTAAGTGTCATCAGTTAGATGGTCGTCCGTTACCTCTCTTCCACTGCAGTTGCATTCTGCATTTTCCTACCGAGTCGCTTCCCCAGTAGCACAAAATATTGTGTACACATTCATATAATATTAAAAAGCGATTCAACCTTTCTTTAATCTTCAAATGTACATACAACATTTATTTTATATTAAGTAACAATTTTTTTTAAATAGCCTGAAAATATCTATTTCATGTTAGGAGAAAAATATTTTTTTCTTCTTTTTAATTGAATGTTACTTCAATATTGAATTTATTATTTTTCAAGATTTCACATTCTTTTTAATATTTACTATATATTTTTTTAAATATCTAGTTTGTATTCTGTTAGATCCAATATTTATCTCATATGAAAAAGTGTGGCTTGAAAAATATTTTTCCAATATTTAAAATAGATATTTATCAAATATTTTTGTTCACATTACTCTATTCGCTTATATTATTCATGTAAAGCAAAATAAACCCAGAAGGGTTTCAAATACTTATAAATAAAAAAAAAATAGTTACACAGCTAAGTGGTTGAGAGACAAATACAGAAGTCATTAATTAATGTACAAGTGTAAAGTACACCATTCAGAGATAAGAATTTCACAAGTACCGAGCGCGCACGTTCTCGTGTGTCTGATCAGTTCGCGAAAGCGATCGTCGGACGTTGTTTCGCGAATCGCCGACCGGTTGTCGCAGGTGACGTCTCATTCCGGATCGCCACGTGCGAAAGAAAGCGTGTTAATCTCGCGGACGTTCCGCCGGTGTACCGTTCTAACGGGCCCGAACTTCGTAAGTACGTCACGTCTGCTCGCGACACAGAAAAACGAGGGACGAGGACGTTCGGACCGTGTCCACCCTGTAAAAATCGTATCGGTAGCAGATCCTCCGGCGCACTAATGGCAGCGGTGTCCCTTTGATCCACTCGATCACCAGGTAACATCGGCGAATCCAACTTTTTCCACCAGTTTTTACTGAATCCGAAGCTCTCCGAAGGGCTCTCCGTCCCTGCTCGTTTAACGAAGCAATTAGGCGATTCGACGATCGTGGACAAACTCTCGCATTATTCATTCCTGAAATTCATTATCCTACGGTCGAGTTTCCTTCACTGTGGAGAAATCCCGCGAACGGTCGGCTCTGAACGAACTCGATGGTTCTCCGAAGACAGGAAGTAATGGCCATTTTTGATAAACGTTCCAAAGCTGTCGTCTCAAAAAATAATATTCAGTAAAATAATATTCAGAGACTCCGGATGTGACATTATTTTTATAGAATTTAGAAATGAATTGTTACTGTAAAATATTCAAGAATTTATTCTTTATATTATTAATTATCTTATTATTCTATTTTATTTTATTTATTAATCTATATTATTAATTAACGAGTTAACGATTATTCCTCAATCTTTTTACCCAAACAATTTGTAATACCTCTAGAGTATTCAAAAAGGAATCAAAAGGACACGATATTCCTCGAAAAGGGGAAGAGGGGTTAATTTTGCAATCCAACGAATGGAATCACAATCAATCTCGGCATCGTAGTAGAATTCAGGGAGCCGACCGCAGAGATCTTTAATTAAACGCGGCGTTCAATTCCGCGGACGGAGGATGCCCTCTAATTTGGCATTCTTCGAGGTCTGCCGAGGAAGAATGGTTGGAAAACATGTCGAGGATGCAACGCGCGTCGGCCAGTTGTTTGCTCTTCGCGGTGGCAGGAAGCGCGCCTGTGGATTGATTACAAGGCCCGCAGCAGTGCCAGCAGCGACCATAGTTGCATCTGGCCAGGCGCAGGCGGAACACTCGTAATGGGAGTGTGATTCCGCCGCGAATTGCGGTGCAATTTAATCCCCGATACTTTTTAATAGCGATCGGTTCTTCCACGCGATATCGCTGTAGTTTCTACGATTGCTTCGGGAGAATTACCCGTCGAAACAATATGCCAAGCATCGTTGCCTCTTAAAGATTGCACATTAAGATCTGTATGTTCTCTTTTCTCGAAGATTGCTATCTAGCCGTTTTAGCATTTCAATGTTATTGAAATGTTAATGTTATTGTTACAATAACAAAAGGTGTTACTTTGATTTTATGTAATTTTTGAGACTATCAGAATAGCACTGTGCAAGTGTTAATTTGAAATTGATTGTCTCGAGGGTAAATGGGAGGTCGACAGTCAAAGTTCAGCGACCGCTTTCGCAACAATGTCGCGGAACTGCGTGCGTTTACGGAAGGAAAGTCTCCTCGGTTTCACGGTCGCTGAAAAAGCGGGTCAGTGTCGGTGTGGGATCGCAGAGGATGCACTTTCACCGCGCTTACGAGAGTCCGCGGTAATCGCTATCCCGTTTACGTAATGCGAAAGCCGCAGGATCGACGCGCGATTTCCTCGCGGCACCGTTCGCGAATCCGCCGACATCATACCATCGATTCTAGATAGGCGAACCTGACGAAATCGAACGCTTCCGAAGACTAGGTTCGTCAAAGTTCCTTTGACACTTTTTTATCCTCATGACGCGTAGAATATAATACAATAAAAAAAATTTGACCCTGAAATTCAAGGTCAAGGACAATTTCTCTGTTCTGTAAAAAATCTCTCTCCAGAGACCAAACATTTCTTAACACCCTATACAAATACACAGAAATTTATGAGAAGGATAGCGTCGTTCAGCATGTTCTAGAAAATGAATTTATCGGTTTTCGATCCTGCGAAGACACGAAGGTGTTGAAGAAGGGCAGGCAGCGTTGTTCTCCGGCTCCAGCAAACCATGCAGAATCGATTCGACGGGCACGCAAACGTTACGTAGAGAAGCGTAACGAAATCGTCGAACGCTGCCGAGAGGGTGTTGAACCTTACCGAGCAAGGGTTCGCATGACGAAATTGCCGTCTTCCTCGGCGAAACAGAAGTCCTCGGACGTCCGCTCGAGATAAGGTGCTCCGACCTCTCTTCAGGAAGCGAAATCAAAAAGAAAAACTCGATTTCTATTCGCGGATAGGAGATTGCGCGCTTAGACCGACACGGCACCGCGTAATGAGGAATCATTTAGAGTTAATGAGCCGTTCGGTTGACGAAGCTCGCACGAACGGCTTGCACGCGACTATGGGGGAACGGAGAGAACGTTCGTGCGTGCTGCACGAATCTCATGGTTTAAATCAAACGGGGAGACGAACGAGATTGTCGCCTGGTGCTTCTGCTGGCTTCTGCAGAGAACAGTATAATAACACTCCTTCGATGATCCTGCTTTCAATCAAGTGGCACTGCGAACGAATTTTACGAGAGACCCTGAAAAGTGCAACTCTAACTCCTCGTGTGTTGTCATGTTCAGAGCTGAATTTCCTCAACACGTTACCCATTCGTGGCGACTACGATTTTTCAAGTCACATAAAGAAAATCAAACTAATTTCCTGTGTGTCGTTAAATTACAATTATAAAGGACTGACAGACGTTGTCCTGTCCAAATTTAGATTTTTATAATTAAAGGTTCTCTTTATTTGTTCGTTTACTCATGAATCTATCAAAATCAATTATCAATTAATTGTGAATTTAATTTTCTAAACTGTCTAGTCCCGTCCTCTCTCGAGCATATATGGACCTATATAGGGTGTTAAGAAATGTTTGGTCTTGTGGCAAACATAGTTGAATTCTACATCTTCGGATCGATGGAGATCTGTAAAAAAAAGTTGCCGCAAAATTGTCCTTGACCTTGGATTTCAAGGTCAAATTTCTTTATTGTATTGTATTCTACACATTATGAGGATAAAAAGTGTTCCCATAGTTCCTTTGACACATTTTATATATAATAGATAACTTTTATATATAAAAGATAAATTTTATATAATAGATAACGTTATAATTGAAAACAGAGGAAGATGCGAACTCGTTTCCCTCTTTCGCAGTGGTTTGCTCCGAAGCGCGATCCCGGAGACTCTCCATAACGCATCCAAAGCAAAGATCGGTCGCTTCATCGATCCCCAAAGCATCCGGCAGTAGATCAGCCCTTGATCCGACTTAACGCAAAAAGATCCTCTTCGATTCCACTTCGAAGAGCATCATCGAGCGAGTAGTGGAGACTGTCTATGGGTAACTGGGAGCGAGTCAACGATCGGAGGTTATTGCCGGGGCCGTGATCGGTCCAGGATGCTGCTCCCCGGGCAAAATAAGACGAGGCCGGTGCACGAACCCGTGTAAAAAGCAAACGATCCCGGGGATCCGTGGTGGCCGGCTTATCAGATTGCTTGGAGCGGTTGCAAATTCAAGACACGAGTTCCGAGCCGCGAAACGATCCAGCGCGGCGGCGGCGAGGCGACCGGATGCTGTTGCGTCTTGGTTGTCGTCTTTGGGGCGCGCAGGCGTGTGCACCCGGCGAAGAGAGGAGATATTACGTATCCAGGCAGGACGTTGCCCATGTAAAACCGTCCCCTCGCGACATTTTCTCTTCCTCCCTCGATCGCACGACGCGGCTCGCTTTCGTGTTCCACGATTTTTCCGGCCGTCTAAGCGGATCTCTTCTCCTCCGGTCTCCTCCTCGTCTTTCTCTCCCTCTCTTCATTGTCCTGTTCTTGTTGGCCGATGCAAATGGA
Source organism: Lasioglossum vierecki (assembly GCA_028455595.1). Classification (NCBI taxonomy): domain Eukaryota; kingdom Metazoa; phylum Arthropoda; class Insecta; order Hymenoptera; family Halictidae; genus Lasioglossum; species Lasioglossum vierecki. Next base: position 24,224,674 of record CM052338.1, on the reverse strand, counting down.
GTGGCCAGGAATAGGCGAGCGAATGAAAGCGCACACGCGCGACCAAGCGAGAGAGAGAAAGAGAATCGGCGAGAGTCGACGAACGAGGAAGAAAAAGGACGAAGAGGAAGGAACAGGGAGATGTACCGCTCAAGGACACGATCTACCGCAACTCCGAGGTTCGTGACAAGGATACGCAGCCGCCGCCGTAGAGGAACAGCCGGCCAGGCTTCGCGAGGAGGAGATGGAACAAGGGAGGAGAGAACACGGAGAGGATCCACCGAGAGAGATGCATCCGTGGATCTCGGTTACACGAAACCGCTTGTCCGAGGGGGACTTCTTTTAAATTCGCTATTCCCGCACTCGTACCACCGGCGGAGACTCGAAACTAATGATCAGACTCGGGATAGCAACCGCGCTCCGGACTCCGAGCGGCGCCCTAAGGTCGATTTAGGCCCGATTTAAGGTCGATTTATACTGCACGGACAGACGGGACAGACAGAAGTTTCGAGAGGCTCGCACAAAGGCCTAGACCCAAAACCACAGGAGGTGCCGGATTCTGTTACTATCCCTTAAGCATTGTCTGATCTGTTTCTCGCGGGACGACTCGGGAAATTATGGTATGCGAAGTATTGAGATCGAAGCCGGATAATTGTCGATTGCCGATTATGCTCAGCATCAATGTTGCTCTCTTCAACGTGGTTGCTCTTCAAGCTCTACGAATCGCCGAAGATCTTGTTCTTATTGCTAGGCGCTCAGAGTGTGATCGAGAAGATCGAATTGGTCTTTTGCTGGTCTGGTGCGATCATTTTAGGGGTTACTCTGGGAAGCCATAAGAGTGTGTTCATGCAGGGCGCTGACTCCCGGGAGCCAAAGTCATTTTTGAGCGGAGATTGATAGGTCCTTATTGTGCGTTTAATATAAATTAATATGAATTTGAGCACAGCCTAAACTGTCGAACATCTTGCTCTTCTTCTCCGTAGCAGTAGCTGCTACATTGCTATCTCTGGGTAGACGCAGTTTGGTTGCTCTTAGTCTGAACCGAGCAAGAATGTGCCCCGCAGGGCAATTCGTGTCTCTCGAGGCCACCCTTCCGGGCAAACGATACGACGTCGCAAAAAGAAGTGACTAACATCCTCTGTCTTCGGATTATTCAGGTTTAATAGATGTAGTTTCGACGCTTTCGATTTCGACAGAGGAAGGGCAGCGCCCAGTAGAGCAATTTGTATCTTCGCGTGCCCCTGAGGCTAGGCAACACGCTGTCCCCATTGGCGTGGGACCTATGCGCACTTAATCAGCGCGTTCTATTGCATTTTCCTAGAAAATGCATGTTGGTATGAATATTAGGATCACTGAAACAATGAAGTTTTTCAACCCTTATATTAAGGGTTAATATTATTAATATTACAACCAGTCCCTCTGTATTATAAGGTTGAATATGGTTATGTATGACAACCCTATGTATAGATAAATTTATAAAAGTAGAAAATTGAAAATAACAATAGAATTGTAAAATTACGATCGCCAACGAATTGGACAAAGAAAGCGCCCGTCATAAATATATCTGTCAACGATTGGTTACAATAGATATGGCTATTCCTTATAGTATCAATCTACGAAAGAATCTAGCAACTAAATTCCAGTATCACGTACCAAGTTCAGCAACGAAGATCAATGTTCTCACTTTTCTCCAAGAGCGCTAAAAACCTAAGGAGCACAGCTGTCGAGGTGCCAGCCACCCTCACAATGCTAGGCTCGCGATCGGCCAAGGTTTTTCTGTTTGCAGCTCACGTAGCGGAGTCACGTTAGGTCGCCACAGGAGAGATGTAACGGGGCCACCCGTGTACCCCTCGCGATTCTACATATCGCGAACAAGCTACCCTTCTAGGTAGTGGCGAGCGAGTCGCATTTGTTGTCGCGGTTCCCTCGTCCGGCGACACTGCGTACCATTGTGTCCCGGCGAGCTTCCGTGATTCTCTGGTTGTCTTGTAACGGGGCCCGCGTGCTCCCCGATCGTTACCACGCGGCCACAGTTAACAAACTCCTGTTACGCTTCTTCTTCTTCTTCTTCTTCTGCTTCTGGCTGCGAGGAGACTGTCTCGGTTCAGCCTCACTTTTTATCTAGGAGAGAAACTGCTTGTTCCTGGCTTTCCCAGAAATTCGACCTACTGTGTCACTCGTTGGTGTAATTGGCAATGAGGTTGATAGTCTTGCTAAAAGGATCGAGGCTTACGATCATGAGGCTTGAGATTATCGGAGATTAGTTCATAATTTTTTTGGTTAATCATTTCGGTTAAAATTTGATTTCTAAACCTCCTTTTAGTACAACACAATTATCGAAACTCCTATTAATACTTTGAGAGCTGTATCTCTCGAAAATTATTGATGAAGTTATTTCTAAAGATTTGCAAATTAATTGTTGCGATGATAAACAAGATCTAATCTAATTTTTCTACGAATAAAAAAAATTAACACTTGACTTTGTTGAAATCATAGTATAAGATTAATTTAATTATAGGAAGGGTACATCCAATTTAAACTCTGACTGTAATTTTTGTTCGAAACGAAAGGTACATATTGATTTTCAATTTACATATTTTTCATTATGCTATACACTTCACAAATAATCACTTCATTTGAAAACATCGTCAAAACATCGTCATTTTGATGCATTCCGTTTGTTCTTATCAGTACTCTCAAAGTCCTGATTGAAATTCCCGAGAACAATGACTTTTGTCCAGCTAGATTAGACATTTTTCCACTGTGTGTCGAGACCTTGGGTACCAGGAATAAAAAGGGGAAAAATTGAAGGTTACCAGACTGCCAGCGGTATAATCTGTTTGTCTTCGACGCCATTAAGTGCTGTTCGACGTTTCCCGAAGAGCGCAATTGTTGGTCGGTCGTCGTCGCCGCGGGGCATGTCATTCCGCCGGTCGACCGAACGCTGTAATCTGAAATGAACACCGGGGAAAAATGTTTCATTCCAATAACGTCCTTCGGTTCTACCGTAGCTTCAGTTTCCTCGAAGAAACGAGTCCCTCGCAGATAAAAGCCGCTGCAACTGGCAATTGCGCCGCGCCCACGGAAAGCAATCAGTTTCATAGTTTCCGCGGATCGGGAGTCGGAGAATCGAACCCTGAAATCCTGAACCGGAGAGCGGAAGCTCTCCAAATGACAACGTGATCTTCCTCCAATCGTCACTCGATTATTGCGAATCTCCGCGAGTTCACCACTTGGAAGAATTCAGCTGGGATACAGTATATGTTCTAAGTAGACTGTGAACTTTCTCTAAAATAACTTTTTTGATTTATTTCTACAAGTTAAAAATATTGTCTTCTTCAATGCAAACTCAATTTGTCTAACGTTTTGAATTCTATGTACTCATTTTTGTCACGAACGAGTAAAATCAGCAGTCTAATTACAACCATCTTGGAATCTAACTATGTATATAATTAATTGTTTAATTATATACATAGTTGGAATAAGATAGTAGAACAGTATAAATAGTTAGAATATATTATATTATATTATATTATATTATTCTAACTATGTATACATATAATTAATTGGTGGATTGTAACAGACTTTTCATAAACAATTACAATTTTTATCTTGCAAACACGTGCACAGTCTAAAGATTAGACACTTGAAATAAAAATATTCAATTGAACTGGAACTTCGGGAGGCCATATTGCATCCGCAATTCCCGTGTCGCCGAATTTTGCGATCCGTCATTCTGCCGAGGCAACGAGGCGTGACGATTCTCCTCGAACCGTCGAACAACTTCAGGGTCGCTGGTTCGTCAGGGATCTCGTCGCCACCATCGTGAAGAATTTTTCCACTTTTTGTGATTCTTCTTGCCCGATCCGAGACGCGAGAAATTCTCGAGACAGAGAGAAAACTTGGAACACAAAGCGCTTCTTGCCTTCTCTCTCTCTCTCTCTTTCGCAGGATTGAAATAGTACGCTCCCGAGGATCCGTCAGGCTGTTCTACCCTCGGCGCGTCCGCAACGATGATTAAATTTGCATGAAAAACGAAGACGCCGAGCTGACAGCAGCCAGGACGGCCGTCTCTGTTGCGTCGACGAGAAACGCGACTCGACAGGCTGGAATAGAGTTCTCGTTCCAGCTTTTAGCCTCTTGACGATCTAGTCGATCCCCACGTCGATCGCGATAGCCGCTTCCAATTAAAGTATTCCGCCATTAACTATCCACGGCCAAGTCTCGACCGGCGATCGAGTAAATCGAACGGACGCGTGTGTGACGATCAATGAACGAGGGCGAAAAGCCTGGACATTCAAAATCCGTAGTCTGTTGTGCCTTAAAATTACGATAAAGAAATGGAAATTTTAATAGTAGTCGTTGCTTTTTCAAATTATTAAATTAATTAGTATTCCATTAAATTTTTTAATCTTGTCGTTGAATTGTTTTATAAACTATAACGCAGCTGCAATGAAACTATTTATATAATCCCATTTAACAAAACTTGACCATGAAATTTCAAAAGAAAATTTTTTCGAACCGAATATTCGCTTTCTCTGACCTTTTTTTCTATAATAAAAAATAACCCAGATATTTAAGATAGTCAAGCTAAGTGAAATGGTTAAATCCATTTAATCTTTTCACTGTATCAAATTGTTATCTCTTCATTCTTACTAAAAATTCATAAAATCCATTGTCCGCTAATAGAGTGAATAAAATCCGCAGGCTACTGATAAAATGTTAACAAAATTCAGTTGTCTGATAACGAATCTTCAAATTACGTCTATCGAGACCAAGATCGATAGATCGCCTGTACAGATCATTCCCGTGGTTCGATAGCCTGAAGAGGCCCAAAGGTTGATGCACCTCCGAGAGAGCATCTTCGGTAGAACGTGTAATCATACTACTACCCTCCCTTATCGTCCTTCGACGTTCTTCCTTCGGCTGTTCCCCATCTCGGGACGACGAAGACAACGACAGAGACGACAATCCAGCCGCTAATTACTTTCAGGATTTATCGAGATCAAGCTCTCTGCTCGACTATGCTCGTTCGCCGGATCGATCGTTATCACCGCAGGAACTCGCCTGCCTAGGCTGAAGCATGAAGGACCTCTTCCATGCTCCTTTTCCACCGTGAAACTATTCCGCGAGGCAATAATCGAACCTCGTTTACGCCGACGACTTCGTCACCTCGTTAGCGCCGGCTACTGAACTTATTCGCTTGGACGAATTGAATATTCCAAATACCTGAAGCATCAATAAATTGTTTTAGAACACTGTTCTGACAATTTCGACGAGTTACACGTAACCCTCTAGTAATGCCAGTTCAAGTCAATCAAATGTTCAAGTCAATCTTGATCAGAGATACAGCGGACCAATTTATTTTCCATTGCATCTGCCCTTGAGTGACCTTGGATGACCTTCGTAATAGTTCCCTAATGCTCTAACGTAAAACGTAAATGAAAACAATTTGCTGTTTGTTAGATCTCAGAGAAGCTGACCTTGAAGTGACCTTGATTAGAAATCGCATGTTCTGCGTTTACTTAATTCGATTAATCCTGATGATCGATAAATATGTATCGTTGGCTTGTAAAAATAATTGTCACAGCTGATACGATGACTTTGGAGAAACGGTTCTCAAAAGAAAACGGCACTGGTCCGAATTCTGCACGCCGGGAGATCGGTATAGTTAGAGGGTAGTGGCTCGCGATGGTATCATTTCCGTCGGCTAATTTCGCCCCGCCTATTATTTCCGGCAGGGTGATTGTTATTTGCATATTTTACTCGCGGCTGATCCCGCGATAGCTCCGCGGGCCGGGCACGCTGCCAGGACGAGGAGTGTTATCCTCTATCCTCGGCTCGCTTAGGGCCATTTCACGAGGAGAGCGAACAAACGTTCCCCGTCACGACAGTACGTCCGCGTTCGTGATGAATTGATCACCTTCGCGGGGAGGACGAGGAGAAACGAAACGTTCGCGCGAGCGTAAAGATTAGAGTCCCACGCAACCGGTCGCGAGAAATAAATCCATTCTCGGCGTGGATACGGGCAGAGGGAAAGGTGTGGGTGCCTAGTGGAGAAGCTGAAGAGGAAGAAGAAGCAAACGGTAAAGCGAGTCGTCGCCTGTAAATTTCGCGACCCCCGGTCACTTCCTTCGACGCCAAGATCTTTAACCTTCGATCCTGACTCGCGGACTCTCCCTTCCCCTTCTTTCTTTCTTATGCTGCCCGTAGCTTATTATTCAAATGGTCCTGTTCGTTTCCTTAGACAGATAAGTACCATGATATCCTGGACAGATTCTTCGTGGCCAGAGAGGTAGCTGTTGGAACTGCACTCGAGTACGTATCAGGGATCGGATGGAGTAGACTTGGGGGAGATTCGTGTCCTGATTCTGATTGGATTGGAACATTGAATTTTTATACTCGGGTAGAGACACAAAATCAAATGATAACATTTCTCAACAATTATCAAGCAACATCTTCCCACAAATCGAGCCTTCTTCAAAAACAGAAGCAAGGCAGGTCGATCAAAGTCATCGATCAAAGAAGGGTTAAAAGTCAAAGGAACGTGTATGGCAGATGATTGGATTGGAACATTGAATTTTTATACTCGGGTAGAGACACGACAGAGATAGGGAGAACTCAGATGTCTACGAATCAAGATCAACCAACACCTTTCCACAAATTAAGCCTTCTTCAAAAACAGAAGAAACGCAGGTCGATCAAAGTCATCGATCAAAGAAGGGTTAAAAGTCAAAGGAACGTGTATGGCAGATAATTGAGACTTCGCCATGACACACCTTGGTACGATTAATCTGCCGGCGTTCGGTTCCGATTATTCTGACCGTGCAACGGCTTCCCTCGCATTTTCTCTCCCTCTATCAAGAAAGAGATAACCTGTGGCTGCGGCGGCAGGTTTTCTCACGGAAGGCGAGGTGGAATCGCTTGGAATCCGTGGTTTATACGATCGACGCTGAAGTATACTGCGACGAGAGCGATCATCCTCCGTGGTTCGGCTAGATCCGAAGAAAACAAGATCCATTCCTCGGGTTGAATCCAGCTGCCGTTCCTCCGCACCAGCCCGACACCGATTTACCTGAGCTTCATTGTTTATGAATCTCTTATTCTTCGAGGGTATCCACCGGGGCCTGGCCGTTGTTACAACGTTCCATTGCCTTCGCCGTCTCATTATTTATGAATCTACTCGCGGGCTACCGTTCGCCACCACGAAGAGAGCCCGCACTCGTAAATCAGATTCTTGAAGTGCACCGTTGCGAGGATCGGGACGCGATAACCCGAGCTGAACGCTGCAACTGCAAACTGGAGATGGGATTCGCTTCGACATGCACTTGCTCAGGCAATTTTAATAACCAGGCTATTTAGTGGCATTGAATCAATCAGTATTAAATAAGAAGAACGGTATGCGTTAGAGCACATTTTCTTCATTGATCGGAAGAAACAGAAACCAAATGTATTTCTTCCTTTAAACGTTCTATTGAGATGAATGTAAAACACCGAAGTTCCTAAAGAGTCATAATTTCTAATAATGGGTATGATAATTAATTTTTTTAAATGGGTAGGACAATTTTAAATAACAATAATATTCAAGGAAATTATGGAAGATAATGTTGTTAAAGATAGAAAGGACTCCACACCTGACTCGTATTTCTTACAATGGATATATAATATGTAGTTATTATTTTTTTAGTTATCATTTTATTATATAATATTTCTTACAACATTTTTAGTTTACATAACAATTTAATTGAGATGAATTTAAGTTTTTATAATTTCCCCACTGTTTTAAATTTGACAATTTGAAATAATATTTATTTTGAATAATAATATTATATAACGCACTCTGTATATATATACATTGCTCGCATTTCTTAGAATGGATGCACGAAACATTTATTTAGCTTAACAGTCGACAGTGTAATAATGAGCTTGCGAAAGGAACATACGTGCAAGCTTGTCGGGGTCTTTGACGTCGAATTGATCCCAACCGGCCATTCCCTGGTTCTCATTTAATCGTACGTTCGAAAAGTGTGTCGATCGACGGTTATTCGCGACGATGATTACGGGCAAATTACGGCGAATGTAACGGTGCGCGGGCGATGTCCAACGGAAATCGTTCGACCGCGATCCCGTTTTCGAGGATTTTCGCCGGCGAAAGGACGATCACCTCGATCCCCTTGCGCAGAAATTGATATTCGCCTGTCAGGTTCCCAGCCAGAAAGGTCACGAAGATCGGGAAATATGTTCGATTTGCTAGCCCAGATACAAGCTGGCCGTGATCTAGACCGCGATCTCACATCCTGGACTTACCGAGAAAGGTCCTGCATATTCTTGCGCTAGATCAGGCGCGGACTGATCTTTGAAGATCCATTTAGCTCGAAATATTTTAATTTTAATTCTGAAGTATTTAGGAATATAGAAATTTCAATTAACAAAATAAGTTATACTGTTTTGTTATTTGTAGGTAAATTTTTTCGAAACTTTGTGTGACATTTATTTTTTTAATGTAGAATTTTGATCAATTCGACTTAAAAATTTGATTTGATTAAAAAATTTGATTAATCAGTTTGACTTAAAAAAACATTGAAATGTTTTTCATTTTGTGTCACTGTGTCATTTTGACACCCGATCACAAGAAGAGCAACTCGAAGGGTAGTAAAAAGTCATCGCTAACAGAACCAAACGATGTAATAAAGATTATGTCGCTAACAAGTCTGTGAAAAATGCAAAACGTCCAGCATGGATCGTGACGACTTGGTAATTACCTGCGAATGGGTCGTCGATCGTAATAGGCGGCGATGATCATCGGTTATCTCGAATGATTAACCATTCACCGGGCACGATGGTTGTCTACGTGTCCGCGAGAGAGCGACACTAATCGCTTCCCGTTTCATTGCGTGTCTCTGATCTTTGCTTGCATCGATAAGAGCTGCATCTGCAGCCGATGCACAGGCATCCCTGACTGTCAATTTATTTCGAGAATGACGTCGTAAAGCTTTAAGACACCTGAGATCGTTGAGAAAAAGCCTGTCCGATGGTTGTGTCGAGTGATAACGATTAACGACAGTTCCGCGTGTCTAAAAATCGTTTGACGGGAAACGTTTAAAGAAATATAAAATTTGTTTTTATCGTCTAAGAAATCACCACATCGACCATCGTGTTTGAACCCTTTGCCCTTGAACGGCGACTCTGAGACGCCATTGAGAGTCATTATATCATAATCCAAAATCATTTCTACGCCACTGACTTCGAATGCAGAGGGATAGCGAGATTTTTAAAAATTTCTTAAATTATTTTACATATTTTTACCTAGACTATTTTATGCTGTACAGAATGGAGTAATGAACACGTGAAAATGACCTCTCGTTAAGAACGAAATTATTTTCTACTATGCGAAATGGGGTTCAGAACATGTAAGAATTAGCTTTCGCGACTATATCATTCGCAGAACAATTCAAAATAATTACAAAATGGAATACTAGTTAAATAACAACAGCTAAACCTTGAATGTTGAACCGTGACTGGCAATACTATTCACTAACATTCAGATATTCTTAGCGATACTCCTCTGAAACTGTGCAGATAGGTACTTATGCTGATTCTGAGCTGATCAATTCTGATTTCGAACCACCGTGGTCCGTGTATGGTTTGCGATCAGGCTACCGTGTAGGAGTAAGATAAAACCTCTCTGTAGAACCATCGAACTCCGCAGAAGCGGGAACAAGGCGATTACAATGCTCGTTAGCGTAGTTATTCTCAGCTCTCATCCTGAAAAATCGACCACGGAAGAACGCGTCGCTCGTCGTAACCCCTCCCCCTGCATGCAATTAGATCGCCACACGGCTCGTTTGTTTAATGAACGTCAGATACCATTTAATTGCCCGTCGACGGGACACAGTTTTCCTTACGGGGGATCCCAGGAAAACCGTGATCTACCTGCGTCAACTACGGTGACGACTAGTGATGGGATAAACCACGTTGCAAGTGGATTCAAACCATTACTGGAGTTGAACTCTCTCTCTTGAATAATTTTGGAAAATCAAAATTGTCCTTCCAACTACGCTCGTACTTTCAATAACAAAAATGAGACTTTCTAGTAGATTCAAACAATGATCGAATAGGTTCAGAACATTCCTGAGCACCTTCGTAAAATTTTCCTTTTACAAACTATTGCCTCATCGAGTCAGGAATAGTTATATATAGAAAATATATATGTATATTACAAATAGAAAATTGTCTGGTAGGGTAACTGCACCAATGAATAAACGGGCACCAGTAAATCTTTATTTAACGTTTAATAAAGAAAAATAATAATAATTTCATTTTATTTGTGTTCATTTATTTTTGACAAATGAAGTATAGGGAGATATACACATATTTCTTTTTTAAATAAAATATCTTCCTGAACAATTTATTAAATGTTGATTCACTGGTGCAGTTACCCTATATTCATGTAGATTCATGGTATACTTTAGCATATTCTAATATATTCTAGTATATTCTGGTAAAAAAAACTTTAGTATATTCTAGCATATTGTCTATTATCATAAATTGCGGATCTTCGTAGAACATGAAAATGCAGCTAGCTTAGAAAATCTCCTGGGAATCACACACACACACACATATTCACGCAAATACACATAACTTGAGCATAATTCCATGCCTAATGCCGCCCCCGGTTACAGGCCCAATAAATCCTAGACGCTGTCCTGTTCAATATTGATGACCCGATCGGTTCCTGGGCCAGCCGGGCCCGATTGGGTCCAATCAGGCGAACCCAGCGAACCCTTGCGAACCAGTTCGTTACCAGTTCGTCGCCGGCGAACGAGTTAATAATGAGGATAGATTCGCTCGTGGCGATCTCTCGTCGGGTTCCTCGACGAGTTCCTCGGGATCCTTGGAAGGGAGAAGAGAATACGCCTCCGCTAAACCGGAGCGCATTTGTTACGAGATCATTGTGCCTAGTCACGACCACGGGAACGAAAACCAAGACAAATGGAAATCCGTGCTGTTGCCTCGCCTCACTTTGCCTCGTTTCGCAGTCGCAAGCCCTTGGTCAAGGTGGCCGTGATTCACGAAGCGATTTCGACGAGGATCCAGCCTCTCCCGATGATAGCGAGGACCTCGACCCCTCATAAACAGGGTATAATTATATGCCCCGAGCCGTGGAGCACAACGGTGCTCAACGCGGCATATCAATTACACAGTGCAATCCGCGAGTATCTGTGTCCCGCTGGTACGAATTAGTATGTCGCAGACCTACTTACTCCGTTTTCACACGGTTATCCGAAAGGATGTCTTCCGAATGGATCCTCCTTCGTTCGATGTTGTTATCCCCTTTGCCAGATCTTCAAAATGACCGCTTCTAGAATTTTTATTTTACAATTATTGAAACAATAAAAATTATTTCTAAATAAAAAGTCAAACAATAAACATAATAAAAATGATTTCTAAATTTAAAGTCTAAATAAAATCAAGCTCGTCATTTTTATAAGGGAACATGTATGCAACATGATTGCGACAAGCAAAAGCAACAGAATTTAATGGATTGTGAAAATCAAAAGCAACAGAATTTTATTGAACGAAAATAATGTAAGAGTATTCTTAAACTCTTTTAATATTTTTATTATTTTAAATTACACTTACTCATTCTTGTTATAAACGCATAAAATCCGCTGTCCACTCGTAATTGGCGGAAGAATTGAAACATCTAATCAGACTAAACAGTTTGTATCCATCAATTCAGTGAAGCTACTCATAAGGACGTCTTGCAATGGCAGTCCAGTATAATCAAATAATGCTTTACAAGCTGGAAAACAGTTCCAGCGACTCGAAGCATGAAGTCGTCTTCGTAACAGCGATCTGTCCGAACGACGTTCGAGAATTCAGAAGAGGCTGTAAATCCGCGAGGCGAACGTAACCATCTCTTCGTTCTTCCTGTTGATCCCAGGGTACCACGATGCTAGCCTGAAGTCGCGGTCGCTAGTCTTCACCCGCTAACAATGAGGAATGCGCTTTGGTTCACTTGGCGGACGGGTTGATGCACTGTTACGAAGATTAACGCTCTCGCCGCGGTCGGCGAGAAGAACCGCGGATTTCTTCCGGCGCGGCGAGGCTGTTGCGTCAGGAGGGTTGAACCAGAAGAACCGGAGTTTCTAGGAACGATCATCCTTGGGAGAGAACGTTCCGCGCGCACCGTCTGCTCAATCTGATCGCGCAATTACTACCAAAAAGGGAAGCAATCATTCCCGGCGCGCTCGATCTGTAATAAACGGAACGAGCCTGCGCGCTATTCAGGAAATCTGGGCAATTATGCCCCGGGAATTAAGTCTGACCGCAATTAACATTCAATTCTAGAGATCTAGTTCCTGGCTCGAGAGGGACGTACATTAACCGTATTATGTTAATAGATGAAGATGCTTGCACTGTTATTACACCTATCAACCATTAAATCTGAATGGTAGGTATTGCCTCGTAAAAACGAGGCAATCTTTATCATGCGTGCCCGACTCAAGATATTTATTCTTTATAGCGTAAGGTTCGATCTAAGAAAATAAGTCGGTTACGCGCTGTTTCTTAGATCGTGCAGTTCTACTATTTTTCCGGGACCGAAGGTTGACCAAAGGATAGTGGATTATGAATAACATTCTGAGCCTAGTTTAGCTACGTGTTCCGAAGAAGAGAAATATTTATGTACTGTGAATTAAGTCCAACATTGACTGCTCTTCATATTTTCGTCGCAATGGGGATTTCATTATCTGGAAATCCCCAAAACGAGACGGGAGGTCGCCTCAGAAGCGTGAACACGCATCGAACTCGACCCCGATGGTGTTGAATGACGCGTTCTCGTGAACTTGGGATTACCAAAACATATGTGAACGACGATATATCTGCCTCGACTTCCTCCTGATTTTCCGGGCAGGAGTTTCCTTAACAGTTGGCCCGGAGGTTTTAACGACGTCTCGGGTTTTACGTTCTGGAAAGCCTTCTGGACGACTTTCGAATCTGTCCGTGAACGCTTTCAATACTTTTGCTAGCAGCGCTTAGTGGGCGAACATGCCAATCTAATAGACTTTTGATACCTATGAACCTAACTATCAATTGAGATAAAAACTGGATCATTATTAAGGTTGCATAAGGTGGACAATAAAATAAATTTTCAAATGTATCTTGAATAGTGTACGATACAATACGTATTTTTTAAATAATATTATTAAATGAATTTAATATTTCCTAGCTGAATGGATAATTCTACTATCGAATTCCAATGTGATTTGATACATCTTGATCATTATTAAGGTTGCATAATGTGGACAATAGAAAGTTGCAATAGTATTATTAAATGAATTTTATATTTCGTAGCTAAATGGACATTCTAATAATTATAATTTAATTTGATATATCTGGATCATTATTAAGGTTGCATTTTGTCCAGCTAAATCTACCACCAAAAATACGTTTCGCCGTACTAGTACGTCGAAACGAAGGAAACGCGCCGCGACACGAAGAAACACCAGGTGGTGTTGCATGAACGCAGAGTTAGTAGCAGCAGGATCACGGTTTGCACGTGCGAATTTCTTGCTTGTCCATTGTCCTCGGTCATTACCGCCTTAGGAGAAGCAGTTTCGCGTGCGCCAGGATCCCTGACCTTTACGTCACAACCGGTCTCGAAACATGTTGCACTCTTCAAGGGTCTTCAAGGTTCCAACGCTGCCACCGGGGACCGACGCTTCCGGTATTTCGTTCCGCGAACTAACACCGCTTCCGGAAGCCCTCTCCCGTTCGCCGTCTACTTTTTATTAGACGCTGCTCGGTTTCTAATAAAAGCGATCCAACAGGCATCCGCTCTCGCCCGTGGGTACGTTTCCACGATAACGAGCACCCTAATCAGGGACCTCCTGTACACTGTTATAACTTCTTCAGCGAGCCCCATTGTCTGAGCATTTCGCGCGTGTCTGTCCCGCAACAGAGAGATCATCCGATTATGCGAACCCCTTTATCATCGCCTTGTATCGCGTTCTAGATTTTCTCCGTCATTAATAGTTATTTAACTTAATTGTGGAATATTAACCTAGCCTTTGTCTCTTAATTTCGAGCGTCCGTTACGATTAGATCAGCCGATCGTTAACACCCTGTCGTATTTTAACGAGCGAAGCACAAGATTTCGAAAAATGTTCTCGTTTCACGTTGCTGTCTCTGAGCGATCTTCGTGAAACAAACAATTTTATTTTGTTCCTCGTCGTCTGGTCAACACGTGCCCTGAAGAACCACACGAGGATAGGATAACTATTCTATAACTATAAATAAATGTCTTGTTTTTCGATAACAGTTCCAAAGAGATTTTCCCAGCCAGGGTAGCTAAACCTGTGGCACTCGAACGAAATTCGGTCACGGTAACCAACAATTGGTAGGAATGCTCATGCCCAAGTTCGTCGAAACGATCGTCAGAGATGATTCGATGATTCGAGGAAGCGTTTTCCCGGTCAGACCAGAGAAACAGGGATCCAGGGGAGTGCAATTTGGTCACGCTAGGCAGCAATTCGAAGACGTCTTCATAGCCTAGCGACCCGAACCTCATTCGAGACTCGCGGGAATGGGCCGAGGGGCGTTGAAGAGACGAGAACGAAGCAAGCGCAGTCTGAACTTTTGACCCGGCTGCGAGCCACGACAAAGCGTCCGTCCTCCTCTGTTACACGGTTATCCCAGGCAGGCTCGCTGACCTCGAACCACGGTGCCCACGAAATGCCATCCTCCGGAGGCCCGGCGCGCCGTTATTGCATTACGTTAATTTCCGGCGAGCAATCTCGCGTCATTTACCTGCTGCCGCAATTACCGAAGAGTTCCGCCGTGCGACCCGGAACGTGTATGAGGTCCGCCAACGTTTCTCCCGACGTACCACGATGTGGGACTCCCTAGAAAATACTTGGCTACCTCTCTGGATCCAGAGTGCTACCTGAAATTGGTAGGAAAGATCTTCGAAATTGCAATGCTACTTGGAGTGACACACAGGCACACATACTTGATGCGTTTGTTTGCGTATGAGTGCACATTACGTTTTATTTTATGTATTTCTATTCTGTTTTTTATTTCTTCCGATCCCTCACTCGCCTTTTGTCCGTGCTATGTAACTATTCACTTTAAGTGTAGCTTTTTATGGAGTGACTTTGTATGGATTCCTCAACACTGATGAATAGTTATCCTTCAGAGTTCAAGAATGGACAGTCCGGTAGCAGGAGTAGTAAATGAAAAAGGCCCCGCGCTTTCAGCAGATAATTGACCTAAAATTTGGTCGATACCGTTCCCAGATATTTTCAGTAACAAGAGGTCATTTATCGTGTTTTATTATATTATTGTGCAGAACCTAGGGCCCATATAATAATTGCTATGGTCCCCGTGGTTGAAGCAGAAAATTAACCTGAAAGGTCGATACCGTTCCCAGACATTTCTGCTAAAGAAAAAAGTCATAAATCATGTTTTATTATATTATCGTGCAGAACCTTGGGCCCCATATAATAATTACTATGGTCCCCATGGTTGCAGCAGAAAATTTACCTAAAATTTGGTCGATACCGTTTCCAGACATTTCTGCTAAAGAAAAATGTCATAAATCATGTTTTATTATATTATTGTGCAGAACCTAGGGCTCATATAATAATTGTTATGGTCCCCGTGGTTGCAGCAACTGAAAGGTCGATACCGTTCCCAGATATTTTTGCAAAAGAAAAAAGTTATAAATCATGTTTTATTATATTATTGTGCAGAACCTAGGCCCCACTCTGGCTTAATCCAGCACTGGGAGTGGGAAGGGTCTGTGGTTCGATACTATGGGACACAGAACTGTCTCCAAGTTCTCAATTATTAGAACTTCGTTATTCATTAATGGATTCTTTTGCCATCCTGTCGGGAGCAATTGATCGAGTTTGATCTAGGCGGTCTACCAGAGCAAAAAGGAAACCTGCGAGGATCACCCGAGAGTCTCAGGTTCTCGCCAAGCGCGTTGCCCGGGTAATTCTCTGGCGCTCGAGCACGCAAGTCACCATCGCGTTTGCGTTTTGCTCGTGTTGCTCACCGAAGCCGACCGCTTCCTGGATTTCTTCGTTTTCTACTTTCTTGCGGCCTTTCCGCAGCTGCCGACTTCTTCTCCGCGGGATTCCCCGGAGCCTCCTCCTCCCTTTTCTCCTCCGATGGTTCCCTCTTCCGTTCCCTCGAACAAAACGTATTTACGATCGATCGTATCCTCTTTCCACGCCGTACGCGCGTTTTTCCTCCCGCTCGATTGAGCGATTCACCAGCGAGTAGCCAGCCGTGTAAGGATCGGTATTTTCGCAGGCTCCTCTCACCTCGGACTTCCTTCCAACAGGAATTCCGTTTGCCCGATCCGCTCATTACCCCTACCGATTCACCTCGCTTCCATCTCCATGAAATGATTTCTATCGCTCGTTGTCCTCACACGACTTCCACTCGAGTCCTAAGAGGACACATGCCGTGACGTGTCTACAACGATCTTTCACTGATCGACTATCATTCTTATCGTCGGACTTCTTCCTCTTTTTGCCGGTAGGAAAACAGATTCTACATTCGTTTCGCTGCTGGTCGCCGAAGAACCTTCTTCTTCTTCAATCGAATGACCACTTTCTTCAAGTCGTGCACTGTTGGAACACGTAAACGCTTGGACAATCATGTTTGTGAATTTTTGCACCACTTTACTGGTTTCAGTGGGAGTTGTTCTAAGATTGCTCCAGTTGCTTCTTTGTTGGAAACATGGTGACTAGGTAGTTCTTATTTACTCTTGTTACAAATGTTTGTCAGAATAATTAGAAATAAATCTGTGCAATGGTTGAGCCCTAAAATAATTAATAAATAAATAGAAATCATCGTAAAATCGTTTTTCTCGAATGTCTTCTATATGTCTCGAATATCTTTTTTATCTTATTACTTTCGTTCACAAAAGAAATTCATTCTCGAAGGAAATTCAAAAGTAAAAAATAAGAGCAATCCTAATAAAGACAGTCAGCCAATGCATCTCAGAAAATTAATAGAAAAACAGGATTTGCTCCTGCTATTATAAACATATTAGAATCTAGACAGAGCCTCTGACAGAAATACAAAGTCGATTAAATAGAATAAATCTCAGAAAACAAAGAAAACGAAAGTAGTAGAAGAAATACAGTAATTAACAGATGTTCAAGCTGGTTAACAAATAGTAACGCTTAATTCTTACAGTTGGTATGAAACTTTTATGGAAACTCTATTGTTGAGGGAAACTAGACTTTTACAGCGTTCGTGACTGTAATGCGATGTGTTTTCGAATGAAAATGGTTCGTGCGCAGGAAGAGGAGTGTTCCAGACGAAAGTTCTATAAATTTTTCTCCGAAGGGAGCGAGTACTACGATCTCTATCCCCCTTGGCTACTTTCCATTGTCGGGCAGAGAGCAGCGTGTTCGCACCACGCGCGGAACTCCGGTTGAAAAACCGTTTTAGATGCGCGAACGTGTTTCATTACTCGCGTCAAGCGTACGTGCGCGCGGAATTCATTAAACGCCGCATAACAATCAAGCGTTAGACAGTCAGAAAAAGAGAGAGAGAGGCCTTCGAATCGAATCTAATTAAGTTTCTAACCGAGATATCCTTCCCTTTCTGTTACAGATGGGCTCGTCTGCGATCGGCACGATGGCGAGTATGGCCGCGAGCGTGACTCTCCTGACCTTCGTCGCGGTCGCTCAGGCTGGTAAGAGTAAGTATCGCTCGATAACCGAAATCGGATGTCCGGTTGTGCAACCGATGCACGCCTCAACTAAATTTTATAATTGATCAGCCGTCCTTACGACGCTTCGTTGCGTTCGAGCTTCGGAAAGACTAAGCTTCGCACACCTTCAAGGTTGCTGATTAAAAATGTTATTTGGGGAAGTGTAAAATTTGCGCAGCCGGATGGAATATATATTTTTTTAGTTACACTTCCAAGTCTCGTCTACGAGATGCTCATGGTTGCGTGACGAAGTCCGCAATATTCGCAACGTTATGATTTTTTAAAGCAAATTAATGATTACAAAGTTGCAGATCGTTCATAATTAATTGACCGTGACGTGTCTTGAAAATAAAATCTGATTGATACGTGTAATTTTTTTTTTTTTTATATTATACTTGAAAGCCTTGCTTATAAAATGCTATAAGTAGTTTGTCAATAAGTAGTCTGTTTATAAGTAGTCTGTAACTTCCGCTCATTTTATGAACGTATTTATTTGAGTGTGCCATATGGATAGCGACTATAACCAACTCCAAAATATAGATCGCGACAGCCAAATTCCCAACCAGACATCCATCTTCATCGTTCAATCATGCTGAAGCTAATCTCCGTTTCACGTTACAGTTGAGAGTCGATCAGCGTTCGAGAAGTTGACAGACTACGACTACCGTGGAACAACGTACAACACCGTGCGTAATGTGTCGTTGTACGAGTGTGAGAGCTGGTGCAGACGAGATCCGGAATGTCAAGCGGCAGCGTTCTCCTTCGTGGTGAACCCGTTGGCGCCTGTGCAGGACACCCTCTGTCAGTTGCAGAACGAAACTGCAGCAAGGGATGTTGCGGCTCAACCGCAGCGAGCTGCAAACATGTACTACATGACGAAGCTGCAGCTTCTATCGGGTAAGAGTCACACCTGTGGCGCAGCATTCTTTTCAGGACACGTGCACCGCCGCACTATGGGTAAAACTGTCTTTCTTCGATTCAAAAAGGAATAACTTTTGATAGAAATGAGGTAGAGCGATGAAATTTTTTTTAAATGAAAGCTGAATGTTTGCAGAATATGGGAAAAATAGGGAGAGTACGGCACGAACGGTGTTTAACCTTGAGAAAATTCGTCAAAGTTGGGCAATGTCACGAAAAAACCACTTTGACGTTACCACGAGAAGAAAAAAATTTTTTTTTAACATACTATGTATCATTTCCCGTAGATTTTTTCCCGCTGATTTCACATCTGGTCTTAAAATTTGTCTACGACCTCTGGACGAGATTCTGGTACGACCTAAGACCAGATTTGAAATCAGCGGGAAAAAATCTACGGGAAATGATACATAGTATGTTAAAAAAAAAATTTTTTCTTCTCGTGGTAACGTCAAAGTGGTTTTTTAGTGAAATTGCCCAACTTAGACGAATTTTCTCAAGGTTAAAAACCGATCGTACCGTAATCTCCCTATTTTTCCAATTTTCTGAAAAAAATTCAGCTTTCCTTGGAAACGCAATGTACTTTGGGGGATATAATGCTGGAAATGGTTTCGAGAGTATTAATTTTTATAATCCTTAAGAACCGACAACAATTCATATGGTATCCGAGCTGTAGCCTAATCCATACATACCCGTCCCGAAAATCATCCGATCCTCGAGGGGGCGAACATAATAGAGCCACCAGCTCGACTTTGTTAATGATTGTTAATAACACCCTTGAACTCCTGCGAGGACGGCCAGGAAACAAAAGGGCGATAGGACGCAGGACAGGTCAGAGAGAAAAGCTGCAATAACTAAGAAATCCCGAAGGGGACTAGACCTGGATTAGGTCTGGAAAGGTGCCATAATCCAGGTTCAAATGCTTGTAGCGAAGTCGTCCGGCAGGGCAGGTAGATGTGCAAAATAACTGGAGAATCTAGTAGCCACCGTACCACGTCGGTTAAGTTGTTTCACTGCCTTGCAACACACCCCGATCATATCTTGCAAATAGCACTCGAATTTCCCTAGACTTGATTTATTCAACATGGTTTTCCCTATAGCTCAGTTTCGAATTAGCTCTATTCGAATTAGCTCTATAGCCCTATAGCTCTATTGCGAATACGAAAGAATTTCGGAAAACAATTTCGTAATTTATATCGGTAACCAGTTTGATTTTTTTTTATAGAGAGCATCCCCTTTACTCTGCTTTCTGTATCACAGTTATCTAACAAGTCAGTCAGCTCTTGGACAGTGTTCCCGTCGAAAGAATTCGGCGATTATTCTGTTATTTAGTCGAATTCCAGACCCGAGCTGCTAAATATCGCCAACAAGAAGCGTGCTCGCTCGCTAGCAGTCTGTAAAAATAAATCGCCAGGTTGTTTCTGCGAGAGGGACTATTTTTGGACGTCCTGCAGACGCGGCGAATGGCAGCAAGCGCGTCGCGTCAGGATTATACCCTGTACAACGTGCTTTCTAATATATATTTCCATCCCGGATCTCCCGTTGTTCTCTGTGCTCCGATTGTTGGTTTGACTCACGGGAATGCATCATCGGTCTGTTTAATTCGAGATGTAAAACGTCGCCGGGGGGCGAGAACGCGTTACGTAAATTTCGCGCGAGCCAACTCCCGAACGTTATAGACTGCGCGTAGCTGATCGACGACGCGAATTCTTAACGAGTCGAGAGACCTCGATGACGGAGAGGCTCGGGTCTCGTTCGGGCCGAGAGTTATTTTAAGGAAAGAACGAATTTCGGATGGAAGTTGGACGATTCAGTCGGTCCTGATGAAATTAGTGCCATTGAAACAGATTGTTGAAGTAAACAATTCTGTGTTCATATCTTGGGGGAACGAAAAGAATGGCTGTGAAAAGCTTCAGGACGATTGATCGAGCTATCGTTTGGCTAAAAATTTCCGAATTTTTCAATCAGGATCGTCCATTATAACTAAAAGGTTGTTATAAGGGGTTGATAATGCTAGATCCTTCTTGTACTTTTTCTTTTTCAGTTACAATGATTTTATTTTTTTTTGAAATTTCTTTATGCAGAAAAATTTCGTTGAGGGGAAAAGAAAATGTGTATTTTAATGCTTAATATTTACATCTTAGGTATTTCGTTTAGGTGTTTCGAATTTAAAATATTAAAGGCATGAAAAGTTTCGGGCTTTACGTACACAAATAACAGAACGATATAACTTATTTTACGAAAACTGTAATAAAATTGACACAAGGGACGGATGAGGGTGAACTATAGTTTTCAAACGAATAAAATTTAATTGCACCTAGAATAAAACGCCTAACATTTGTATTTATTAGACTTAATATAAAACCTTCTAACTGCTCGAGTGCGTATAGATTGTAACGAGTAAGAAGAATATTTCTGCCAAGGTCCCTGATCTTATTACCCTAAGTTTCCAGCAGTTTATGGCATTGTAAGTTTGCTCGTACCTCGTGGAGGCGTCTAGAGAGGCAATCGTGCGTTTCAACGAAATGGAAACCTTCCTTGAAAATTGTCCGAGTTGCTTTCAAGCGTGACCCGAGCCTGCAGGCCGAAGAAGAGTCCCCCGGAACCGATGTCCCTGGGCGGGGGAGAATCGAGGGGCTACTTTCGTCCAAGTGGGTTTTACGAGCGAGAGGGTGCGCTCTGAAAGAGCGTGGATACCAGCAGGCTCGTTAAACCAATATTAGGGGTTTCTTAGACTCCCTCGGGATCTTTTCGACACCTCGGAGCTGCGCCAAGCAGGTACCTGTTTACGGCGGCAACCGTGCTTAAAGCATCCTTCACACCATATCGAAAGGCACCAGCAAATCCGGCTTTGTTTGCCGTCGGTCAAGGGATAGCCCTCGCCCGTTGGCAAATTTGTAGATTCTCTCTATCTTTGTAACCCCTGAAAATCGGACCCTTCCGAGAGAACGATTTCGTTTCTCTTTCGCAACTTCGAGAAACTTGACGTTGGCACACCGGGGTGCAAGTAGAATCAATAATTTCTTTCACCCTCTACATTTGACTATACACTTCGTATCAAATTTTAAACGCACCGTATTATTTAAATAAGACATATCCTCTAATGAATTTTTGATTGATCGTTTTTAACTTACGTTTAGGATCGCGGTTATTGTTATCGATCGTATGAATGTTAAAACAGGAAAAATATTAATTATCAAATAGACACTATAAAACAATTTTACAAATTAATTTGAACTTTCAACGTTTCGATTCTTGTGTGGATCATTTTCAAGAAATTTCTTTTTTCAAAATCTGTTCTGTATTTTAATACTCACTTACGTACGTTTAGAATACCTTAAAAATATTATAAATTTTTATTCAAAATTTGCTGTGTCGTATATGAATGGTTTTAATAGAATCCTAATTTTTCAGGATATTCTAAACACACCATTAAAGACATCAATAAAAAAAATTCATCGAATGATGCATTTTTAGATTCGCAGTGTAGAATTACTGAAAGGCAAGGTAGCCAATGAGTGCAACTGCATTAAAAGGGGTCGCATCATTGTTCCAACGTTGATGGCATTGATGGACGGGGAACGTTGAACGTTCTTGGCATCGAGTTTGAATATATTTCTGTTTGTGGCAATGTTATGGGTGCATATATTTCATGTAGCGAACACTAAGTTGGTGATTCTGCGGCATTTCGGCGGTCGTGAATCTGTCGTCGGCGATCGAGAATTCGCACGGTCGCGGTGAATCATCCGTGTCGGAGTCACGGGTCCGTTCATTGGCACCGTCTCGATAGCCGTCGACATTAGCGCCGGTTTCGAGGGCGGAACAAAAGAAATTGGAACGCGCCGCTGCATCGGCCGACCCACCTCGCCTCCCCATCACCCTCGCGAATCATTATATCGCAAGTTTCCCTGGCAGAGAGCACCGATTCTCGTGCGTCAGCGACGAGGCGAGAACGCGACGAGGACGCCAAGTCACATGTTACGCGCGATTTTGGCATTGATGGTTTCCCCGCACCCCTCCGAACCCCTCGCCGAACATCTCGCCGAGGTCTGTTCCGTTCCTATGATCGACCAACCGCGAAATTCGCCACACTTCCTCGGATCCACCGGATGCGTAACTGTTTCTCGATCGCTGCGGGATCCGCCACTAAAATCCGTCGACCTTCCTTCTTTTCTGCTTATGCGAAATCGTGGCTGCTGCTGGCAACATTCTACAGTTATTCGCAAAACCGGAATGATTTTGCCGTTCGATGATTCTACGCCAGCAGCGGACCGTGGAATTTTGTAGACTGTGCAGATAGATAAATGGAGCTTTGAATAGAGAACTCTTTGGACTATCTTTGGAAGGTAGAAGTTCTTTCCAAGGTCCCTCTACGCGGAAAATACACTGCGGATCGAATGTAGTTATGATTAGACTGTGGATCTTCGTGGGAAATAAAATTTGTCTATATATATATTGCACGAAACAGGAAGAGCCTAATCAAAAAATTCTTTCTTCAGGTCGAGTTGTCGATAGTGTTTTGTTTCGTTAGACCTATTGTATTTATAAAATCCGGAGACTAATGTTTTCTAGAACTTCTTCTTCGTTTCTGCTGGCGTAACTATGGATCCTGGCTGACTACAACAGTTATTCGGAGAACCGTAGGCAAACTGCCTGCCGTACGGCAGTTTTAAGACAGCGGTGTTACCAATGAGATCAAGTAGATGAACATATCATGTGTCTCCAGCTGACTTAGAGAGATTTTTGTCAAGGATTTCTTTCAGTGTTTATAATTCGCAAGCTTTAAGGTAGCAGTTACCAATGACATCAAATAAGGGGGGGGGGGGTAAATTATAGGTCTCTAGCAAACCGGAGGTCGTCGAAGCATTCTTGGAGGGTTTGGAGAATAAAAATTGTAAAAGGTGGGCTTGGAGGTCGTTCTTAATGTCCTTTTCGTGGTAAATGTTTGGGTCGAGTCGTCGATAATTTCTGTTGGTGTTTATGATACTCGAGTTTCAAAGCTGCAGCTATCAATCAGATCAAATGGATCTGTAAATAATGGTTCTCCGGTTCAACAAAGGACTTTGAAGCATTCTTGAAGGTTTGAAAAGATAAAAACCACAGGAAGGAAACCTGGCAGTTTGTTACAAACAGTAAAAGGCTCTAAGAATGTATTAATTTCGACGCGCTCCAATGATTCGTTGGCAGCAAAGAAACAAGCTGTAATTCAGCTCCCATTTCTTGTGACCGATGAAGAAGGTACATTTAGCATGAAGATCCGCAGTCTAGAAACGACAAATGTCAAAGCTCGTGGTTTACGTGCAGGTATAGCCAGCGCGCGGGGATGAAAGGGAGCTAAAAGGCTTTGTTTACCTTATCGCAGCCAAATCGGCTAAGAACGACCAGCTAGCATCGGGTTTCCTCGGACGCAAAGCGAGGGCTGTGTGTGGCGTCTGCAATTTCGATTGCATAAATATATAATCGTTACGCAACCAAGAATGCATACCCTGTGTCTCGTGAGGTGTGCGAGCTCGTCAGGTGTGCGCTCGTCGCGTTTGCGGTCAGGCGTGGCCACGTGTCCTGGCAATCGGTAAACAAACTCGTTTCGCGCGTCATCAAACTATAAACAGCCTAAACGATCCCACGAAACTCTGATCTTGTTTTTGCGAAGGGGAGATCGGTCCTGTAACCATCGATCATGTTTCAGACAAGGTATGCCCGCGACCTTGGGCCTTCGAGAAAGTGCCGAACAAGATGATCCGAGGTTTGGACAACGCGTTGATCTACACATCCTCGAAGGAGACTTGTCTCGCGGCATGCTTGAACGAATATCGATTCCCCTGCCGATCCGTCGAGTACAATTACCAGGTGATGCAGTGTCACCTGAGCGACTCCGATCGACGAACCACAGGACAATACGTGCAGTTTGTGGATGCACAGGGCGTGGACTACTTTGAGAACCTCTGCTTAAAAGGTAACCATCCGTTAGAAGATAAAATAAAGATAAACATTTTATCGTTTAATCTAGAAATTTTAATCACCTTTGGAACTCGTTATAACATTAAAAAACATATAACGGTCCATTAAAAAAAAGTTGAAGGTCACCTTCGTTTCTCGAGAAACTATTATAAATATAAAAAATTGAGATATCATATATAAATTATCTTGTTTCCAATAAGATGTACTGTAAGCTCCTCCTCTTCTATTTTTTTTTAAATTTAAAAAAAAATTTTAATTGCTCTGAACATTGGTTATACTTGGGAAAGAGAGTATTTGATGAAAATCGTGAATATGATCGTCGAACAAATAATCCGAATGTTACTGGATTTTAATCGTTCGATTAATTGCAGGAAGAGATGCTTGCAAGTCGCAGAGGGTCTTCCAGATGCCAAGGATCGGCGTGGCCGATGACAAAGTCGCGCAATACGCGGGCTTGCACTATTACACCGATAAGGAGCTGCAGGTCCAGAGTGAATCCGCTTGCAGATTGGCCTGCGAGATCGAGAACGAGTTCCTCTGCAGATCGTTCCTCTATCGAGGAGCCCCTCAGGGATCGGCTTTCAACTGCCAGCTCTTCCATCTGGACCATTGGACTCTTCCCGATGGTCCCTCCACATACCTCAACGCCGAGAGACCTCTGATCGATAATGGGGAAAGGGTTGGAACCTACTTCGAGAACTACTGCGAAAGTAAGTAGTCGATATTTTCCACTGGGTGTACGAAACGATGAGCACACACCAGCTTCTTTTGTGCTGAGATCATAATTGTCAAACATTTCACTGTAATGATCGTTTCCAGAGGGTGCTGGACCAGCTGACCCACTTCCGGTTGTGTTCGACGCCACGGAGGACCCGACACTCAGCAATTATACGAGAAGCGACATAAACTGCGACAAGACTGGCACCTGCTACAACGGTGAGCACATTTGCAAGATTTATCCCCTGTCTAACTTTCTAAAGAAGAAGGGCAGATAAAATTAAAGAGTTCTACTTGCTGTTGACTGTATCAATGAAAAAGTTTAACGGATCATGTAACATACAGCAAGCTCGAACTGCTCCGATGGTCATTTTTATCAGTGGCTAGTTAGCTAGAATTAATTAAGGAAGAATGTACAATGTGCAATGAATCGGTTGCAGTATCTGTGGATTGCAAGGACACGCGGATCGCGGTGCAGGTGCGCACGAACAAGCCGTTCAACGGTCGCATCTACGCGCTGGGAAGATCTGAAACGTGCAACATTGACGTCATCAATAGTGATCTCTTCAAGCTCGACCTGACCATGAGCGGCCAGGACTGCAACACCCAGAGCGCGGTAAGCGAGCAAGGATTGCACTAGATTATTAGTACTGATATTACTATTATCTAGAACCATCCATTTCGCACAAATTTTCTTTAACTCTGCTCGAACCTTCTGTTCACCATGGCAGCGTGACAGTAACTATCAGTCTGGTACCTATACGAACACGATCGTCCTTCAACACCATACCGTGGTGATGACCAAGGCTGATAAGATATACAAGGTGAAGTGCACCTACGACATGTCCTCGAAGAACATCACCTTTGGGATGATGCCTATCAGGGACCCGGACATGATCAGCATCACCAGCGCGCCGGAAGCCCCTTCTCCAAGGATCCGCATTCTCGACAGCAGGGCCAGGGAGGTCGAGACTGTTCGCATCGGAGACAAGCTCACCTTCAGAATCGAAATCCCGCAAGACAGTGAGTTTATTTCGCAATCTCTTTGTTCTAGGAAACTGGTCGATTAGCGTAAGAAACAAATGATCGATCGATGTCTCTTTATACAGCCCCCTACGGCATATTCGCCCGCAGCTGCGTCGCCATGGCGAAGGACTCGAAGAACACCTTCCCGATCATCGACGACGAAGGGTCAGTCACTCAATTATTTAGATGCAAACGATAATTCGTTTCTAAGGGTGATAACTTAATTGTCCTCTCTCGGCTCCTCAACATCTTGGAGACTGTTTAGCTCTTGCATTAAATAATAATTATGAAAGTAGTAATAATTTAAAACCAATGAGGTTATCACATTATTCGAAACTAAATTAATTCAATGTAATTTTTACAATACTTAACATAAATTAATATTTAGTGTTAATATCTTTTCCTTTAAATATCTCGAAATGAGAACTATATAGACTTAGACCACTTTCATAATTATATGGACACACCTATGGAGCTGTTCAACAAATTAAAATTTACTAACAAAAATTTTTAGTTCCTCTTGGTAGCTGTAGAACCGCGTTCTTTCCATTTCGTTTTGCTGATTATACATGAAAGAATGATTTCCCTGGGGCTCTTCTAATCATTTTAATCGACGTCCATTAATTGCTGTAAAACTCTCAACGGTTTTTATTGCATTCTCTTGGTTTTTTCATAAATCATAAATCCATAATATCCACGATCTATCGAGAATTGAAGGCTGAAGTAGGATCTGCGGGATTGTTTTAGATGTCCAAAGGATCCATCGATCTTCCCCAGCTTCAGGCAGGACGGAAACGCGCTGCAAGCGGAATACGAGGCGTTCAGATTCACCGAGTCCTACGGCGTGATCTTCCAGTGCAACGTCAAGTACTGCCTAGGACCTTGCGAACCGGTAATTGAATTACTGAATTGAAAATTAAGGATTATCGATACAGTCCTCACAGAAGATTAACGATACGATTCGATTGATTGCAGGCTGTCTGCGAATGGGGACGCGAATCGGAAGAATCTTATGGCAAGAGGCGTCGAAGGAGTATCTCGAACGCGTCGGACGATAACTCGGACGACATGACGTTGTCTCAGGAGATTTTGGTCCTCGATTTCGGAGACGAGAAACAGTTGAAATTGACGAGCGACTCCAGCATAGACTTCGACACAGCCGGTAATTATGATATAAGATAGGGGATGTTCAGAGTTAATCCTGTAATCGACGGACGAAAGTTTCGAAAACTTACAGGAAAAGAAAATTCTCTAATACGATAGACTAGATACACTGTGTACCCAAAATTCACATGCACCTTATTTTTAAACAGAAACATATCCTCTGACGAATTTCTGATTTGATTCCTTTTATCGTATGTTTAGAAAAATATTACAGGATCAAAATCTCTTAAGAATAAAAAAGGTGCACCTTGTCAACCGTAAAGTATTTCGAGATTTTTCTTTATTTCATTCAACATTACATTTAGAAGGCATTATATACAATAATCATTAATGTTATGCAAGATTTCTTATCTCAAAAAAATGCTCTGATATTTTATTTATGATTTATTTTCTTCATTCTCGAAATCTATGAACATTTAAGAAGAGATACATGTTGATCTGATATTAATATGAGACAAATCCTGCAACATGGATAAAAACGATAAATTTTCCAGATAAAACGGTGACCATAGTCGAGCCCTGCCCGACCAAGACGTCCGTGTTGATGCTCGGAGTAACCTGCGCTCTGCTGGTCCTCATCTACATCTCCACGATCTTCTGCTACTACATGAAGAAGTGGATGTCGCCTCGTAAGATGATGCCTTGAGGACCGTCCCTATCGCGCTCGAATTCGTGAGGAGGGTTTAGAGGACATCAGGACCTCGGAAAAAAAAATCGAGATCGATCGTGACGAACCTGAGGGAGCCTCGCACGCGTTCGCCTGAGCAAATCCGGGCTCTGCTCAAATTCATCTCCGAAATCGATTTGCTCAGGCGAACCGTCTAACAATTTCTAAACATTGTTTCGCGTCAGGTTCGCCGCGAACGCTCGTCGGTTCATAGAAGAAAATTGTTGATTTGCGGCGACGAAAAATTGGAAATCGCAACGGGGGCGAAGAGAAAAATGTCGCCGCAAGGGTCGCGTCTTTCGGTCGATGAAAGGATCGAAGCGATAGCTCGCGAGCCGTTTGCGCAACGCTGTCGATGAGACCTTTTCATCGAATGATATCAAGACCGCACTCATTATAGAACACTTTAAATAGAATTTCACGCGGACATGCGACATTACTGGTCGCGGGTGACGAGTATCACGAGGCGTGCCGCTTGTGCAACGTCTCGCGAGGGGGAATAGTTTAAACACACCTCTATCCACTGATACACCGCGCGTACGCGAGTACGTGCACACACGAATACACGCGTATCACACGTACACTGTTTGAACACACGAGACAGAAATCGCGGAGGATCGATTTCGCGGACGGTGGATACACACACAGGTAACCCGCACACGGACACACGCTCAGAATATTTTCTTACTGGACAGTGCTCTGACACTTTATGCATTTTACGTCTGATTCATTTCACACTCGTTTATACATAATATTTATCGTGCATACTCGGATCTTATAGATCGCATAAGGGGACGAATGATAGTAGGGATCTTGAGTGCAATATTTTTCCGATCGGTTTTGCTCGAGAACGACGAAATCATAGTCCGCGTTCTTCGAAAGTAGATATATAGACAGTGTTGTCTTTCGGAAAGCGGACTGCGAGAGCGAACGAATCGACGAACAGAGATCCGTGTTCGAATTCAGAGTGACAGAACATTCCGAATCCGAGCATCGTCGGCCAGGTAAAAAGCTGTTCCTCGATCCCGTGGATCGTTCTCAGTTGTATTTACGGTTCGGCACAGCGATCGGGAACAGCCCCGGCGACCAGCCCGATGTAATAGGTACACATTTTTATTTTATATAAGGTCATCTTAGACACAGCTAACTGTCTTATCCCATACGAGCTACTTCTGATCGGGTTGCAAAGAGTTATAATGTGGAGAGCGCCGGGGGCCCCGTTCCGTGGCCACGAGGCGCACGGCCCTGGCTGCCTACCTTTTTTTATTATTATTATTTCTTTCTTTTTTGTGTTTAATTCCACGGAAATCGACTTGTAACCTGTATCAAGACTAGCGATATTTAAAGGTTCACGCTTCACTAACGTCTCTAACGATACAACCTAGCGTTTAAGGTAGGCAATAAGCGGAGCATGGAAGCATAGGATAAAAGAGAGCAAGAGAACAGGCGAAAGGGGAGGAGAGAGAACGTGTATCTCTGTTGCGCGCGATGTGCAAAAGCCGTTTCGATCTCTCGTGGTTACTGGTGCTTTTTAATCCATCGTTTCAAACCGTTTTTCCTTTCTTTCAATCACGACGAATGCTTCGATCTTTCGTTGGACGCGCGAATCGCCGATCGATCCGCGTCGGGAACAGCTGGAAACTCCGATTCGATCGAATTCATTAGATAGATCGGGAAATCGAAATGCCAGCTGCCAGAAGCTAGCCTGAAACTCGAAATTCTTGTGAGACGTTTCGTATTTTCTTTACTTACAGTTTTAATTGTGCATATTCGAACGATTTAATATAATGTCTAACGAAGTTGTTATATTTTTTACAAAAACATTTATCGAGGAATCTTCAGTTGAGAGTAGCGCGTTTTTAGATTGTGTCGAAGAGGTTGGATCTAGGCAATGTTTCTTCGTTTCCAAGCTTGGCTTTCCTCGTCAACTGTTCCCGACTGCGCGCATTAATACGGCAATTGGATTTTTGGGAAGAGTCAGCCTGCCGAGGGTGGAAAACGAACGAACGAAGTGTATATATTACTGGACCGTAGTAGGTACTGAAATGGAGACACGTATACAAGCATCAATATCACATGTATCCGTACTCTATTTATGTAAGCGAAAGTTTAAACAATTAAACTGAACGAACAATTTCGACAAACTCGAGCCCGTCCATCCTACACCACACCGTGCAGTGCGTTCTTTCTGCCGCAATAATGGAGAAATTAATATTTCTATTAATTTCAAATGAATATCAAATAAGGTACAAAGACAATTGAGACAAATTAATTGGTACATCGACGAAGATCCTGAGCTGGAGGATAAACAAATATCGTCTTGCTACGCAGAAGAGCGATATTATAGAAATTTGTAAACGATCGATGATCGATGATTTTCCCGGACGTGAATCGAAGGAAAACGATTGGTCGACGGCCAAACGCGCGGGGTCGTCTAGCATTTATGATTAATTGATCCGCGCTCGTGCTCACGTCGCACGTGTGCACATTTATTGTTGCGGCAAGTATTAATGTGAATCACTTGATACAATTGCAGTTTGGAGATTGGTCAGTTGACTCTAGATAAAAATAATTGCAGCATCTTCGTTTTAAAAATAGAATCGCGGCACTGTTGCGTCCGACCCCGTCTGAGAGCGTACGTTTCAAGCTGGTCTTAAAATTAACGCGGATCGTTGATCGATTTCTCCGATAGCTGCCAATCCCGGCCTAACGAGGAAAAAATATAAATGAAATATATATGCGGTCGTGTTTGCGCGCGTGATTACGACCGAACGATAAAAGAAGAAAATAAACGGACCCGGCGAATTGTTAATAGCCGGTGCATTTCTGTAAATCGTGCGAGTCTTCGATGACGCGTCCGACGTGCTTTTAACGAGGTTTCAAAGACTAGCGTTAATCGATAAGAAATTTAACGAGCTTAACTTCTCTCGACCCTCGAAGGCAACGGTTATCTGGACGATAAATACTTTCAAGCGAGCTCGTCGAAAGACGTTTTGCAATAGCAATGAAACGACTGAATCATTTTCAGCGCCGGCAAGCCGAGTCCACATACCGCGTTCCGTTTCAGAGACCGACTCGCGAATTCACGGTAAATTCCATGAAGAATGATCCGAGCAATTTTGCATTTACCGTTATCGCCGGAACTTATCATTTCGCAACGGTTTGCCTGAAATTAATTGGAGCAAAGTATTTCAGAAAAATCCGCGTGACGTAAAACGGTAATTCAAACAGACACGATGGAAAACGCACGCGAGGGACAGAGGGAAAGAGAGAGAGAGAGAGAGAGGTAGATCGCGATTCGGTACACTGTACAGGCGCGCACGTGAATGCAAATCAGACAAGGAAATGACGAAACAAGCAAAGAGATGAGAATAAGATCGACCATTAACTCGTAGAATTGAATTAATGGCTCCAAAGTGCGCGCACGTGTGTCCAGCTATTTACAGAACGATTAATGCACGCACACCTTCGAGAAATTATCCTTTTGGCAGAAGTCATTTGCATGCGGAATTTGTAGAAACAAACCGGTATAAACAGCATTATCTTCGAGGTGTTCCCAAAATTTTCGGATGCAGAGAAACCAATTAAGCAAACTTTTTGAAAGCATTCGCATTGAATTTACGACGTCCATATTGTTACTCCCCTTTTATAAAATGATCGTTTTATTATTTCAGCAATGAGTTTGACTCATTGTTAGCAAAAAATCCAGCCACCCCTTATCCGTCTACCTGCAAAGTACTTCATAAAAGAATTTCTCGTTTATAGAAGGCAAGGTTCTCGTGAGTCCCGGCAGCGGGCAAGAAACTACCGGAAAAGC
Organism: Lasioglossum vierecki; assembly: GCA_028455595.1. Taxonomy (NCBI): domain Eukaryota; kingdom Metazoa; phylum Arthropoda; class Insecta; order Hymenoptera; family Halictidae; genus Lasioglossum; species Lasioglossum vierecki. The sequence continues at coordinate 24,192,688 of CM052338.1, read as the reverse complement.
GACCGCATGAAAGAGCTGTAATACAAAATCATTTCCATATTATTTTTCTATCAAAGAATCTATCCGTCTACGTACAAAATGTATGATAAAAGTAAGAATTTCTCATCTATATGTCAAGGTCCCTATGAATCACGGTGGCGGGCAAAAGAAACTACCGGAAAACCGACCGCTTGTAGAAGCTCTAAAACCCCATTCCCACATTATTTTTCTAGCAAAGTATTCATCCAGCCCTTTATCCGTCTACGTAGAAAATGTACGATAAAAGTAAGAATTTCTCATCTACACGGCAAGGTCCCGGTGAGTTACGACAACGGGCAAGAAATTACCGGAAACGTGTCCGGATAAAAAGCGTCGGGAGCATTCGAGGCGTCGATAAAGCGAGCGGCGGATAATGCAGCGTCTATTTATCCGCCCTTTAATTTTTTACCGCTCGGTCGATAAAGCGAATCGCGGCCGCGGTGTGCGCGGCGAGGTCAGAAACTAGACCCGTAACGATTCCGTGGCTCGACTCTCCAAGGCTTTCCTTGTAAAACGAGCCCGCGGAAGGATGGCTAGGACAACACCACCAGTCGTTTCTTACATGTACGTGTGCCCGTCGAGCTCGTCGTACTCCGTTGTCTTTCGTCGAAACCCCGTCGTGCCAAAGGCAAGAGCGTATGGCAACCTCGTCAACCTCGATACGCCTTCGCCAATGATAAGATAAAAAGGTTAGCATGTGTACGTTTTTGCTCGGACAGAGACGCGAACGTGGGCGTTGTTTCATTTCGCGAGTAGCGAACGTCTCGACCACGCTCGCTCTCTCTGTTCCCGCTGTTTCTTTCACGATAACGTTCTCCTTCTCTTTTTCTTTATTCCCCACGCATGGTTATTCATCCCTAACCCCCTTTAGTACTCCCGCCCGTTCCAGCATCGAGGGAAAGAAGTCGTGAGTCCAAAGGTACTGCTGGAGAATTATCGATACTTTCCGATAGTTGACGATCGTTATCGGTAGTGATAGTGCGCAATGCATTTTGCATATCGCTTCGCGCCAGGCACAAAATCTGAAATCATTTGGCATTTCTCAATTAGTATTGCCTTTTGATTAGAGGTGGGCATTAATTGGCATAACAGATATTTCAGTAATTTAATAATATGCAACGAGACGCATTCAACTTTCATATTATTTTAGAAATTCTATTTTCACAAATTACCGCAGCAAATGAGATATTTTATTTTTAAAGATGTACGCATGCTTTCAAAAACAAATATGATTATTTACTGTTTACTATTTGAAATGCTAGTTTACCCAGCTCTGTATGCCGTTCTATTTTTGACTACAGCCACACTATACAAATAGTGACTGTTGTAGCTGCTGCTTTATCAGTCAGCTTCGGCTACATGTCTCGAGTAAAGAAATCAGAGCTGCAGGAATATCGACCCACAATCTTAATGAACCCTCGACAACTATCGAAAGCGTACACGCAGCTATCGATAGTTTTCCGATAGGGATGGGCATCGATAATTGCCAATGGTGGTATCGATAGTGCTCCACCCGTAGTTCATGGCGTAGTGCACGAGTCGCGCGATATTTCGGCGAGCTCGAGCCAGTTCCGTGGTAAGAGGTTAACCACGATCACGAAGGTATGCGCAGGTATGCAGCGAGTAGGCGCCATCGTGCGACCGCCCACGGAGAAGGTATATTTCTGTATTCGTGTACGTGGGCAAACGAGCGATGCGACCAACTGTGACGCCTAACCTACGTACACGGCGAATCGAAAAAACGATCTGCACACGCCGACGTTTCCTAGCGATCGTTAACACTTCAACCACCAGTCGATATTTCGTGCTGTTTCATTCGAAAGTTCGTTAAGGACTGCGATCGATTTTTCGATAGCCGATATTATCAATTCCAACGCCAGATTAAGATCTTTAAAGGCCCTAAGCACCTTAACAGACTCTGAGGTCGCCTTATACGGGATCACTACAACGCAATGTAGGATGGACCTGTATGTATTTTTTTATATTTATTTAACGTCGCTTTTAACTCTTTGCTAAGGTTATTGCGCGACTGGACCTACAGTTTATTAAGGTGGGTTCCGGACCACCTTGGACACCACAGTATTAGATGGCACATGGAATATTTGTAGAGGTGTAGTACTATTTTTTCGTTTTTTCCAATCCAAGCACGCGCTTATTTTACTTATTGATCAATCGAGCATTGATCAATTCGATCTGTACCGAGATCTAACCTCGGTAACATGATTTATAGTGATCTCTCTTGACGTTATTATCTAACCTCATTATTTTCAAAACGACAAGATTGAATTTACGAAAGCATTTTTAGAGTTTCATTCATTTCAAAATGATGAAAAAATAACAAAAACTTAGGATAGACACATTCTCGACATCTGTATAAAGTGATGTAGAATAATCAGTTTTAGTGATCCGTAACCAAAAGCCGTGGGTAGCCAGCGTATCAGCAGTGTTTTCAGTGACTGTACCGAATCCGGGATTTTCTAATAAGCCGCACTCACGTTTTCACACCGGATGTCGGTGCCTTTGTCGGAGTGGTAGTTAAAATTCATCCGAATGCCTGTATCCTCGTTTCTTTCTGCCGTTCGCTCGGCCTAGCCCCTACCGAGCGAACGATCAAAAGCCAAGGCGATTCCGTTAGAGGATATTTGGATAACCCGGCAACCCGTTAATGTCCATGCATGCTGACTAGACTTGAAAACCGCACACAACCAGAAGCGCGTGCAATTCGAACACTAAAACACACACACATGTCGATAGAGATGCGTGCGTTGGTGCGCGTGTGGCGCTCTCCCAGTTAGCAAGTACGTAAATAAACTTAGGTTATAAAGACGGGACTGAAATTTCAACGAATGTCTCGCGACTGAGGAAAAGACACTCATGAATGCTCCCTAAATTTGCTACAGGACCTAGACGTAATGTAATCCTTGCGAGTAACCCTACTCGTGGTGAATGAGGTTATTTTCGAAGACGATGCTCTGTCACCGGTGAAGAAGTATTCTAATTCGATCGTTCGAGATAGCAGTGGTTGTGACAGTGGGTTGTGAGTATCGATGAGGTACGTCGGATGACGAATACTCGTGAACATGTGTGAACAGTGTGATTAGCCGAGATAAAAGTAACTTCGACGCATATTTGCTCTGATAGAGAGAGCGGCTACAGTATTTATTCAACAGAAGCAAACTGCATGGAAGGCTGAACAATTTCAGCCCGGAGAGTAATAAGATAGAATCAATCGTCCCCGTACAGCGGGCATAGCAGCAGGCGACGGCTTGTCTGGTCTTTGCCAAGAGTCTCGAGCCGTGCTTCTACACCAACAGGCTTCTACGTTGGTGTATCCAAGAAGGACAGACTGAACAGAGACAGAGAGGGAAGGAGAGAGAAAGAGAGAGAGAGAGAAAGACCTCGTCTACTGCACTTTTTGCCGCGAATCGGGACCGCTGACGCCCTTTTCTTTCACACTGCGCGTTCTCACGTGGCTGTTACCGCGCGAGTAAGGTAGGTAAGGGCCAACGGAGTAGTACGCCGCAGGACTCAAAGGTGAGGTGTCGCAAGTCGAGGCATTGGTAAATAGGAGGTGTGCTCGGTCTCGCTCGCTCTCCCGAACGGAGTCTCGACTTGTTCGCATGGCGTACCCACACGCGAGCATACACGTGAAAAGAGAGCAAGGAAAGCGAAGGCTACGAACCCGGGACACGGAGCGAGAAGGCGAGAAAGAGAAACGCGTGGAGAGAAACGTGGAGAGAAAGAGAGAGAGATAGAACGGTCGGCGTACATCATTTGGGCGCCGAGAAGTCTGGCGCGACCAGGCCAAGCCAGGCCAGGCCAGGCCAGAGGCGCGTCTCTGGTTACGCGACCATTTGGGGCGCCAAGCCATGGAACGCCGAGAAGCGGCGAGGAGCAAGGAGAGAGGATCACACCGGCTACGGATAGAAGGGAAGAGCCATAGGAGGGCAAAGCACGACAGAAAGAGAGAAAAAGAGGGGCCCGATGAACGAGAGGGGCCAGGAGCGGAGACGGTAGGTAGGCGTCCGAGGATCGTTCAGCGAGCCGGGGAATCGCGTAGGGTAGCATGTGCATGTGTGGACGCGTGCATGTACTACACCGCCTGCCAGGAAAGGGGAGAGGTGACGGGAAGCGGGAGGGGAAATCAACGAAGGGGCCCCTACAGGCTACATTCCAGCGGGACACGAGTTTTCAAACATGGCTACCCGCGTGAATGTAGGTCCACGACCGATCCTATGACATGCACACACAGTATCAGGCCTCGGGCCGGTGCGGCGCGGCGGCTACGAGCCTCGTGCCGTCTCTTTTTCTCTTTTCAGTTTCTCTTGGTTCCACTTTTGTAATCTGCCTCGAATGATTCCCTCCCATAGCCGGTGTGGCTCTTTCCCCCTAATGTCTGCTCCGTCACACGGTCGCACAGATACCGACCCACGGAATCCCCTTGCCCCTTTACACCATCGGGTTCTTTGCCTCTCCTCCGTCCCCCCGCGGCAACCCGGACGGCCCGGCCGACCGAGCTGGCGACACCCTGTCTGGCAAGACCGGCCGTCGGACAAAGGAGGGGGAGCCTGGTCGGCTGCGTTGCCACGTCCTCGGACTTCGGGCTGCGCCTACCTTCGGCCCCAAGGACAAATCCGATGAACGTGCCAGCCGTCGTGGCGTACTTAGGCGACTGCCGGTCTGCTACCACCGCGGCGCTTTCCACGCATTATGCCTCCTCGTATACACCGGTATTATTCTCGATAGCCGGCCTGCGATATACGTGGAGCGCTATCGGTGGTGTGCCAATGTTTCACGGTACGGCCCAAATAATCGTGAAATTTCAAGGCCGCCAATTAAAGAGCGTCGACGGATCAGATCTGCGCGTCGCGTCGACAGGAAAAACTTGAAACGCTTCCGACATCGGCGCACGAAATACCTAAGCGATGAATCGCGTACCGATAGAACTATGCGAAGGTCGAATCATGTTGAGAGGCAGGTACCACTCCGATCGTAGCAATATTCGCTTAGTCTTCTCCTCGGACGCAGTCGAGGAAGAAGGGGTCTCGGAGTCAACGTAATCGGCGAAACGAGAATAGCCATTGAGATTCCGAGAAGAGCAGTAGGGTGCTCCTTCGAGGAACCGCAGAAGGATCAGTGGGACCTCCAAGTTTCTGCTGGTGGCGCGAATCGTGGAAATTTACGAGGCCTCGCTCGTTTCTTTCCACGCGACCTATCGTTCTCTGTCCCACTCTATCTCTATCTCTCTCTCTCTCTCGCTCGATCGCTCATTCTCACTCTCGCTCGTGCTCATCAAAGTATATATTAACGCAAAGTTTGCGTCATTGCTTGCAAGTCTCTCTCTCGCTCTATCTATCTTTGTCTCGCTGTGCGTGTGTGTATCTATCTCGCTCTCTCGACGCCCGTGCATTTACACACACGTCCGCGGCCTACGTGCAGCCGAACGACATGGCAACCGCGCGAAAAGCTAAACATATTAACTGTCGGCTCACGCCACAAAAACAACATGATCTCATTCCGCGACGTACATGCAAGAAATTTGCGATTCGCATGCACGCCAGGAAACTCCGTCCGCTGATAACTCTCCGGCTCCGCGGTGGAGTGAGGGAGCGGGGGAGCGGGAGCGCAACGAGCAAAACGAAATAAGATCGTGCCGGAAAGCCGAGGAAAATAATTGACCACCGATGACTCTGGGTAACGGTTAAGATGGTCGAATGCAGGTAATAACCAGTCGAGAACAATACAGATCGTGTTACCTGCTCGGTTTATAATAGGGACGACTTCTACCCTAAGCAGGTCTGTTGACGAAGCCGACAACGGCCACGACCGTTTTTCCAGGAAGGTAAAATCCCCGCGTCGCCGCCCCCTCCACGGCCATTCCCCTTTATTCGAGTGCCAATAAAACTTCTTAGGCGACTGTCGTCGGCGTGTTGGCGCTCGGTTACACTGCAAGCTTTCAAGAATCGTATACCGTATGCGAAGTCTGACGTAGGTCTTCAACGATTTAACCTAGATAACGCGCCTAATCTCGGCGAACGGGAAAACATCGTAACCCGAGCAGCCTGCCGCGTACCGTTTCCAACGATACTTGGGTCGGTGTATGCTCTCGAGAGCACGGCTCTCGAGAGTCAATCGTAGATCGCGATAAAATTCTGCGTAGCGATACGGCCGCTGGAACGCCGAGAAGGCGAGAAAAGGCACGGCGCAGGCAGGCAAAGCGAGGAGAAAGGCGAGCAAAAATCTAGGCTCCATGCTGGCTGCCACGGCGAACCAGAGAGAACGGGTAGCAGCCAGCCAGCCAGGCAGGCAAGCAGGCAGGCAAGGCAGTCAGACGATCACGGCAGACAACATGGCGCCGAGAGCGTCGTCACGCCGGCGTGACGTTTCCCGCGCGCGTCATTAACGGAAGTGAACACACAAAATGGCGGAGTTTTACGGCGCTGAGGTGTGAAAGGGAAGAGAGACGGTCGGTCGAGCGGGAGAGAGACAAAAACATCGGGAAAGCAGAGCCCCGAGTGGGTAGCGGCAAAGGAGGAGACGGGGGCGGAGGGGCGGGTGGGCGCCTACGGGTGCGGGTAGTCAAGCAGGATGACGAGAAACGTAGAAAGAGAAGAGCCTAGTATAGTTGGTGGAGGTTAGGTCGGTTAGGCGTAAAGAAAGAAGAATGACTGGTGGCCGGCAGCGGTGGACTCTAGCGCCTATGCCGGTCGGGTGGGATGTTGGGTATGTGTTGAGGGGCGCTTGCTGCGATTGAGAAACAAGGAGAGACGGTGGAGAAAGGCGAAGATAGAGAGGGAGAGAGACGACGGGAGGGGGAAATACGGTGAGAGACCGAGCGAAGAGAGACGCGCGAAGCGTTGCGGGGCTTCTAGCCTGCGCAAGCGAGACCGACGGTCATGAAGAGGGAGAGAGTCGCAAGCGTTCTAGCGATAGAGGAAGAAAGAGAGCGAGCTAAGAGGGGGCAGTGGCAGGGGTGGGGGAAAGGGAAGAGAGACTGCTCGGTGGGAAGCAGCCGCAGTCCTCGGTCGTTGGTGGGGATGAAAATTAGTTACGGCATCTACAAGAGACCTAAAAGGAACTCCGTGCGCGGCGCGGCCAGGCAAGCACTTCGTGCAATGTTACGCGTTAAGGTACCCCCGTGCGTTGTTGGCAGTGCCCGGTTACGAAGCTCATCGTCGTCATTGTCGTCTTACTTCTCGTCTCCGGTGTTCGTCGTATGACGGTCGACGACGTCACGTTGCAAAAAAGCGAGAATCGGTTTCTCGGGTGGGTGCGCGAAATCACACGTCGTTGTCGTCATGACTCATGGTGTGAGCGAGGTGCTCGGTGAGGGGAACTCAGTGAAAATGGTGCATCAAAAGCTGCCGCAACAGCAATCAACAGTGCATCAGCAGCAACAACCGACCGGTAACGGTAACACCGCCACGAGGAAATCGGTCGGAGTGATGGGCAGCAGACGTATATTCGCGCCGGCCTTTAAGCTCAAGGTTCTCGATTCGTATCGGCACGACATCGACTGTCGTGGCAACCAGCGAGCCACCGCGAGAAAGTACGGGATCCATCGGCGTCAGATACAAAAGTGGTTACAGTGTGAGGACAATCTGCGTAACAGTTGTGCAGAAAGTGGCAACACCGTTGCATCGCCGGCAACGAACACGGTGATCTCGTCGACGGGTGTTCCCAAGCCGGACGGTACCGTGACGGAAGCCACGGGGCCCGCCGTGGCTCCAGCAGCGCCGGCCTTGAACCTCAGCCTCGCCAGACTGCACGGCGACGAGCTGACTGCACAGCAAGGGCCCCCACCTCTTCTTCCTCATCCTCCTCATGGCGGTGCACCCTCGTCGCCCCAATACGTGGCTCAATCCACCGCGGCCTCGGCGATGCCTGTCCGCTATCCGGAGTACACCATCAATCAAGAGCAACGTCACCTTCATCGTGAGGCGGAGGATCGGGTGCAGGAATCGGTGCATGATTACAGGGACTGCTCGGACCAACAATCCAGGTACTACGTTACAAATCCGGACGGTCATCGGGAGATCGAAAGTTCGTCGTACGACGGTCAAAACGGTCGCGGTGAGGTCAAGGTGTATCAAAATCTGACGAGCTACCGGGTGGCCCAACGTGCCGAGCTTCGTCGTTACACCGAAACCGAGATGATCCATCAACATTGTTCGCCGAGCCACAATCGGCCCCAGCAGAACTACGGGGACATGGATTCCTCCGCGGACAGGAAATCGTCGTACAGTTTGCTACTAGCGCCGTCGATGATAAAGACGGAGCGAACGAGCCCAGACTTGGCGGCGACGCCAGGGCCGTACGAGTCGACGTGCTCGCCCGGTGCCCCGAGGGGCCCACTCTCACCCGTTTCGCATTCAGCCAGCAGTAACAGCAGCAGCAGTTCCACAATGTCCGTTCACTTCGATTCCCCACGGGCGCCCGCGAGCCCGTCTTTGCACGTGCACCATCACGCACTCGCGTCCCCCTCGTTGGATTCCGAGAAGCCGATCCGCGAGTCGAAGGAGACCCATATCGGAGAGAAGGGAGGACCGGAGGATGCATCGGAGGTGATCGGCGGAGCGGTGGTGAAGGAGGAGCTACAGATCGAGGAAGAGGCTAGCGAGGACGGAAGGGAGGCTGCCGTGTCTTCGTACGTTGACTACCAAAGACCACCTGTCGACTCGCGTCCGGTCAGCCCGATGCACGACCCGAGGGAAGGATATTCCTTGCCCTCGAGCCCTCGCGGACCTGGCAGTTATACTTGCAGCATCAGTTGCTCGGACAGCGAGATGGATCTGATCGATTGCTCGCCCGGCAGCCAGCACTCGTCGAACGATCTCAATCGGCGACGATCGTTCTCGCTCCGATTTAAATTGGACGTTCTGGACGCCTTTCATCGGGACGTCGGCGTGGCTGGGAACCAACGAGCCACCGCCAGAAAGTTTGGCATTAACCGCCGCCAGGTGCAGAAATGGCTCGGACAAGAGACTGAGCTGAGGGGCGAGATCGTGGTCCGCGGGAACTCGCGGCAACGGCTGGGCCCCGTGCAGGATGTTGCTTCCGGTGAGTCACCGGTGGACCTGAGGACCTCGAGCTATGTGTCCAGCTTGTCGCAGGATCGGATCGAGGTGGAGTACGAGCGGTCACCACCGCCACATCTTTACTGCTGCGACGCAGGCTCCTCCTCCTCCTCTTCACAGCATCTTTCGTATTACCAACACTCGATGGTGGACCCGTCGTTGTCCGAGAGCGAACCGGCAGCTTCTTGCAACCTCTCCTGCTGCCTGGACAGCAGCCACGCGGTGACACCGATTACCTCGTGTTACCAGGAAACGTCCTTAAAGGGATCTTGCTACTCGGACCCGCAGAACAGGCAGTACTGTTATTCCCCTGGAGAGTACTCGCCCGAGAACACCATTGTTCCCGAGGAGATGGTTTCCTCCTCGCCCTTGAAGAGGCACCATTGCACGATGCCTTGCTGCTACGAGGCCGTACGCTCGCCGAAGAGGCTGTGCCTCGAACGGGAGGAGTCCGTCAGGACCAACTCTGCCTGCCAAGAAGTCCCGCCGCAGGAGACGCCGCTCTGTCTCGTCAAGTCGAAGAGATTCCCTGCCGGTTCACCGTCGAGAACGGAGCTGGAGTCCACCACCGTGCCCACGCCGCAGGCGGCGGCCGCGCCTCCGCCTCCGGGACCAACCTCCACGAAGGACGCCATCCTCTTCAAGCCGTATCTAGACAATCCCGTCAGCAAACCCACGAAGGAGCCCGTTGCGCAGAGGGGCCTGTCGCCCGTCGCCAACCAGGTCGTAAGTAACAACAACAACAACAACTGCCAAAACATCTGCAACCTGAACGAGGCCAGCAGTCACGACTATGCTCTCGAGCTCAGTCTGAGACTGCCCATCTCCTGGAGGACACATCAGAGCCCGTACACCGAGTTCCCACAGGTCAGGAGCGCGTTCGTTAGGTATCCGGCGAACCCCCATTACACGTAATTTGAAGACTATCGCGATCCTCTACCGGGTGGAACAAGACCGAACATTTTCAAAGTCCCCCTTCGGTAACTCGAGGAAGATGCTCGTTCAATGAGATTCGATCGCGAACGTTATTCTACGCGCGGAGCTCGTTTATAGTTTGTTGGGCAAATGCATTTAATTACAGTTCGTTCGATCACGTAAAATTCATTCACGAATTCTTAAAATGCAACAGGAAATATTCTGATCGACAAAATTAGATTTTCTTTTCTCACTGGAAGAATCATCATTTATTTTGTCAAATACCCGCGTACATTTTTCGTATTATAACACATTTACTATTTTATCAGCTCCTGCTGATGAATTTCAATCGAATAGTCTGCAATTCGGCACAATAGAAAACATAAACGGATCTAGATAAAATGCTTTTAACCCCTTCCACTATAATGTCGAGTTAGAATCGTGAGGAAGATTTCAATTTTACTCTATTAAAGAAAAGAAAGAAAAGTAGAAAGAAAATAGAAAGAAAAAAAGAAATAAAATAGAAAATAAAAAGAAAAATAGTCGTGTGATTAAGATTTAGTATATTAAGATTAACCACCTGAACCGCGAAATACATCATAGCGCAAGGGGTTAAAAACATGTTTGACAAATTTACGAACAATTATTAAATATTATATACTATTTTTTAAAAGAAAATTATTTGGTAGTTTTAGATGTAGTAAAGTAGAGATCGTTATGATCTCATTTTTGAAAAATTGTCCGCTGCTTGCACCATTGAAAACGCAGCTTCATATAACTCTTTGCACTCGATGTCCCCTCTGGGGCACCATTACAAACTGTTGTACCATTATTCAAAATATTGTTTACAGTATTAATTATATCGGTATATAATTAATTACTAAATATTTAGGTATTGTATGAGGTATTATACTAATTTTATATTCATAAAATTTCAAATATCTAGATCGCAAGAAGTGTTTAATTTTCCAGTTAAAATAGCTCCGAGTGCAAAGGGTTAAAAACACGTTCGAAAAATTTACGAACAATTATTAAATAGCTTATACTATTTTTTAAAAGAAAATTATTTGGTATTTTTAGATGTAGTAAAGTAAAGATCGTTATGATCTCATTTTTTAAAAATTGTCCGCTGCTTTCACCATTGAAAACGCAGCTTTCGAAATTGTTTTTTTTTTTTAAAAGGATCCCTGATCGCAGGATCAGCCGGTACGTGATCTAAGACACGTCGGTCTTGCACACCACGTGAGCGTTTATCGTTTCCAGAGATCGCGCGGCGTTACGCATCGCGATAAAGTCTTAATCGGCCATTGGACGATCGAAGGCGCGGTAGGAGATCGTACTCGATCGCGTACCGCGTTTGCATCTTCCTTCATCGTAGTCGCGTACCTCTTTTCTCTATTTGCGTTCCCGCATCCCCAGAAAAATCCGTGCGGGTATCTCTGCGGCGAAACTTTTTTCGCGTTGACTTTATCGTTCGCGATTACCGTTTGTCGTCGGCGGCTATCGGCTAGGCCGTTTAGAGGTCGCCTGGACTCGCTATAATTACAGAATTATGTCAGTCGCGACGCGGAGATATCGATCGCTAGTGGCGAGAAAAAAAAACTCCCTCGCGAATCGAGTTTCTCGCGCGTACCCTATCTCTCTCGTTGCACAATCCGGGCGCGCGGGAGCACAATTTTTCGCATTCTCTTGTTCCGCCTCCGGCGGGGACCGATCCTAGATATCGTTTAATTGCTCAAACAATTTCTTCCACGCGCGATGCGCAAGTATTACGACAGGGTTCCGGTCTCCGTTTTCTTTTCTCTTGTTTAGATTCTCGTCTTCTCGTAAGTCTCTCTGCGGCCCTTTCCGCTTCTTCCGTTCCCGCTGGATCGATAGCCTGTAAATATGTAAATGCGCGGCGTGCGATCGACCGATCCACTGTCGCGCGAACCAGAGATTCGGACCGATCAAGAAGATTCTCTCTGAACGAAACCGATCGCCGATCGATCGGAGCACGCTGGAAGAAACTGCATTTTTCATTCAAAGAACTTGCTGTAACAGCAAACGTGCCACAGTTGCTCAAATGAAAAAGACTGGGATTTTTTGTTTTGAAATTGTTGAATTTACGAAGACTTCTTCGGACATATGTATTTAAATAATTTTGTCATTCTCGTAGAGCAACACATATCAGCAGACTGTGAATTTGATGCATTTATGAAAAGAATTAGTAGATAAAATTTAGAAAAGTTAAAAAAAAATTATTATAAGCGCGCAATTTATAGAATTTTCATTTTGCATACAGAACAGTCGCTTTTAATTTTCGGTACGCTTGCTGTTAACGGAGTAACTGTTTAGTAAAACGAAATATGATTGAGATTTCTAATGGTATTGCGTTTAGTAGCTGCGTCTTTGCAACTTGAATTTGCAATTCCATCCAGCCAGCGCGCACTGTTAGCACCACTGTGTGCCGTCGGTTCGATTCTCTTGTCCGCGACCGAAACGGGAATGGAAGAAACGAGTCTATGCAACTCGGAAAGGATCACTTCCGCTAGAGAATGCTCGGCGTGCCTTCGTTTTCTGCCGGTCCACGAACAAACGCGCGAAAATTCATACTCTTAGACTTACCTGTACATAAAGCGAATACATATATATTTTGTCTATGAATTACACAGTCGATTCTTGAAAAGGCTGATCATAGGAATTTATCCTTTTTCCGGCGGAAAAGACGCGTGCCTTATGTCTTATGGTGGAGGAAAGGGGTGCTTTCGTCGAGGGTCTTTTAGGTGTACCCTTTGACGATCACGAAATAGCAATTAATTTGTTTCTTTATCATAACAATTTGGAATACTATCGAACAAAACTTCTTTTCCGAAGTCGGTTAAAATTATGAATATCCTCCTGTATCCTTCAGATGAGTATTTGAAAATTTTGCAAAAGGTTCGAATCAAAAATAATAATAATAAAATTTAATTAAGTTGCTACGTAGTTCGCGTCAATAACGGTATCGACAAAGGAACATGACGGGTCGTGTAAATATAATTTTAGTACAAGTCCGACAAAGGAAAAACGTACACAAAAGCAGAGTCACACTCAGTTATTTTGACCTCGGGGAATTAGAGCAGAACAAACGTAAATTTGATTAATCGCGATCGTCGGAGGGCTCCGGGCCAAACGTGTTCAACGAAACCACCCCATAGAAAATTGTAGGAATAATCCGTAAGAACACTCAGTGCCGTAAGAACAGAGCCACTATCGGGCCCATCGGCGTGCAATCGTTATTTCTCTCTAAAGCCACGATCCACGGCGATCTCGATAGATCCGTGGATCGTCCTCAGGGTTTCGCGGCGTGTCGCGTCGTCTCGCAACTCGCTCTGATTCGAAACAGCGATAACATGTATGTTCCCTATTTATCGCGGGAACGGCCTTCGCGAGGAAAAGTCTCTATCTCGGACGATTGTGTTGCATCGACGCCCGGTTACTTGTAGATACTAAGGTATATAACGGTGCCTGTTATCAGCGTTGCAGATCGATGAAGCGAATCGCGCGCGTCACCGGCGACGATCCGTCTGCGACGTGGAACAACGCCGCGAAATGGAAAATAGCCTTCCGCGAAACCCGCACGGCCAATTGAGCTCGAAACAACGCGGCGGCGCGGCGAACCACGGCAATCTTGTAAATCACCGTTGCAGACGGACCGGTTGCGTCAATATTTCAATATTCATGCTCAATCGAGCTCGTTTCGACCGAGAACCGTCCGCCAGCGTCAGGCACCGACGTGCATTATGCGTCCCGCGGGTCAATGATATCTCGGCACACCTGAGACTCGCTCCCAGGTGAGAAGATGGCCGCCGAAGGTCGAACTAGCTGCTTCGGGTGACAATTCTGTGGTTGCAAGGAAGGACGCCGCGTGTCACGTACTTTCACTTTCGAGATATTGACGTCCAACGATTTTCATCGCTAATTCTCTTTGACACAGGACATCGGCGAAATTCCATTATTTTTCCGAGCCTTTCGATTTTCATTGCAGGACTTTATATTGTTACGTCCTGATGATAGACGTTATGAAAATTGATTTTATTCATTATTACTCATGGCAGAACCACCGGACGTGACAATATAAAAAATTTTTTGACACTGTCACACATGCTCCATTTTTCCTTGCAACCACAGAATTCAGCTTCCATTTCGTCTTTCGGAACGATGCTGACCTTCTGCATGGCTAAGACGAGCCCGTTTGGTTTCCTTTTTTTATTTTGCGGAGGACCAGCGTCTGGACCATTCGACTGTTCGCGCGCGAATGAATGTTCGTGCGCCTGCGACTGTAGAATATTCGTTTCGACATCGATTGTTTGACAAACGACGGTAGTCCTCGGAACCGATCTTGGAGTGTTTCTCTGCGGTTTCCCGAGGGCGATCGTCGACGCGCAGACAATTGTATCGAACCTATATTTTGAATAAAATTATCATAAATAACTTACAATTAATTCAAGTCGCTCGTGATCATTTGAACGAATTGTTGAAAAGTTCTTGAAGCCAGATTTTTTTAATAAAACAATAATTATAAAGTTGTCCAGTTGGAAGGTTCTCAACAAAAAAATACGAAGGGCGATTAACTTCACTAGAACTACCGAGGACTGTGGAATAATAATGATAAAATTGCATTTAGTTAAAAAAGTTCGCTAAAACAATTTCTCCGTGAAACGTATTTATAATTGCAATATTCCTAAAAGAACAAATCGGTAGCGAGTAATTTTTAGCGATCCGGTAGTTCTGGCGTTAAAAAGATTTGCGAGCGCAGGGTTAAACGACCGGAGGTGGTTTCCGGCGGGCATTTTCTCATCCGAGGGCGTCAGGACAGTAACGGCCGGGGGTCGACGCAACGCGTTCGATGGAGACTATATTGTGAAACATATCAGGGAACCGGCGGTGTAATCGTAACACGCGCGAGTCAGGTGTGAGGAAACCGTATCACACAGCCTTGTCCGCGACGTTGTCGTCGACGGAGGGTCAAGGCGGCAATGTACAATAAAATGTAACGTAATCGTAAGCCATAATGAATTACATAATGCCATAGTACGTTTTACATAATGAGCGAGAGAGAGCCGACCGACGTTCACGGTGTGGCGTCGAATCCGACTAACGAAAGCGATATACATAGAGGAGAGCGAGCGCGATCAAAATGAGCGTTCGACAAAAAAGATATGCGTGCGTAAGTGCGTGCGTGATTGCGTGTGTTCCGTGTGCACAGCCCACAAGAGTCTATTAAACGAGGCATACAGCGTACGTAAGCAATACATACATATATATATATATATATTTTTTAAGTGTGTGAAAACGCGTGTAGGGAACAACTTCGAGAACGCGTGTGTGTATGTAGGGATTCGAGTTTTCGTGGGCGAGCCCCCGCGATTTTCGAGTCCGTGAATTTGTGTGTAGGTAGACAGAAGTGTATACACAGAGAAAGACACACACACACACTAAGGTATGACGTAATGTCGCAAGCATAATGCTTGTGTATCGTGTACAAAGAAATTTATATATATACACAGCGTTGAGATGAGCATAATTATATATATATATATATATTTATGTGTATATATATATATATATATATATATATTATATATAGATAGATGCATAGATATATATATAGATTCAATATATATATATTGAAATATTATATTTTAATACGATCAAGTTATATACCGACGAAGCGCGTCTTAAACTCGCTCGGTGCCTTTAAATCGCCCGTGCCTTATTGCTTCGCGCGAGGACCAATCAAGGACCAATAATAACGCGTCCTCGACACGAGCCCACGGTATACATATATATAAATATATAGATATTATATATTTTATATCGCGTCCTCCGACAGCGAAGAAAAACATCTCTCCAGCTGATGGATCTCTCGGCAAGGATACGCGTCGTTATATCCCGCGATAGAGAAACAACGGTGGATCGTCCAAACCGTCTAATCGATAATGATAATGATAATCAGTATTGAAATTTATTCAATTTATTTATTGGTCGACGATTCTCGACCCACGCCGCCGCTCGTTCGCAGCGAGCCAACACTCAATCATGTTTCCTTTGTTCGTCGAATAAACAAAATCGAAGAGAACCAGCCTTTTTTTGTACGTTCAACCTATCTCATTCTTTTCCTCCACTTCTCCAGATACCCCGGCCCGCCTGCCGTCTTGTGGATCTAAGGAAGAATCTTAGATCACAACTTTCTGCGAACTGAGAAGTTGGAATTAGTGGTTGGTAAGAAATTTTATTATTCCATTTGGTATTTCCTTTTGATGTATACATTTCACTTTCAATGGCGTCTCAAGGATGCGAGGATAGATCATCGATCACTTTTTGCATGGATTTGCATTTACAATAGCTTTCCGGGTTATCGTTTTATTAATGATTTTAATTGTCTCGTATTAAAGAGGAACTTCAGAGTCTCCTTTGAATGTGATAGTCATTCTGAGGATGTCTAAATAATTGACTATTGAAGCATCGATTAAACAATTGGTTGTGGAAAATTACTGAATAATAATCCAATACGTCCAAGGTTTCATTGGGTCGCGCGAGTCAGTTTGTTTTTCGCTGTACAAATCTTCTTGAAAAATCGAAATTCCCGTTCGTGATCCGATAGCCGTAAAATGATCATCTTATCAGTGTTTCTTTTTAGTCAATGGGTGTCCGCCGGTGAGCAACGACGATATCCGTTTATTGATTTCGTCGCGTCCGACGCGTTTCCCTTCCGACGGGAAAATTCGCCCGATTACCGGCCATATCCGTTATTGTGATTCATCGGGAGGAAGACGGAGAACGTGAGGGACAGACACGTTGCACACGAGGAAGGAACGAGCCGTCGCATCGACAATTCGAAACAAAAACTGAATTTTTCCACACATATCGGTAGCGTAATCCTCACTTTACCAATTGGCCTAGTTAGCCTGAACTTCTGCCACCTCTTGTATCGATTGTAGAGATTTCCATGAAGTCGTTTGCTTGTGTCGCATTTTTAAATGGAGCAAATATGCCTACGGTTTTCGTGATATTTTAATTGGGACAAGGAAATGCGATTAATTTGCGTTACTGAATTTTTTTCAGACTTTCCAGCAAGAGGATCTTCATTTTACCAACCAGACTAGGTAAGTGAACTTTCTGCTACCCCCTCTTACCCAGATAAATTTCGTCAAATTTGGAAAAGATTCAATATAAAAAGTCCACTTTTGTGCGTTTTAAAAACATTATTTACGCATCAGCTAGTAAACTAATTCCTCTAGCGTCTCAAAAAAATTAAAGTCATTTGGTCCACATTGAACAAAATTATTCTGTCGTGTCTCTTATCAACTATAAATTTATAAATTAATTTTTATTGTTATGTATTTATTAATTACATTGTGCGTCGTGTTGTGAAAAAGATTGAGGTGCAAGGCGTTAAACGATGAGTTAATCATTTCCATGTTTCGGTATCGCGAGTGAGCCCATCGGTAGCCATTTGGTGGACATCGAACAAAATTATTCTGTCGTGTCTCTTATCAACTATAAATTCATTAATTAATTTTTATTGTTTTTATTAATTACACTGTGCATCGTGTTGTGAAAAAGATCGTGGTGCAAGGGGTTAAACGATGAGTTAATCGTTCCCAAGTTTCGGTATCGCAAGTGAGCCCATCGGTAGCTTTATAACGCAATAGTTTGTCGGGAAATAGGCTGATCGGTGAACCAGCCCCGGTCTCCCTCGGCCGTTCGATCGAGGTTATTATTCCGTCGCAGATACATCGGCCAGCGAGATTTCAACAGATAAGATTAATACGTAGCCTCGTAAGAGAAGGCACTCGACACTGAGACAATGCCTGCAATGACACACAAGGCTCTTGCGTTTTATTTTTCAAGCGAGCCGTGGAACTTTCAAGTGCGCGCACGATAGCGAAAGCGCGATAGACCGTCGGAAACGAAACGTTATTCCCGTGTTATTACCCATTACGGAAATTGCCAGACGAGCCACACCGATCATGGGTAAAAGTTGCAATTGTCCAATAAATATTGTGATCCGAGCCGTTCTCTCGGGGCCCGTTCGCCGAATCGTTCACGGATATGTATCGCGATCGTCCGCGAGAGATCCGAATCGAAGAAAGTACCGTTCCGTTGAAATCAATTTGTGGAGCGGCTTGTGTGTACCTTCGACTGTATCAACTTTCTTCGGCATTATCAGACTCCCTGTTATCGCCGGCAGACGTTGCTTCAGCTCGACGCGCGCGTGCACGCGCCACCAGCGTTTCTCATGATTCGGAAGCGAGCAAACCAATGAACGGAAATCGATGTTCCTCAAATTCTTCGCGGAAGTTCGTCCAAGTTTCCTCTTGCGTGACTTACGCATTCGCTTCCCCGAAAGCTTGCTAACACCAGGTTCTTCCAAGACGTTTCTTTCGCAATGTACTCGTTTAGTTATGTAATGCGAGCATATCGAAATTACTGAGTTGGTTACCAAGCTTTAAAATCAGTCTCGAACTTTTTTAAGCTTATACTCTTAGCAATTTTGGTTGTCTGTTGCTTGTTAAAATTGTTATTGTAGGGTTTTATGTTCTCGGATGATCAGATTAGATTAATTTACATTAATTTACTAGATAAAATTTACGAGAGTCAAAAGATTTAAAGAAATTAAAAATATTATTATATTGTCTTCTCGCAATTTATACAATTTTCATTTTGCATACAAATACAATATCGTAGATGTTAATGATCAGATTAGATTAATTTACATTAATTTACTAGATAGAATTTAAAAGAGTAAAAAAATTTAAAGAAGTTAAAAATATTATTATATTGTTTTCTCGCAATTTATACAATTTTCATTTTGCATACAAATACAATATCGTAGATGTTAATGATCAGATTAGATTAATTTTCATTAATTTATATTGAACGTACAGAGAGATACATACAGGGTGTCTCAAAATTCGTGTCTCTGTGAAATCTGAAATGATTTTTTGTTTGCTAGTTGTAGCGTTGCGCAAACGAAAAGGATCGGGTTTTCGGAGCATGTAGAGGATTTTTAGTGTCGATCCTTGGCCGAGCAGTGTTGTGTTCGGAGAAGGATCAACGTCGCGCGGGAGATAAGCAGAAACGAACACGCACACAGTGACTCGTGCACTGAAAGCGGTCACGTCGATGCGACCGACGCATTGTTTCCGTTATCGCGGCCGATTGGCAGTGGCCGCGGATCGACGATCGTGCACGTACTCGCTAAACTTTCTAAGCACGCAATCGGCCGTTTGCTCGCGGGCTCTCGGCGACCACGGCGATGCACTTGTGTCGATAAATGACGTAAATGTTCTTTCAATGATTACCCAGCCTGTCCTCTTCGATTCGTACGTCCCGTCTTGCACTCTTTATTCCCGTTAACAGCTTATTCGATTATTCGAAGACGAAACGAGCTGATAAACTTTTTAACGATCACACGTTCACGGTCGATGGACTCTCAATCTTGGATTATTACCGTAAATATTACGACAGTTGATTTTTCTCTTGGAATTTACATCGATACCAGTGGAACGAATACTGATACACAGAGGTGAGCTTGCACTCGTTCATTCACAAAATACAGAGAAAAAATTCAACATCGATTCGAAGATGCGTTTACTCGTTGCGAATCATTGAGGAAATTCAACGACAACTTCGCAATTTTTTTCTTTCGGAGAACTAAAGGCGCTGCAATTGAACGCGTTCGTCACGCTGATTAATCGGTGTCGCGTATCGGCGAACAGTAAATTATGGTTAAAGGGACTTTTATGGAAGTGTTAATACTGCCTTCGCACACGAACCTAAGTTATTGGGTTCGCTGCATTGGGTAAGTTCCTGTATAATCAGTCTTATGATTTTCGTAGATCTATAATTTTACTGTTTTCATTTTTGATCCTTGTAGGCTTCAATTTACAATCAAGTCAATTTGTAAAACCTTCATGCAAGATAAAAATTGTTTACATTAATTGCATGAGTGGAACCACTCTTGAGTGGTTTCTTTATTTATCACATGAAATCAACTTATTGCATCAATGCATAGAAATATTAAATAGAACCAGAAATATTAAAGCTTTGAAAAGATTGTTCGCATTAATTGCAACGAGTAGAAACCAAATAGGAATGTATTTCTCACTTTAGTGATTTCATTTGTGTCGTAAGAAACGTATTCGATCCTTTTAGATGCTTTTAATTTTTCCACTGTTTGAAATCACGCTTATCCATTCTTGGTGTAAACGCGTGAAATCTAGTTATTGCATCAATGCATAGTCGCAAAATAAAAATCTACGCAGAACCAGAAATATAAAAGCTTTGAAATGATCTATGAATTTCCAATTGCCTATGCAAGGGTGCACAGGTGTGTCAGCGACTCGGACAGCATTCCGGCCGGCACTTTCGATGAAATAATTTTGTAAAAATCGCTATTGCAGGTCGATTTCATGTTCTCATTCGATTTGAAGTATAGACAACAGCGGCCAAACGTTAGCGAAATATGATTTGCAGTTTCCGTCGCACGCTTCTCCCAAAGAATGCGCCGCGTGCGGTTGCACACGTGCAACGGATGATGTAACGCATCCATACGAGCCTCCGGAGCACGCCGGAATGGCTTGGCTAATTGAACGGTAATGAGAAACGATTGATTCGACGGTAATTAGCGAAAGACAGGTAGCCAGCCACGGTTCCCAGCGAGATAAAGTTGTAAACGGTGGTTTCTTTCCGAGGGACCGCACGGCGCGGCCGTTTCGAAAGTTTCTTCAGAACTTGTGCAACCCGCTGACGTATTTAATCCTTCGTTTGAGAAACTTCCGTCGTTGCATTCTCGCTGGGAGCGCTTGGGCTCGGCGCACTTCGAGGAATCGATGTTATCGACCGTGGTACTGTAGGAACACCGATTTCCCGACGTTTCGTCACGTTTTTTAAACATTTTCCTCATTGGAAACACATCCGAACTGTACAAAAAATTTTACTAAGCCTCATTGACAAATTAATGCAACAATCTCTTGCATCATCTCCAAGAACCACCAAATCATTCTCTCTTTCTCCAATCATTTGGTTAAACTGCAACGATATTATTATTAAATTCTATCAATTTTTATGCTCTCCCAACTGTACCAATAATTCCAACCTCTTATAAACAAATGTCTCCATCGAAATTGCAAATTCGTTTAACTCTTATTATGTCTATCTTTCCAGTTGGTAATAGTTTTTTCAGAGAGAATTGAACAAGGTTCAGCACTGAAACTTATTAAGTAATCGTTGTGTTACTCGAATAATCATGTTCCAATGATTAGCAGGAATAATAGAGGTTCTCGAATGGAACATAGAATTTGTCGAACGAAAGTGTGAAACGAAGATGGGCGAATTGTTCGCACTAGGATCTTTGGCGAGACTATTTCCGAGGAGCGTGTGGCGAGGGTTAGTAATCGTAAAAGAAGAAACCGGTCGGTTGACCGTGGCAAGCGAGCCATTAATTTTCTGCGATTTCTCGGCGCGGTGATTTGGCAGCGAGCGCGTTAAACAGCGATAGCAACGCTCTCCGTTTTTATTGAGGCCGTCGCTTGCAGGTCGGTCGGACCTTGAATCGAAGTATGACTGTTGCAACGCTTCAATCAACGCCAATAAATGTCACCGGCTGGTGCAATGTAATTAGGAAGGGTGCAGTGGCACGTACGAGCAAAAATTCGCGGTGACGCGTTGACTCCGGAGGAATGCCGCGTTCGCCGTTTTTTCTCTCCGTCTCTCGAGGAGATCCCACGTGTGCGAGATCCGCCTCGCATTCGTTCGAACCCTCTGTCCGGGATTAAATTAAACTTCCTTCGGATGTCCTGCGGACGCGTTCGATCCTTCGCAGGGTCGTTTCGCATACGAGAATAACCGCATTGTCTACGAAAGAGTGAGAGAGAGAGAAGCCGAGACGTACGCGCGGAGAAAAGGCACACGAGAAAATTCCCCTGTCGTCTGGCATCCCGAACCGGAAACTCGAAAAGGATACCACAAAGTGTCTGGCCCGAATCCAAAAACCGAGCAGCGTGACTTCTGTTCGCGAGTGGAAGATCAGCCGCGAAGCCGTCGCGTTTCGTTGATTATTCCTGCAGCGCCGCGCCGCGTGTTGTCTCCTGTCCGTGTTCGCTTCGAACGCTCGTGGTGTTCGTCGAATCGCGATCGCAGAACACGAGAAGCACCGTCTACGTACTTTCCCGTGAATCGTAGAGGAAAGCCTCGGAAGACTCGAGAGACAGCCTGATCTCAACCGGCCGTCGGTACACGTCGCGTCAGATAATTACAACGAATACAGCCATCTTTCGTGCAATTTAGCCCGGGTCGATCAGTTTCCGGTTCACAGTCGCGATAGAAAGGTAGCAAGCTATACAACGTCGCCCGTTTTCAGGACACTTCGCACATACTTCGTATTACTGTCTTTGTTCGCATTTTACAGACTATCTCCTTCCATCCTTTTCTAGTTTGCTTTTCAAATTTTGTGGAATATTCCTGTCAGCTGGGTTTCACTTCCTTGAATGATTATGTAAATTCATTTGCATTCTAAGTGTAACAGTATACGTCGAAATTACTGTGTGTTTGGAACGTAGCAATATAAGTATAAGGGCTGAATGCATTATGAGAAATAACAAATACTGTGTTCACGTTTTAGAATGTAGGTAACTGTCGCATCAGTTGCTTTGTTAGACTCACGTGAGTTTATTTTTATCATTCGGAGAGCTAATTTTAAAGGCTCCGATTGTATCAATTTTCACTGATAATGTTCGGAGCGAGTCTCCGGACGCAACGAGTTCGAATTACCAAGTTGATCGCACGATGGAATTACTCGACTTTCGCTAATCCTATTCCTGTACAATTGTTAAAGTTTTAATTGTTGTACCAACGAAATACTCGTAAATGTTGATGATACAAGTTAACACTAAACGTACCGAGCTACAAAAGTAACAGGATTTAATTTATTTAGACTTTGCACGGTTCTTATTGTAATGTGTGTTCCAATAGAGATAGAAATAATTAATTTTGGGGATTAAAGCAATTAGAGTTAATTTTCTTGAAATTTAAGCTAAAAAAATTTGTATTTTTAATTTACAAAATTAATGTTTTAATTAAAACTATTTAGCTAAATTATTAAGTCATTCATGTTGAAAGCATCTTTATAATTTCAGTAATTGTAGAATAAAAAAGTCTGGAACCGTGGTGCGTTTAGTGTTAACCAAGGGAGAGCTGAAAAAATATGACGATGACTGAAGAAACGGATGGGGAGAATAAGAGTCTAGAGTGGTTCTCGATACGGCGGGAAAATCGGTGTTTACTGCGTTGCAAAAGTCCAGCCGGATTTATTTTTACTTTAGACAAGACCCGTGACCCCTTCCCTGCAGCGTTTCCTCCTCGTCGTCAGCCCACGTGCCTTTTTTTTCCTCTCGTCAACGTTTCACTTGGTCCTCTTTTCAGTCGTTCCCGTTCCAGAGGCCGCGATCCAACATTAATCTTCGTTGATCGAGCAGAGGAATCTTCGCAACGATCGAAGGTCGTCCGATTGCGGACTACAATCTTGGGAGATTGTTTTAACACGTTGCTTACCGGAAGCTTATTAGTAGTCTGCGAATTTCGAGATATTCGTACATTTTTCTTAACTAGTTCGAACTACAGAATAATTAAATTTCTATCGAACTCTCCGAATTCAAACGTTATGTAGAAAATCTTTATAAACAATTGAGTGTACTTAATTGTACCAGACTTAAACGTTCAGTAATTTATTAAAGAAGCATTGGGTTAATTATTCGTTTCTTGCAATCCAAGAAGACAATATATGTTTTTCAACGACTGCGTTATATAAACATAGTAGATTTTCAACAAAAATTGGATGAAGTTTTCAAGGATGGCTTGTTTACTGGATTTTTTACGAAATTCTCTGCTGTGAATCATGAACGTCTAAGATTGATTAAATAGCCGCCGGTAAATAATACGTTAATTGATAAAGCGACACTGGCGTTTCTGATTACAGGTTTCACTCGTCGAAGCTGTAAATGACGGATCGCTATGTATCGCCCGAAGTGAACGTTGCACTGACCACAGAAGAGATTCACAAGAGATACCAGGACACAGCGCTGATTATACACAAAGTAATTGCTATCCGCTTTACACGTAAAAACAGTTTATTGACAGGGATCTTGAAATCGGAAAATAGTCCGGTACAACTGTAGTCTAATAGTTCCTAACCAAAGGTAGCTCTTAGAAAAACGTTTGAGACGCGTCTTGTGAACACTGAAGGATAAAAATTTTAAAGACAAGTTGAAACACTATTTCATCTGTATTTTATATTTGCATTATATATCGTTTAAACAAATAGTGATATTTCGAATCTGATGCAAAAACACAATCAATGCAAAGCACTTTTATATGTTGCATAAAGCAATTCACAACTTAACTATTTACACAGTTATTTAACTTTCCAACATATTTTCAATATGAAATATTAAATTCTTCTAACATTAAAGTCTCGAATATTTTTTCAAGAGCTACCTTCTCATTAGTACGTTTCCTTGTAAAAGATATACATCTCCCGCCGAAATTAACTCTGGAACCAATTTGAAAGTCCTATAAAAAGTAACTTTCCGAATTTTCCTAGAAAAGAATGATTATGGCTTGATCGATTGAAGAACGTATTAGTTCCAGTGCTAATTCGACGGCTCGCGGTATTGTTCGCAGGAGCAGCAGAGCAAGAAGGACGTAGTGAATTATCTGACTTTTGGAACCAGCCGAAGAACAATGGAGTATAGCAACTACGGGAATCAACCTGTGATAGTTAGGAGGCCAGCCGGCCCTTTGGCGATTCAAAGCACCACGGACATGTCCTCGCAACTGATGAGGATATACCGAAAGCCTCACGAGAGTTGTGTGATTCATTAAGCAATGCCTCGACTTAAATATTGTACACTGTTGTAAATTATACGTACGCCGTGATCGTTGCCCATTGTCCTTGATTTCTACACCGAACACTTTTTCATACGATTCTAGCTCTGGTCTATCTGCAGTGAAACACGATCGAGAACTTACTCCGCCGATATCGATTACAGTCTTGATCGATTATATTTATATACATAGACGTGCGCTTAAATAATTATATAACTATATTTATACAATATTATTTCCTTTCGAGTACCCATCGTGAATCGAAGTAGACTCCATTCATCGATGGCGGATGCGGCCCCAACGTTCGTCGACTTCCGATTCGGGTCCAGCACTGCGCAGAAGGTAAAATTACACCGTCGCCAGGTGTTCGCCATCTTTCTGGTTGAACACATTCGATCAAATTTCTAAACGTCATCGTTGAAGCCATTATTCGCATATCAAACACGATACATAACTGAGCAAGTACGATAGAACTGGTAAAACAATGGTTCAAGAAAGTATAAAATAATTACTCTTGTCCTTTTGCTAAATAGAAAATAGCTTCTTCTCACTTTTTGGTATTTGGTATCGAACGACGAAAATAAAGAGAGGATGAAACCTTGAAATATATTCTACGATACATACATGGAGAAATGATTATGTCGAACGTTTGGTTTATTTGATCGAATATTTTCTTCCAAGGGCGTGTATTACCCGGTTATCGAGTACTCGGAAGCTCGTCAGAACTCGATGCGAGCACTCGAGTATCCGAGCTCGTCGGATCTAAAAGCAGATCGATCCTAGTACGTATTCAAGTACTTCAGAAGACTCGTGCCATAATAAGAGACCCTGAATATAAATAACAGTAATAGCGTTACAACGAGTAGCGTTTTTTTTTGTTTTCTAAAAGAATCGTCTGGGCGTGATTCATGGTTTCATATAAAACAAAGTATGCGATAAAATGTAAAGAATAAAAAAAATCAGCGACAAATGTGTCTCGATCGGAACGGCAGGCGATTCTTACGAGAAGCAGCGTCGATCTCTCGTTTTACAGAATTTTCACAAGTTTTCCGTCGTTGATCTGCGGATTTCGCGTGGATTATGACATGACAACCAAATGTAGAAAGTTGTCGGGGTAGCTCAAGTGCTCCGACATCCACTGAAGCGGTGTTTCCATAGATGGAACAATGCCATGTGTGAGTAGAGTGACTGTAAGAAGATTTTATTGAAAGTAACTGCTGTAAAGCAATTGCTAATAAGAGATAGAGGTTGCATACCATTCTCCTGATCTGGAAAGACTTCGTTTAGTAAATGCCTCAACGTTTTCCTCTGGCCTTCTTCGTTCAAAGGCTTCACCAGCTTCTGCACGTATTTGTCCTCGCTCGTGTAACAGCGAAAAGGTATGTATTTGAAGCCCTCTTCGCTGTTGGTGCCTTCCATAAGCTTCCTATTTACAGACCAAAATTGGTCAAACTTGTCATTGGATAAACCGGACCACAGCTGATTATGGTCCTTCTTCTGCATAGTGGACATGACTTGACTCCTGTGCTTCAACACGTCTGCTTCCTTCACACAAGAGAGAAAATAAGACTCCACCACCTCTCTGAAAGTTGAATCCAATCAGATCCGGTTTGTTCGGTGCCCTATGCGTCGAGTTTAAACTGAGTTACGTATGTACTTGTTTTCACAGTGCATTAGAACGTCTTTCGGGAATTTTTCGAAATGGACAACTATGTTCCAAGGTAGTTGAATGTCGTTAAAATAAATGTCCAACAACACTCCGACGGGATAGTGCCATTTCAAGGGGATGCCATTGAATTCTAACCACATCTCATGCTCCTGTTTATTAGTGCTTTGTATGTGTCGTATAAAATGCTTTCGTACCTGGTCAACAAAATTATGAATGCAGGATTGGTAGATAACAAAACGTTAATGATAGATAGGCTTCGCGAATGTTTACCTTGTCTGTGCAAAGAGGAAAGTAACTTAACCTAGGTACCATAAGATAAAATGGATCGGGACCTTGCAATTCGCAGATCTCCTCGGAGTCAAGCGTAAAACAGACGGGGATTTTCCCGTCCCAGATCTCTCTGAGCACCTCTCTGTCATTCGCCATTATGCGTACTATGACAGATAACGTTTATATCAATACATTCGTGCCTCCGATAACAGTTAGACATCAGACATGAAAAGGTTATGTTTATCGTCTGCTACGAGACAGCGATTTCAACGTGAACATGTCTCGAATCGTTACGTCAGAAAAATCGATACGGAAACCGTCTCTCGGCAACTTTATCTACTTCAAAATTTGTAAATTGTTTAACATAATTATCGGCTGAATTTCAGCTCGTTTAAAGCATTTGCGATGGAATAAAAGTGCTCCCTACTTTTTCCTGCATCATCTCGCAGACATGGAATGCAGTTTTCTGTCTACAGTTATGAATTACCGACTCTGTAGAAAATACATACTAGTACCACCTGCAGTGCAGACTTTGTACTGAAAATTTAAATTAAATTAATATCCCTGATCACTTTCCCCAATGTCTATGTTAATTGTGTTCTTTTCTGTTCCTAGCACTTTTGGACGCAGAAAGTTACAATCGTCTCTGATGCAGGGGTTACGCTAATTCAAATAAAAATTAGCTGCCACTGATTGAGGACCAGCTATCTACATTCGTATTTGCATGGAGATTCGTACCTACGCTGTGTCATCGCAATCCTACTAGACACCTCCCTTTCATAATGTCAGGATATATGTATAATTAATATTGTAATCTTTTGGTGAAAAATAAAGAATATTACTTACAATAATTAATGTGTAATTTCTTCCCTACTTCCCTGTACATGAATATGCGATAGTAGAATTAGATTAATATCCTTGAAAATTTTAAGTGAAGGAAACTTTTTCGGGCGTCTGACTTGCCGTTTAGTTATACTACTGAATTTTGGATACCTCCTTCGATATCATGTTCTCCTAATACAAAGTTTAATTTTCGAGGTTTTC
>CM052338.1:23980291-24164682 GCA_028455595.1 Lasioglossum vierecki | reverse complement strand
GGATGCTGAGATCATTTCAAGCAAGATTTTCCTTTACGAAAATGTCATCCGAGCGTTGTTGGCACGCCGCGATATCGCAACGAATATCTTCTTTCCTTATATCTTTCTTCTCTCGTTCGGGTAAAGTTAAAGGTCGAAAGTTGTAGGTCGCGCTCTAATTTGTCCGTGGTTTTCGTTAATAACTCCTCGAATGACAAGAGCACCATTTCGATGTCATGTCCAATATTATCGCGACCGATATTATTCCTCGTCAAGTGCTCTGTCCTTGCGCGTTACCATCTATTTGCCATATCTGCCGCTAGATGACGCTGCCATCACGTTCCAAGATGTGTTCTGCAATTAGATCAATTCACGGACATACGTATAAAGCAAATGATCTTATGGGAAAAGCAGCAAGTACCATTTACCGATCTAACTCGATCATAAATACTGGTATCTCCATCATTAATTCAAGTTTTAAGACCTCCAAAGGGACCGATGAGAACAGAGTCTAAAAGGAAGGGAAGAGAAGATCGAAGGAAGGACAGGATCTACCCTTCCTAAGGGCATGTAGAAAAAAGGACAAAACCTATATAAGCAAAGTGATGAGAATGAATGGGAGAATCTATAGGAGGGAGAAGCTTTAGTTAGCATTGGGTATGTAGAAATGGAAGAAAGGTCCAAGGGAAGGTTCGGATCCAGGAAGGGACATGTCCGGGGAGAGTCAAGGAAAGGGAGGGAAAATAAGGAGGATGGATGTGATAGAGCAAAGGAAGGACGTCCACTAAGGTCCTTTAACATCCATTGACTACCTATACAAATCCTGCAAGATCCATCTTCAGGGTCCATCTCTGGGGGTCTTCTCAGACGGCTCCTTCGTCCTCGGCAGCTCCGGAGAGACTGACAATTTTTAGCAATGCACCTAGATATATACCTTTCACGATGTCCGTCAATCCATGGCACACTCTGTCGAAGTGCACAAAAATGTCTTGGGGCTGTCTGAAACAGTCCCACGAATGCATTACTATGACATTTTATGATCTCCTATACTTACGATGCATTGTACCTTACAACAAAAATAGCAACAATTCCTTGCAATTGAAGTAGAATATTTCAAACAATGAATTCAAAATTTTCGTAAGTTGTACAATTTGAAATATAAATGTTATTCGTTAGACTGCGAATCTGTATGCATTTATAATTTATAAAAAATTTGGAAAAAAGGAACAATATAAAATTCCATTAATTTTTATCAAGAAATAATACCTTCAAATTTTATATAAATTTAATATTATAAAATTTATTAAGGAGGTTAATATTGAATTTTGATATATAAAATTTTTATACATGAAATTGATAATTTTCAATATAAAATTAATAAAAGAATTTATAAATTATTTAAAAATTTTCTCATTTATTTCATTGCACTTTCTCAAAATTTGTCTGTGTAATAATTGGAAATTGCATAAACATCCGCAGTCTAGTTCACGTAAATAGGACGCAAGAAGAAGAATAATGTAGCTGAGGCTCGCGATATGTGAAATTTGCATCGCGATTGCAAAGTTCGGGGTCAGTCCCCGTCCCCATGCATATATTCGATTGATTTTTATCGCGCGCTTGTCATTCACAGTCGACCTACCAGTAAGAGTTATGCGTTTCGTAAAACAGCTATTTCGGCTGGTGGTGTCATCCGCGATGATTTAAAGCGACCACGAGTGTTCGACGAGTTCATCGATTTCAACCCTCGTCTATGGGAGTTGCAGGAGTCCGTGGTCGTGAGATGACGCAGCAAGGGGAACAGCTAAACGCAGAGCGGAACTCGCAGGATAAACCCGCTGGATGAATCTTCCTTTCGACTTGTGACTCAGCCTCCCCTCCATGGAACGGCTCGAGTAACTTTCACGTGTTATCTCTGAATCGGTAATTTCCTCAATCTTCCGAGAATGAAGATTAACCTCCAGCGTCTTCAAGTTTATTCACTTTCCATCAATTACCATTATTTACTCTGCTTTTCAAACTCGTCGATACTTTTATATAACGGAGTCAAAGAAAGGAGCAAGGGGGGTCTTTTGATATCACCCATGTTACTCGTAATATTAACCTTTATGAGGTAGATACTTCCAAAACCAAACTATTTCCTCAACACTAAACCTGCAGAACTATAAAACTAGTCGGCACATGTTGCCTTATAAATAGACGGCGGATCTTTATGCAAAATGGAAATTTTCCACGTGAACTACAACAAACCGGAGTGAAATGGAAATTTGTTTTCATTTTTAATACAATTAATAGGTAGAATACAATTATTTTTAAATTCTTAAAATCCATAAAATCCATTGTCTACTTATAAAAATAACAAGGTTAAATTCATTTGAATTTTGTGCGATTCATATTATAATATCTGCGCTGGTAAAAATATTTATTTAGTCATTCACCACAGAAGCAACTTTATATTTTCAATAATTGTGAAGTAAAAAATCTGGAACCATTCATTTGGAATCAAATTTAATTTCATCTAAAAAGAAACTCATAACATTCTTATTTGTTAGACTTTGTTAAAAACTTTATCACGATTCTGACTCGTTAAAATACTTATTCGAAGATAATCAAAAAACATTTTCGCATTTTCCAGGAACAAGCAATAGTTCCAGCAATAGTTGGCAATTTAAGTTCTCCTAAGCAGTTATCCCTGATAAATGGTTCTTCAGAACTATTTCAATAAGTATATCTCTATATTACCTTTTCGGTAATTAGTATCCTAGTATTGTCTTCCTTTCAGAACGCTGCACGAATCGTACTCTTAAAAGGAAGTAGAAAAGTTGGCTGACGAGGTTAGCGAAGGGTTGCAACGACGGGAATCAATTGAAATGCATGCAATCCACTGGTTGATTCGCGTGTCGTACTCTGTAAAGGTACATTTATATTGGGGCTGCGATAAACGATAGGAGCGAGGCATAGAATAGAAATACATTCAATTCTTCCACAATGGGAGCGTTTATATTGAAGCAGCGAGCAGAGGAACGTTTACTAGATGACCGGCGTTTATCGCAGCACTGATCAACGCTCTTACCGTTTTTATCGCAGCTGCGACGTAAACGTATCCTTGAACGTTTCGTCCACGTTGAGACTGAAATACCGGATGGCAGAAATTTCCAAGTTCCCTAAAACATTTCTTATTTTGCATAAAGATACCCAGTCTATCAATAAGGTTCGAAAACGCATCTATTCACCATTGCATGGGCAATCATAATTGACAAACATAGATACGTACAATTAAAAACAGTGGACATATTAAAAATACATATGGCCACCAGTATTTTAGTTTCACCTTAACGAGATAATTACAAGATGAAAGAAATTTTTATTTTGCTCCCGTGTAATAAATGAGGTAATAAATACATGAAGAAATTATTTGTTACTGTACTCAAGATTTACTCTTAAATTAGTGCCTGGATATTTCGAATTCTAATCCGCAGTAATTGGTACACTACTCTCTTTCGTCCGCAGTAATACGTGCAAAACGTTATAGTTTTGCTTTTTCAATATTTTCTCACGTTGTATCAGGTTCCGAGGGCGACCAATTTTTTTGTGTTCAGACCACATCGTTCTTCCGTAAAACGTATATACACATTTCTTATTTTGCATAAAGATCCGCAGCCTAGTAATAAACAAAGAAATTATTTGTTACTGTACTCAAGACTTACAAGATTAAATTAGTGCCTAGATACGTACTTTGTTTCCGAACGCTCGTATATTTCGAATTCTAATCCGCAGTAATTGGTGCACGACTCTCTTTGGTCCGCAGTAATACGCGCGTGCAAAACGTTATAGTTTTTAGAGGGCCACCAATTTTTTCGTGTTCAGACCGCATCGTTCTTCCACAAAACGTACACACACATTATTATATCACGATATAAATCAGGAATGCTATTAAAACAAAGTACGATCGAAGCGTGACAGCGCAGTAATCGGTACACAGCTACCCCACCGGGGGAATGAAAGGGCCGAGCGAAAGGAATCCTTGCTCGGATATCAAGGAGTACGAGGATCGAGTGGTGGATGTCCGGCGAAGTGTCGGCGATTTTCGGTTCGGCGAAACGGATCGATTCGACGACATCCATCGATCGGAAGTCGTGGAAAGGAATACGTAATTAGGAACAGCGTGCGTGGTGCTGCGTGCGGCGTGCGACGAGCGCGTGCCGCGTGCGGAAGCGTGCCGCGATACGGTCGCACCTATTCCCCTATTCCCTGGCCAAGCGACCGAGGAACCGAGCAACCGAGGAACATAGGGATTCTCCCTCGGTTCGGAGCGCGTGTAAGGTACGGGGTTGCGCACGCGCTGGAAATTCTCTGATAACGGCGGGCGTCCCGACGTCCTCAGTCCTGGCTGGAACGCCGTAGCGTCGGGGCGCTTCGGTTTGGCCGATCGTTCTGCGAACAATTCCAACGAGAAGAGTTTCTCTTGCTTTTCATTCCAAACGATTCCGCATGTCGTTTATCAATCCGTAGACGAACAATGAGATGCGCACCGTTCGACGTCGACGCGAAACCCGCGACCACGAGATCCTCGACGACTTTGCCGCGTTCACCGGCGGCGCACAACTCGCGGACAACCGACAAGTCGATTCGTGCGAACCACCAATAATTGCGACGCAAATGTTTCTCCGCGGAGAAGCCCGCAGGTGTCCGAGCGCGGCCCGATCACGCGGCCCGGTTCGAAAGCGCTCCGGACGCGCTGCGCTGCGGAGATCGAACCACTGTGACTCGGCTCGTGGCTCTTGTTTGCTTCTCGACCAACAACCGATTCGATCGAACAGAGTCTCGAGGAAAACATCGTGTAAATTGTCGAGCAACGCGTGGGGTGTTGCAGAACCGAGGAGATCGAATCGAGCAAACGTCTTGATCGAGAGATCGAGGACCTTGACGGTTCTATTGCTGTTGCTGCTGTTACCTTCGCGGACACCCGCCTCCGGTGAGTCGATACTCGTTTTATCGCCGCGTTATTTTTGTCCCCGACGAAACGGGCCTGTGTGTATATGTATTTTGCGACTACGACTGATCGCGATTCGCTACCCGAAGCGGCCGAAGCACGCGCGTCACCGATCTACCTATTCGGTTGCGCAAAGTCACGCCACGATACGCCGGGCCACGCCGCTCGATCCCTAACGAATTAATGCGCCACGGCATTGTATGCTAAATTTCGCGTGTACTAGGAACTCGATCGTTTTCTATGCCGGCGATCGGCGGACCTGCCGCGACCGATGCTCGAAAATCGCGTTCGAAATCGCCCGCTAACGCCGCGCCGTTACTCTTGTCGCCGACGACGAACAGAGCTCGGAGGTGGCAGCTCGATACATTCATTAGTATTGTTCGACAAGATTCTCGTAGGTCATCGTTAGCCTCTGCTGTTTGATGAGGCAGTGACCATTCTTTCTGTTCTTTAGTTTTCGAGAGGGAACTTATATCTATGTATATATTGTATATATATTATATAATAAATAATGAAATCTATGATGAAATATAAATATAAATATCTCCATGCAGAAATGCATTCTTCGAACATATTGTTGAATACTCTGACAAATTTTCAAACCGTTGTACAGGGTGTATAAAAATTATATGTCACGACCACCATAGCGTGAGTCTACACCTCATGATCGGTGAAGATCTGTTAAAAAAAATTTCCATCAAAATGATTTCCATCTTGACTGACTTTTTTAAGGTTTTGAGGTCAAAATTTGTTTTGCATCATGTTCTACTCATCCAGAGGATAAAAACAATTTTGCGGGAAGGTTTTTTAGCAGATCTTCACCGATTATGAGGTGTAGAATCACGCTATGGTGGTCGTGATATATAATTTTTAACACCCTGTGCTTATTAATAACATTGAAAAACAAAATTGCCGAATGTGGGCAATATATAAAAATTTTTTATATGAAAATTTATTATAAACCTCAAATAATATTAAATTTTATAAAATATTAAATGTCTATAAAATTTGAGGACTTTGTATTCTTTGGTTTCATGATACAAGATACTGTAGCTTCGAAGAGAATCGTTATTATAGAATTTGAAAAATTGTACACGTTCTTTAAATATTGCCGAATAAACATTTCAGTTTTCAGATCAATATATTCGTTACTGTTGTTTGAAAAAATTCGTGCGGTCCTCGTGGACGCTCCTCTTTTTTTCTCGTTTTCGTTCGATTGAACTTGGACACGATTTTTTCAATAAATCGGCGACCGACCTCGGGTCGTTGTATCTCGGTCAAATTTCGGGAACGGGCCCGACGATACGCCACGCGAGGTTCGACCGATGACATTCGCACTTGACCGTAATCACGGAATCGCGGATATCGCGATGTCGCGTGCACTCAGCCGGCTCGCGTGATTCGAATGCAACTTCGAAATCGATACTGCCCTTTGGTCGAGTTTGCATGTCGACGCGCGTATACTTTCTCCGCGTAGGTACTGCACTCGCTCGTTTTCCTTTCGAACAACGATTAGCCGTCGCGTCTCGATCGTCGACCGAGGAACTCGAGGGCGGAAAAGTTTCTCGTTGCACGGCTCCTCGGTCTGCGTTTACGTTCGAGCTAACTGGCGAACGCTGCTTCGATGCAAACCCTTCCACTGTGACAGGCATTATCGCTTGGCTGTGGATCTTTAGGCGAAATATAAAAAGAACTTTTTCAAAACCACGATTATGTTAAAATGCGCTGATATAGGAGAAAATAATTTTTTTAGATATTAGTGACTGTAAATAAAATCGTGAGGGCTCCACGCTTTTATTTATAACTCATTAATATCTAAAAAAAATTATTTTCTCTGTTTAAATGCATTTTATTATGAGCGTGGTTTAAAAAAAAAATTTGTGTACTAAACTCGTTCGTTTTCTTCGTTGTTCTATCGACTTCGACGTCATTAGCAACATATATTCAACCTCATCTATATAGTAATTTTCACCATAAATGCGTATACAGTTTGCAATCTACCTATTACCATAAAATCCATTTATTCGAAAGCCGAGTAAAGTGCGGAACAAAAGTGAGAAACGCGGCTCCCCGTGAATCAAATACACCGATATTGCTATTCTATTTCGTATAATTTATTCCCCTCTCCGGTGTCCAACTTAATATATTGTAGGACCATGAGGATTAGGAAAAAGCGGAGGGTTCCGTTGCTGATGTCACAAGTAGACAGCGGATCTTCATGCAGAATAAAACTGAACTGAACTGAAAACAAGAGCGGTTTTTCAAACACTTAAAGCGAAATCTAATTATGGATTAATTAATGCATTAAATGCATGTCCCTTCTGTGTTGTTGTTAAACGGGTTGTCTTGTATATTTTCTCCTTCTTTGTTACTGTTAACAGTTTTGTAAAAGGATCTCATTCCGTTTACAATAAATAAATAATAAATAATAAAATTCGAACCCCGTGCACTCGTCGCGACCTTATGCGGGCCCAAGTCGATATATCGAGTCCGTTCGGTTTATCGACCGATTGCACGATGAACCCGGGACCCGAATGCTTCGTGCTACCCGGTTACTCGGTTTTTGCACGCGAGCGGAAAACCGATCTGTCGAAGCGACGATAAGGAGAACGAATGCCCGCTTGCCACCAGTAAGGGTGCTTTTACCTGCGAGCTGCTTAATCGCAAAAATACACTCGATTGTTTTATAATATTGTACGATATTTTAGAGGGGAAGGAGACTCGCGACCTCGAGATTCGTAGCTGATTAATAGACAGCTTTAGTTTACAGAGAAATAGAGATATGAGTATGTTACAGTGCTTTATCAAAATAACAAGAATACCCGTGCACGCGTCCTCGAGATTCGTAGTTGATTAATAGACAGCTTTGGTTTACCGAGCATTATTAATAACGATGTTACAGTACTTTATCCAAGTAACAAGAATGTATTGTATTTAGTATTATTATTTATTTATTTATTATAAAGAAGAAAAATATAAGACAACTCGTTTAACAATAACAAAGAAGGGACATGCATAGTTGTATTTGAAAATTTAATAAAGAATTAGTGAACAAAATCAACACGATTATAAATAATTTAATGGATTTAATGGATTAATTAATCCATAATTAGATTTCGCTTTAAGCGTTTGAAAAGCCGCTCTTGTTTTCAGTTCATGTTTTTTGTTACATAAAAATTGATTTGCTCAAGTAGAGAGGAACAATCCACACGATTATTAATTAAATTAAAAATAAAGTTGTGGTAGGATACTATTCTTCTTTGCAGATAATGGTTCCAGGCTCATTTCAGTTATTATCGCGGAGTAATCATGATCAACGACATTGAAATTTTCGCGTCTTTGACCATTCCAATGATTTGCGCGCGTAGAAATGCGTCCCCGGTTCTCGCGACGTGACGAGACGACTTGTCGACGAGTCGACTAGGCAACGAGCAGGGCTAGCGCGAAAGGCGAAGGTTGCGTGCAACCTCGAAGTCGTTAACCATGCCGCTCTTGGAGGCAAACCCTCGCCCCTGCTGCAACTGCCGCGCCGATTTCTAATCAGACGAAAAGAAAGAAGGAGAGAGGGATAGAGAAGAGAAAGCACGCGTTACGCGCCCCTACGAACGCACGGCGCGGTGTTCGATCGAGTCGGAGCCGTTTGACCACAGCCACGATCAATTCCTCGGCTCGCCGATTAGCTCGACCCGTGAAGCCAGCACTGCTCAAGATTCGAACCACATCAAAATCGTATCTCGCCGTATCGTCGAGCCCGTTGATTTCCGTTCGTTTTTCGAACGTCTTTCAATCGTCAGCTCCACCAACGGAAATCGAACGGCTCTCGAGCCCGAGGGAAGAGACGTCGCGTCGGTCTCGAACAGCGACATCGTCTCGAGAGAGACTCTTCCACGAGTTTCTTGTTTGCGATCTGAATTCCGCGAGCCTGTGCGTCTCGTTTCGCAGTACCCATTATTTCTACGGGGATTTTAATGCCGTTCGGGGATCTTGTTTTCCCTGGAATCATCGCCGTTCCCCCGGTCGATGGGGCTTATATTCCGCTGCAACGTCTTTGTTCGTCGACGGTACAATAGCAAACGTTATAGTTCCGTTTATCGTCGATGGTCCTCGAATCGTGACTTCCACGGTTAGATAGCAAGAAATGTCTTCCTACCGGAGGATCGGAACGCGATACATACTAGGAACAACCTCGGACTTGTACGCACCCTGGAACTGAATATACATAGTCGTACGCGAAGCGTCAACGACGTCGATCCCGAGGGGCTCTCGCCCTGTCGGTTTTGCCACACCTCGTAACCCAAATACTAAAACTATTAACAACCTTGGTTCTCTCTCTCTCTATCTCCCTTCTTCCTTCTTTCTCGCGTCGTATGTTCTTCTTTTTGCTTTACGACCCGACGCGAACGAATCCGATCGATTCGCTGATTCGATTCGCGCGAAAACGACGACGCGAGTTCAACGGTAAGGGCACTGACTACGGATACATTACTGTCACGTCACGAAAAATCACGTTCTATCGCGATACATGTGTATTTTTTAATTATTACCAGTCATGTGTAACCTTTCCGCACGAAGTATGACAGTACCGTGGTACTAGCCAGTGTTGGGCAATAATTAATTACCATGAGTAATTAATTAAAGCTGCAATTACAGGAGCAAATGTCGACTACAATTTCAATACGAAAATAGTTACACGGTTCAAAACATAAAAATTAGTGGACGAAACACCTCCTTCCTTTTATTTTCCATTGTCAGAAATTATCGAACCGTTGCGCCGCGAATAAATATTTATACTATCATTAAGATAAATTACGATCGAGAACCAATTAATTAATTATAAACATTAGTGGTTTAAGAGAACAATTACTGTAATTGTAATTGGCAATTGCAATTACTTTTCGATTCCGTGTAATTTTAATTGTGGTCCGCAATTAGAATTACTGGTTGAGCCAAAGTAATTGTAAATGCAATTACTTTTTGCCAAACTCTGGTACTGACACTGCTATGAGAGAACCAGTGAGTGACTACAGAATATGTGGCTGAATAAAATGTGAAAAATAGTCGATCTTCACTGCTGTGCGAAAAGCGTAAAAAATCAAATAAGAACACAGTAAGTTTTGAAAATGGATTCCGCTATTTAATAGTTTTGAGAATATGTATTATCGTGGATAATCTAATATTTTAAACTTAATAAATCGCTGAACGCATAGAGTGGTGAGAATTCCATCGAATGTTTATTGATTCATTTGCGTTCTTCATATTTTGTAACATGCGATTCTTGATTATTTTGGTTCGACGTGTTGAAAAGTATAGCCGTATATTTCATCCCAGACGGAGATTTAAACGAGACAATTTTATTAATTGTATCTGTTATATTTGAAATTAAATGATAAATTGTTATCATTTCGATAACAATAACGAAATTTAAATGATAAATTGTTTGCGTTTACGCGGACGTGTTATTTTATTGACAACTTGAATCCTGCATATATAAAGATATCGTTTGTCATTATATTTTATAATTATACTAGATGCTTCCTTCTTTTTAAGAGTTATGTGTATTCCGATTATTGTTAGAAATTGTTAATCTCCATCTGTATTTACCTGGAATCACTCGCTGGTATACCGAGGCTACGGTTGAACGTCGCGCATGCGACGCGCGAATCGCGATTCGTGTGTTTCTCTGTGTAAGAGCTTTAATCGACGCGCGTCTCCTCGTTCTCGGCTGACCGATCGTCTAATTTGAAAGTCTAAACGCGAGGAACGGGGACAGACCGTCGAAAACACGCTCTCGATCTCTTCGTTTGGACAAGAATTACGCGTATGCTAATATATCGAGCCTCTGAAAGCCGGCGTTAATTAAATACAAATCCAACAGACCACACGAGCCTCGACGCGTCGCGTCTGTTCTTTCTCGACGCAGACCTCCGTCGCCGACTGTTTCTCGAACATTTGTACCTGTCCCCGGAATGATATACGAGTCCGTTCGTTAGCGTCGCGAGTGTGGAAATTGTGCGAGCAACTGCGACGAACATGGGAAATCGTTGTGCTATCGGACGCCGATCCGATGTGCTAGCTGTCTGGTCGCTGATAGTAGAATCGGGCAGATAGAGAAGAGAATTTCGGGCCCTGATTTTGGGACTGTCGAGTTCAGTACATGTGTGTTCGATCGAGGCTGATATTAAATTTTATTACACACTTTCAGTGCGAATGCATCAACCTGAAAAATTCAATACAATTAAATAAATGAATGAAATAAAGATTGGAAGGTTAGGATGTACGCTACGGGCCCAACGGCTTCTGGGGGCCCTGAGCTTGCGGCAGAAAATTGATCTAAAATTTGGTCGATATCGTTCCTAGGTATTTTTGTTTTAAAAAGGTCATTCATTGTGTTTTATTATATTATCGTGCAAAACCTAGGGCCCCTGGTAACATTTGCTACGGGCCCCGCGACTTCTGGGGACCCGCGCTTGCAGCAGAAAATTGATCTAAAATTTGGTTGATGCCTTTCCCAGATATTTTTGTTATAAAAAAGGTAATTCATCGTGTTGTATTATATTATCATGCAAAACGTAGAGCCCCCTGGTAACATATGCTACGGCCCCCGCATTGGATGTACGATAGTGATAAGGGTTCAATATTATTCCTAATCTATATAAATAAAAATTAAATACTGTTATTTTCTTTAAAAAGTGTTCGTAATCCGTGTCCGAACAAGGTTTTCAGGGAAGGAAAAATTGGAAAAGTTGTCCGAAAAAATGGAAAATTCAGGAAAATGATTTTTGTTTTTTCAAATCAAGAGGTTTCAATAAATTCCATTCGTTCTTTTTCGCTTGTTTTTTTTCTAGTAGAATTGTTGGATTGTTTCCAAATAGTTTTCAAACAGCCGGGGTGTATACCTTGTCGTATTTGGATCGCGATCGAGACGGATCGAAGGACCGCGTAATTACTGAACGCTATCGATCACCGGAGCGACAAACGAGGCGTCGCGACGCGGTAAAAAAGGAGTTAGAGTAACCGCGGCAGTTTGACGTCCGGTGTATCGTTGCATCGGTGGCGTTCCTGACGCGAAACGTACACCGAGCAAACAGTTCATCGTCCGACGCGACGCACGGTTGTCCCATGTCAACATCGCTCGGTCGGCTTCGTCGGGACTTCGATTCCCGTCGACGACAGGTCGTGGCCGTCGCGCAATCGTCGAAATGGCCTTAAAAATTGAACACGATTAACCATGAAACAATCGCGTGTTCCGCGACCATTATCTTTTACAGATCTCTTACGAGATCAGAGGGAAACTGAAAATGTCGCAGCAAATGTTACCTTCCATTCATTTCAAAATGAGAGACCTTCAGGAATGCTAGTGGGAAACTGGTTAATAATAATCGAATCGTAATTACGTATGATGGTAAAATCGATAATGTTATAAATAGACTGCGGTTTTTATGCGTTTACGACAAAAATGGGTAAGCGCAATTTAGAGCAGTCTGCATACATAAAAAGGATTGAGAGACAGCAGCATATCGGCTCAGCTGAATCAGATAATTCAATAAAAGAAATATTTTTATTTCACACCTGCGTCGTGTAATCGATACAAACCATTTTTTATTTTTCATGAATATTTGCAGTCTGGATTTAAATTTCTTGTATACGTGTCATAACGAAATTCATGCGTACGCGTGCATTAACAATTAACACTCATGCTTATACATAAAAAACTTTTTCTTACACTAAAGTGATACTGGAATTAAATTTAAAAAAAATTAACTTTCATTTTGCTCCGGTTTGTTGCAATCGCGGTAGAGAGCTTTCATTTTGCACAAAGATCCGCAGTCCACTGACTACTATTGTAACACAGGACCGGTATTATATATTTGTAGGCAATTACAAGTTAACAGTAGTAGTTAGAGTGGCGTTAGAAGTACCTACACCCGACGTGATTCCGCAGTCTCTCCGCAGTCGTTAAGAAAGAAAGACAAGTTAAACCTACATATTCACTAATTTATATATTAGTTATTTTTCTATTTTATTGAACTTATTTTTTTTATTTATTATTAAATTTTTAATATTTAATATGTAATTAAAATCAAAGAATAAATAAAATATATTAAATATATTATATATATTAATTACATATATTAATATCTACAATAAATAGTTATATTATTTTGTTAAATATGTTAAATAAATATATAAATATTCTGTACCACATTAAACACAAGAATATTTGTATCTTTTCCACGAACCGCAGACTGTGATACAGAATTGATCAGATCCCGCAGAAAATATACCGTTCAATTTGGTTGCTCGTTTATTTCAATCGCACTTCTCCGCATCCATCAAATGGGTGTAGGATCTACTCCATTCAGTTCGATAAATGAAGCGGAAATAATTTAGTCCGGCAAGCTCACTGCCGTGCGTCGCAGTCCTTCTTCGAACGATCCCCCTTTTCTTTGTTCCGCGTTTCCAAACGACAGTGGAAGTCGATCGATGATTTAGGAGAACCGTAGATACAGCGAATCGAGCCAGTTCGACGTATTGGCACGGTGCTTAAAAAGTGGGCCATGTTTACCATGGCTTTGATTAAGCCTCGAGGATCTTAGCGCCGGTAAAATTGGCCCGTTGATGCGTTTGTTCGCGTTCTCGCCCCTCCCGTTCCCCCGGAGGAGTTAAACGGCGAGGTTTCTCTATCGGGAAAGCATTTTCTCGGAGGGGCGGGCGAGCACATCGGGTCTCTCGGATCGAAAGAGTTATACGGGAGCATGGATCGAGCCAGAATAGCCAGGAACGAGGCTCGTATGTACACATCGGATCTTGACGACTGACGGTTTTAAAGCCCGACCCCCGGACCCATCCTGGGAACCGATAAAAATCAGGCCAGATTTTAAGAAGGTCGTAAGTTCGTTTTCCGACGGTGCTCAACAGTTGGTCGGGGGATGGGTAGTCCGCTTTTCCTCGGGGGCTGTCGAAGAAACGCGTCCGCCTAAATATAACTTAGGCTATTTCCGAAATCGGTGAGTGTCGAGAGAAGCGATGACGGTTCTCGGTCGTCGGGGAAATAAGGAGGAAATGGGAGAAAACTGGGGAAACAATTTAAGGAACGGAATGGAACACCGCCGTTGTCGTTCCGTTGGAAAAAAGGGGAAGCGAGAACGCGTGCTCGCACGCGCGCGACGCTATTTATCGGTGCCACATGCGCGCAGGTGTCCGTGCGTGCTCCCGTCTATTTACGCGTTCTCTCTACTCCCTCTCTCTTTCACGCTGACGCTCTTTTTCCGTCTCTCTTTTTCCGCGCCGGGAAAGGGGAGGAAAAGACGAACGCAGAGAGAAACGGATTCTACGTTTCGCCGACTCGAGTCAATTTACACCGGCGCGAGCTGGGGTGGCGTCTGAACCCCAAGCAACTCGGACACGGAAGGTCCTTGCCGATCCGACGATCACCGATCCCAGATCGCGGGGGCCCTTCTTCACTCCTATGGCTGCGCGTATCGTTTTCACGGTCTCTGTTTTCGGGAATTCTAACTCGCCGCGGGGACGAATAGGGTTTCCAGATACAACGCTTCTCTCGTGCCTACAAACTTCCACCTACGAACTGTAGACGGGACTTTAAATCGTCAAAAGAAGCTGCGAAAGATCGGCACTTTTGCGAGACACTTTGTGAGAAGAAGCTCGTATGAAAGACAACATTGTGGTAGAAAGAGAAACAACATTGTGTCGTCTCTTTACCCTTTTGAAACTTGCACTTCTAGATTCATCCTCCAACGCTATGCAGATCGAAAGAAATCTTCCGTTTATAGGTGGTTATTAAAAAATTTAATTGTGTTGATACCGATCGATTCCATTTACCTTTGACAACCGAGATTTGTTTGTAAAATTACATTGATAGTGAATGTCATAATATAAAGTCATTAATATGTGTCTATTATATATGATTATAATGATACATATTAATTATTAATTAATATTTACTTATTTTATTAATTATTTTTTATGAATTAGAATTTTAGAATTTTTATTAATTATTTCACAGATTCGAAATCAGAGCACGAAACTCTATAAAGTCCACCGAACAGTTTTATGGAAACATGAAAAAAGTTGAAATTTGTTGGACAGTGTTATTAGAAGTCTGCGGATTTTATGGGAATATTTGTGACAAAAGTGGGTAGGTGAGCGAGACATGAAACATTCGAAACATAAAAGGAATTTCAAGGAAGAAATAAAGTTTTAATTCATTCCTGTGGCATGTAATTAATGTAGAAAATGTTTATCTTGCATAAACAGCCGCGTTTCTCTGTCGCGCGCATGCTTTCTCCCTCGTCCACGCGGACGACGCTCAAAAAATCCGCCACCGAAATATCCTCGTTCCCCACGCCTTTAACGAAACGAGCTCGTAAACTCGCTCGCGGACGTCGAAATCAGCCGGATGTCGGAAGTATCGTTCTCCCACGTATCCTTTCGACGTCTTCCGCGTTATAAATTTATCGGAATTAGTGAAATTCGAAAAACAGGATAACCGCGAGAACGCCGCATCTTCGCGAACTCTAACTACCCCTCCGGCCAGTGTATCGATTAAACGTTCACCTTGACACAGGTTGTTTCCTCGAAACTGACCGTGCGTGAGTCCTCGCCGTTAAAGTTCGCGCCGACCACCGCACCGTCTCGACATCCGAGCGTCGAGGAACGTGTTCGTTCGTTCGGCCCCACTGAATAAACTCTGCTGTCGAATTTCCACGGCACGAAATGACTGTGGCCGCTTTACGACATCTATAATGAAATACGTGGTCCAAGCGGGGAACGATCAAACATCCAGGCACCGCATCCGTCGCGGGAACGACTATCGATCACGGTCAAACCGAGTCCTGTTCCAAAGAAAGATCTTATCTTTCAAATGATCTTCCTGGAAGTTACTCGCCATTTGAATCGCGTCGTGTAAAAATAGCCGGATCAGAATTCTCTACCATGTTAAACGACGTGTTGCACTTGATAATCGCAACGCGTATTTTTATGCCTGAAAGGCAAATTAAATAATTAATCTGTGCAAAAAATATGAAGAAAAGTAATCAAAATGAATGACCGTGTTTTTAGCAAACATGGCAGCCAGCGCTGTTACACAATTTAACAAACTAAATATATAGGGATAATTATACTGGAAATATTACAATTTGTAATAATGCTGTACTATTTCGAACTCAAAAGATATTCCTTATCGAAGATTATTTTTTTAATACATTAAAAGGACTTTCATTAAATGATGAGAAGAGAATAATATTAAACAGATTAGCCAGGGCATTCAGATAAACATGTTTCTTCTGCGAAACATACTATTTTCAAAATGTACTACTTTAATTGTTTGCTATTTAGGAAGCAATACAAGCTTCGTACATGTCAATATGAGACAGTTCATTTTTCAACAAAGTGTCACTCGATATTCCCATCCCAACCACTGTGGGCGGCGTGAAAAAAATACAAAAGAATTTCAGTAGGTATAGCTGAGGTACGCCCTAATCTGCA
Organism: Lasioglossum vierecki; assembly: GCA_028455595.1. NCBI lineage: Eukaryota > Metazoa > Arthropoda > Insecta > Hymenoptera > Halictidae > Lasioglossum > Lasioglossum vierecki. The sequence goes on along the minus strand of CM052338.1, from coordinate 24,148,208 downwards.
TTCACTATATGCTAGAATGTCACAAGCATGAGAGACACTGTCCTGAATATTTTACGAAATGCCACGTCGTATTTAATAAAATGGTACAAACTATACGAGATACTGTGTTGAACATTTCACTAAATGATACGTTACATTTGATAGAATGTTTAATAATAATTATAACAATGTGTTATTATTATTAACACTCCAACCACGAGATACACTGCCTCGACTGTTAATAAGCATTATCTTGGGCAACCATTATCTGTATATTAGGAAAAAATATTCTACTTCTAATATGAAATAAAGATTCATTTAATATTTAGAAAATAATATTTTTCTCGTAACATGAAATAGATATTTCCTGCATAAAAAGAAATATTTGTTACTTAATATAAAACAAATATTGTATGCATATTTGAATATTAAAAAATGATTGAATTTCTTTTTAATATTATTTGAATGTGTATACAATATTTTGTGCTACCAGGGGCAGATCACAATCATTTAGAAAAGATACAATGTAATGTCAAGCCCTGATATTTGGCCCAGCATTGTTATTGGTCCAGCTCGTTATTTCTCAGCATTATAGCAGCTTTAAATATTGACGTAAAGGTTCGAACGAGCACAGAAGGGATGTTCTAAGATTATTTTAGTTCGCAGGAGCTCGAAGATAGATAGTTCTTCTGTTGTTGCCGGGTGTTCCTTTAATTTCGTGGAGTAGGGTAATCACTATAGCGGACAGGCGCCGAACGCGATTAAATATTAATTCTTTAGAGAACCGCGCGGAAAAGTCATAGGTCACGGATTCTTGCTACCGCGCAGTGTTTCTCTTTCAGAATTGTATTTCTCGCAATCGGACCTGGCAGTGAGGGTTCCTTATTCGCCATCGGGACAAATCAAACTGCTCGAGTTGAGGACGTTGAGGAACGATTCCACGGAGCCGAGGAATGTTAAATATAGCGTTACATCAGCTCACGAAGGTGACGTCGCCTCCATAGATCCTGAAAGCAACGTTCTTCGGTTGGAATCGTTGAATCGAGGTAAGCAACTCGCGGACGAGGGATAAACAGTTGTAACTAATTGTCTGTCAATCATCTTCGATTGCTTAGACCAGTTGAAACGAGATACGATCACTGTGGTGGTCCTGGCAGAGGAGAATGCAGCCAGCAACCAAGCCTTCCTGGAGATCAAGATCCAACCGATCCTCGAGGATCAGAAGAGACTCAATTGCTCGGAATACATCGAGGTAAATCCGCCATCGACTGTCGAATAGGATATCTCGAGGATATCCTGGGAATAAATTATTACATACCAGGAATAGAAATGTCTGTTGATTTTAGTCAGAGTTTTCTGGCATTCGGCTAGAATCGTGAGTTAACTCGTGGATTACCATGTTTGAGTACATTTTAACCCTATCTTTCAACGGGGCACTTTATGGCGATAAAATTCAAGTGGTAGTTCAACGAATACAATAAGAGGATCAGTATACACCGGAGAAATGACATTTACCCTCGAGCACTTTTTAATACTGCGAATTGGGACGTTTATATTCTGGGAACGAAACTAGATCACAATCTATTTTATTCGCTACAGTGTAATTTAGGACATGATAACGTTTCAATGGGCTTATGACGGCTGTTGCGAACGCCGAAAATCTTTGCTTTTCTGTCGGGAAATATTGACGCTAATTTTACCAGCGTAGACTGCGAATCTTTTATGCGAAATAAAATTATGAACGAGAATTATTAATAACGAAAAGAGAACTGACACACACAATAAGATTCATTTCTGTTAATAGTTTGAATTATTTTATAATAATGTGCCTATATATTCTTGTACTATTTCGATCACTATTCTTGCTTGACATTTCTTTTTTACGATAAACTCATGATTTTCATTACTTTCGCTTGCAGGACATGTGCTTCTGGACCGCGTCGACCTACAGGATCTACGAGAACCAACCTAGCACTATGATCGGCACCTTTGGACCCGCTTTTTACGGAGAACTATGCCCCAGCTTCCGGGTTACCGGCTACAAGCTGCTAAATGGCAAGTCCATTCAACTCGGGCTTAGTCTGAAACAGATTCTATAGTTCGCGAAACCGCGGCCGGAAGAATTAACGTATTCCCATTCGACGGCTGCAGGTCGACGCGCTTAGGTGAACGCCGCGTATTTTCGAAAATCTATAGTCGACTGCTGCAATGCTCTGCCAGTTAAATGTGCACGGATATACAGGATGACGGCATTCAACTAAAAACTTGAACCTATGGAAAATGAGTGCCCCAATATCGACTACCAGATATCTCTATTTCACTTGTAGTAAATTAATACGTATCTCCATCAGTGTAATTTTTAATACTCGAGCATTTCTTAATTGTAATCGTGTAATTTTTAATACTTCGAGTATTAATTTTTTTATTGAGTCTTTACAAAATTTTAAGAAGCAACTATCCAGGATGATAGAATAATACCATATCGTTTGTACCAATAGTTTTTGTGCATGTCCCTTCTTTGTTACTAGACGAGTAGTCTTTTATCTTTCTCCTTTTTTTTATTGTAAATACTTACGTAAAAGTACTTCAGTCCGTCTATAATAAATAATAATAATAATAATTCTACACATAGATCGCCTTAGATCAAAATCCGTACCGGCAAGCGAATAAAATGGCGCAGAACGCGTCACCGACATTATTCAACTATAGAATTCGAAATAACATCGGACCTCGCTACCAATCTCGAACGTGTTAATGAGCTTTCGAAGCGGCAGTGCGGAACGGTTCGAACAATTTCTGGATCCGCGAGAGGAATCCCAACCGCACTCTCGCGCGCGCTAGCTCGATTAATTTATAAGCCCGCTTTACCCGTATCTCCCGGCCGCGAAAATTTATGTCTCGCGATTCTCCTGGTTCCGGGAACGCTCGCTGGTTCCAGGCATACGCGAGGAAAACGTACGAACGTCGTTTAATTTCCAGGCACCGAATACTTTTATTCGGTGAACGAGACGCTTTTCGCGAACGCTTCGTTGGACAGGGACGCTTTGGGACCGTGGCCTTTGGGCCCGGGCCCCAAGATTAATTTACAAGTGCAGTGCATCGTTTGGGAGGAGAACACTGGAAGACAGTACGCGCCGATCAAGCTCCTGGAAGTGAACATCCTCGATCAGGACGATAATCTTCCGTACGCGCAAGGAAACGATTCTTTAACGATCAAGCTCGGCGACTTCACCGTGGTAAGCAGAGTTGCGTCCAATTATTTCATGAATAATTTCATGAAAGTAATTCGATTACATTCTATCCAATTATTTTGTGATTCGTAATTTCATTACTAGAGGTCTTCCATTCTATTTGATTAAACTATAATTGCATCGAATTACTTGATGAATTATGAATATGAAATAATTCGATTACATTCAATCGAATTATTTTGTGATTCGAAATTTAAATCCATTCAAATTAAATTGCAATGTAATTCGAGATTGAGGTCTCCCATTCTATTCGATTAAACTATAATTGCGTTTAATTATTTCATGAATTATGAATTCTATCGAATTATTTTGTGATTCGAAATTCAGCTCCTTCATTCAAATTAAATTACAATGTAACTCGAGATTGAGGTCACCCATTCTATTCGATTAAACTATAATTGCGTTCAATTATTTCATGAATTATGAATATTTCGGATTAAATATCCCTTGTACGACGGGTAGATCCTTCCAATTAAAGAAACCAAGATGACCTTGAAATCTCCGAAACGGATCGACGCACATAAAATATGCTTACGTCGCAATAATTCCCTCTCTACACCACGACATTGGTGGATCATTTAAGGGGTTGAATTCGCGTGATCTTAATCGTCCGCGCCGGGAATTGGCGTCGGTATCGATTCCCAACGGTGACCCGAGCCGAGAACGAGTCGACCTGACCCAAGGGTTCGTCCCGATTCGACGATCGCGTTAACCTGCACGGGAAATCTTCCCGAGGACGTCGGACGAGCGACGAACAGCACGGGGAGAGACGAGAATCGGACAGAGGATCGGACTCATTCAAGCCAGCATTGTTCTCGCGATCGTTTCCGGCATTGTCTCCGCGAGCGGACGCGAGAAGACTCGGAAACGACGAAAGAGCCTCGAAAAACGGGTGAAAAGATAGGCGCGAGAAGCAGAGAAACGCCACAGGGCTTCGTCTTGATTAAGCTCTGGTTTCTCTTTGTTTCTTTTCTCGTTCGGCTGTTCGTCGTTGACGCGCTACGCTCGGATTCCTACGCGCGATTCTCCTCGTATTAGACCGTCTCGTGTTTGCTTTCGCACGGACACGTCGCGATCCGCGCACCGCATACGTATCGCGATACATGCTCCGGGAATGAGATGCTCTAGCGTTGATCATTTTCCTCATCTGGATCGACGAACCGATTCCCGTCAACGATGTTGTTCCATTTCTCGACAGGGCAAGAAGCTGGTGGACGTCAACAGGTTGATACTGAAGGACGCTGACGAGGCGAATAGTAATCGGTACTCCGTTCGAATTCTTGGAGACACTCACCATGCTCTGAACGTTAGCTTGGACACTCCGCCAATCGAGATTCCCGGAAGCGTTCCCTACACCGCGATATTCACCAGTAAGTAAACGTCCTCGCTCCACCAAATTCAACATTTCACTCCTACTACTTGGAGAGTTTTCTCGGACAGTATCCTGTGTAGCATTTATGGTTGGCCAACGGTTGAGAGTTATTATGAATAATTATTATTAATAAATATCAATAATAATTTTATTTGTTACAGCAATTTGTTACTGTCCTGCAATGGTTGGCCGAAATTTATTTATTTCTTTATTTTTTCCATTTCCCAAAGGGAAGGCAACGCGTAGTGCTCATGTGGTATAAGAAACCTATTTGAAGCTCTCTAAATAAACAATAAATATTACGCAGGTGGTCCGGGCTCAAGTCTGATGTGGATGATCAAGCTTTCCCCAATTTTTACCGTGGAAATACATTATTTATGATATACTGTAAAAACAACCGTAAAAGAAAAATTCAGAATAATCGGCTGCTCGTTTTATAACGACGTCGGCCACGATCGTTTGCCCACCTGCATAAAAAGACGATATTTCTAACGAATGTTGCAACGAAGATCCAACAAAATACCAAACCATAAATGCTACTAAAGTGGGCACTGAAATAATTGAAATAATTTTTCAATCTCAAACGTACGTCCACACTGAGACAACACGAGCAACTTTTTTCTCCGTTCATTTTACAAAAGAAAAAGTTGCCGAATGTTGCTCCAGTGCGGACACATAACATTAACTTTTTAAATCTCATTCTTGCGTCACCGTGAAGATTCAATTACATTCGTGCTCATTGAGAAACGTACTTACGCGAAACGTCTTGAATTAACCAAAGTAGGTGTCGACAGAGCGATCCTCTTCTGCTTCAGTGTTCCTCCGGGTCCTATTAGGAGTCGAAACTCATTGAATCCATTGCACAAAGTCCAGATGTGTTCCCTCTGTGGGAACGCCGTTCTCATCCCGTTCGTTTGTTACAGGTATATTCGCGAAGACAACGCTGCTGCCAAAATCGCCGTATCGCGTGACACTGCAAGTACAGGATATCACTCTTGTTCCGAGTTCGGACGACAACACGGTAAGTGCCAACAAAGAAGCCGCGATGCGCGTGCGTGCTATCCGCGAATTAGTTTAACCGTTACGCGTCTCGAATCAATGAAATGAATGAATGACAATTTTTTTCCGAATTTGTAAAACACATTTAGATATGTATAACGTGATGACCTCGAAATAACTCGTCTCGCTGCTCCGAGCAACCAAATATTAAAATCATTTCAAGGTCATGCGAAGGTTCATACATATCTGAATGTATTTTTAGATCAGCTACACGATGAAAAAACACCGATGCTAATGACCTTCGGAAAAGAATATCGTTTGCAATTTAACGGTTGTACCCCCACAATTGGAGAAGAAATTTAGGTGGCCTCCACCTAAGGGTGGACCACCCTGTATAGTTATTCGCAAGAAATTCTATAAATAGCAAACATCCATTCCGTTCGCCGTTCAGCAAGGCGAAATGTTCGTCGAAACGCGCGGTTTGGCGTGCGGTTGGTTGCGCGGTGCTGTTTAGCTCTGTAGGAAGTCTAACGTTTGTAATCGCGGGGATGAAACCGCGACGAATCAATTAAGACTGGAGTCTGTTCTCAAAGAAAGTCCTTCGGGGGCGAGGGGTGGGTGGTGCTCCCTTCCCGGAGAGTCTTCGATGGAAATGATGGTCCCGCTCGAGTGGCCAGACCAACCACCGGCGTCTCTTCCGCTTCCAAATCCTACCGTTAACGAAGCGATTGAACGCACCCTGTGCCGAGCGAGTTTGCCCGCGATCCCGGCTCGTTAAACAATTAGACGACGAACAGCAGATACTAGAGGGGATGAGAGAGAAAGGGAATCAGAGGGCAGAGGTAGGTGGGCGCGGCGGAGACTGCGGCGGCGAATGCGGTGGTTTTCGTTTCGAGCCCGGAGTTCCACGGATCCCGTTAAGCGGGAATTAATGGGGATCGTTTCGCGTTCTAATTGCGCGACGCATCCTCGCGTGGGCGGAAGCTTCTTATTATCCCCGCGTCGAATTTCCGGTTCCGAACGCTTTCCTGCTACCGCCCACCGAACTATTCCTGCTCGCGACGCTTTGACCTCCGATTCTCCGGTTGCTGCTCCACGTGTCCCACCTCAACCAGGAACATCCTTTGCACGAGTGCCTGTACAGTGATTCCTTCTGCACCGCAATGCTACTAAACTAACTTCTCCAAAGACCCGTTGCTGTGGCACAGTACTTTTAAAAGCATCTACATGCTGAACGTGTTTGAGATCATCTATTTCGTTCAATTCCATTTCGCTTTTCGCATTGCTTTGCAGTTCCCTCTCTCAAATTGAACATAGGTACTACCAGTCAAAAGTTATAAGCAGAAACGTGTCCCGAACAGGGTGCAAAAATTGTATTTGGTCTGTTTGTTACGGCATCATTTGAGAACGGTAGAACGTAGAAACCTGCAGTTTGAAAAATTCCATTCGTTCAAAATTTATAAACAGAAACGTGGCCAAAGCCAGCCACAGATTCAGTTTGTTAAATGAGGTACGTATGAGGGATAATGATCTTACTCTTCGACCAACAGTTGAACATCACGCTGACCTTCCACGGACCGGAACACCTACCTAGCACGACAACCCCGTCCTCGGTGTCGTTCAAGCAACAGTTCTCGTACCCTTCGAGCGCAAGGGTGGCTAGAATCGCGTCTCGTTATTCACGAGTCGCGAAACCGTCGATCGAGCCGCACTCCTCGCTCAACTTCAGCGTCCATGGTTCTTCGGCATTTGCTATCACCCAGAAAGGAGGCATCGTGTACGTTGCAGACGAACAACTTCTGAAAACGGAGCCCGAGAACGTCACGTGAGTCGATTTCCCCGAAGGACTGCCGCACAATGGTTCGGGTGGGAAAATCTAGCAGTTTAATTGGTAATAAATGGTAGAGAAAATGCATACTTTGAATTCAGAATTAGAGTTCGTTATTTATTAATTCTTAATGGACTAATAGAAGTTGATGAAGTTATTTCCCTATCACATTTTTATTTTTTTTTTATTTGTATTATTCAATATATTTTATATTTTAATAATTTCCATCTTCGGCATTCTTCGTGAGTTATGATTTATTGACTAAAGTGTCAGACTTCAGCGAATATATTGATGTTTATCGAATGTATATTTTAGTGTCTCAATAAATTGTTTGTCCGTCACCTTCAAAAACGATGAAGTCAATAAAACTTATTAAAAATTGTACAAGCATAAAAATCACCATTCTGTGAATACCATTATGAATTATTGTTCATTTTAAAATTGAACATGATTTTTCAGGCAGTTCTGATAATGAGACAAAAATAAATTTCAAACGAAAATTAATCTACATTTACCGTTCTGTAAATTTCAATACAAAAATTGTTTGTTCTATTAAAAGTCAAGGTCATCTTCATTTTTAAAGACAACATATATATTTGGCTTTATAATATTGTAGCTGATGTTAAATCACCAAATAATCCAACGATCTACATTGTTGTACCATTAAACTTCCACATAGTGCTAAAACTTTCATGAACTGCTAGATCTGCCGCCCACGCCATTATGTACCGGACCAAGCTCTGATTCTGCAGTTTCGACTATAACAGTTATATCAGTTGATTTCATGGAAACTTTCGATTGTGCGGCAATCAGCGCTTGGAGCAAATCATATTCTCGTTACAGGCTGAAGATTAAGTGGAACAGGAAGGATCGGGCCGAGTCTCCTTCAGCAACGATTCGCGTCAGTTTAGTATCGGTGTCTGCGTCGAAGCTGGACGGGTGTAATCGCAGCAATCGAAACGAACAATTACGCTCTTGCGCGAACGCGGAGAAAGTAGAAAAATGCGAATCGAGTTGCGGCGTGGCTAGCGGAGTCTTCAGGTTCGACAGTTTTTTGTGTTTCTTCAATTTTCTATCTCCGCTGGACCAACCAAGAAAACGCGGTTCGTAATTGTATATTTTAGCAACGACACCTTCTCGGGACAATGCGTGTGGAGACACAACAACGCTTCCGGATTCTCGGACCACTACCGGACTTGTTCCCCGGACTTGTCTTACTGCCCCGACAACCGATGCGACGAACTCGAGCAAATGGACACTCGCATCTGCCCGCAGGATTGCGTTGACGAGGTGCATTGGTCGGATTTAAACGACGACGGTCGCGGAATCAAGAAAGGGCTGGGCACTTGCGCTTGCGACGATGACTTGCAAAAGTGCACCTGCAACGTGGACAAACACCCCCTGCGGTCTAATGATTCCGGCAAGCCGAATAAAGATTTGCGGAACGGGAAATCGAGAAATAGAGAGGACCCTCGAGAGGACAGCCGCGATAACGAGATCGTCGTTACCGGGGCTCGAAAAGGTACCCGTAATTTTTCGCATTAAGGGGTAGTTAATGTAAAGCTGAGGTTTTTCAGTAGTCAAAAGTCTATAAAAACGAAGTCTTGACTCACACACTCATCAACGGCCAGGCTAAACCCTTGGCCCTAGAAAGCTGAAATTTTGCATCTTGAAATTAATCAAACACCTATCTCGGCATTTTAAAAAATTCATCCCCTAAGGAGGTGAAAAGGGATGGCAACGTTTGTATGAGGAATATATTGTTCGCGGTCTGTTTTACATAATACTTGGTCTTAATGCTCATTGATACAATCTGAATGGGGTGAATGGGGGTTAAAAAGTTTTATGGAGAAACAATATCAATTTTTGAGGGCATTAAACTCAAAAGTCCTACTTTTACGTTTACGAGGTGTAATTTGCATTCTAAAGCCAAGAACAGGAGAATAGAATGTTTTCGGTAATGATAATCGCCCCATTACATTCGAGGGGGGAGCCGAGTGCCACGCTACACCCTCCCTAATCAACATTTGAGTAGAAGGCGTGCGTAAGAGCATTCCCTAACCGCCCTTAAACAAAAAAGCTGTAATTTGCATTATTCAGAAACATTTGCAGCTTTATGAAAATAGCTGCGTGCGCAATTGTATGCTTCCGAATAATGCAAATTGCAGCTCGTAAATGTAAAAGGATAATAAGATTTTTGAGAAAACCACCTCTTTACATTATCGAGAAATGAGAAGGTTTATCCCGCACCCTTGCAACCCTGGAAAAACGAATCAACCCCCTTAACCCTCTGCAGTTGAAGCTAGTTTGACTACAGAATTCATTAATTTCATCCGATTTAGAATATTTTCGTTACATTCTTGGTAAACCAATTTAGCATTGAACGTGTTCAATCGTTTTCTATTTGATTTCCTCTAATGGTTGCACGCGACGCTTCGTGGAAAAGTTGTGTACAGCCTTCCCGAATTGTCCGCTTTTCTGACAAATGAACGGTTGGCTTGCGCCGGCTGGCGTAGCTGCAGCAGCATCGAAATTGCATAGTAAAACAATAACGGCGAGATTAAAAAATGGCGACTGCAGCAGCCGGTAATCAATCAACAATTCTGCAACAGTACAACGAAAACCGGACAATACGGAAACCATTTTATAGTTGCTCCACTGATGCGCCCCGAATTTCTTTGTTTCCCGACAGCGTCCAGTGGCCCGTGCGGCCCTTTCTGCATGATCGGAGCGATCGGTGGCAGTTTCTTCGTGTTGGTAGCGATCGTTGGTTCGTTCGTCACCTCGAGATACAGGTACGTTATCAAAAAAAGGCAATGTTTGCCGACCGGCACAATGCGAACGCTTCACGGCAGCGCGACAACCGGAGGGCATCGCCGATAATTCTCCAAGGAGTTCTTTGTCCGCGATCCGTCCTGTTGAATCGACTATCGAATTTCTTTCTCAAATAGGATAACACAGAGTCGCCGTGCCATTCGATATTTCGGGGACGCACAGTTTTAGATACGCGCTTATCGAGGTGCACTATCGATTTCCCTCGGACCTTCTGCACGAGCCATCCGGCAAGTAACCGGTGTTCTTCTTTTCATTGGACACGTGCCACTCCGGAGACTCGCGGTCGTAAAACTGATCGCGGCACACTACTCTATCCGAACGGCCGCGTAAAATTATTCTGCGAATTCTGCATCTCGCCTACCTACGGGGCGAGAATCGTTTCGATCGTCGCAGATTAAAAAACTTTTCACCGTACGCGAGCACACTCCCCGCGGCTTTATCGTTCTTAGACTCGCGAGGCGGAAACGATCTACTCTACTCGGCTCCTGTTCGAGATGGAAATTCGGGCTGTTACACGATTTTTATGAGAAACAATCTTATCCTCGAAGCGAAATCCGCGAAGAACTGGCGCAGTACGCGGACACAGTTCCCCCGAGAATCGTTCCATCATGATGCGAAAGAAACAACTTTAACCCTCTGACAACAAATGGAGGCAACATCATGCTGTTCACTTTAAGAACGAATAAATTGATCGATATTCAGTGATACCAATGTTATGACAATTTTTCTTGAGCACTTTGTGCCGACGGTCATCGGCGACCAAATTATTATTTTATTTATAATTCTAAAATTAAATCTTCCTTCATAAAATCCAGAAATAAAAGGAATTTCTCTTAAATTTAATAAAGAAAGTAACAAACAAATCTTTTTCGTGGCAGTCAACGCGTTAATCAGAAAATTATAGACTTTTCTGCAGAATAAAAAGTGCAACTGGATAAAAATGTATTTCTTCTATTAATCGTTTTAACAAGTGTCAAACGTTTGTTACTTTCACTTGATCCTAGACCCGAAGACTTTTCTTTAGAATCCAGAGAAAAATATTTCTGATATATCTTACACAAATCTTCGTCCGCAAAGAGTTAAAGGGGCAGTATTTTTTCTAGTTATGAACTCGTAAAATTGTTAAGGAAATCGATAAAGCACACAATTTCCCGAAGCGTAACCCAGTTTCACTCGATGGAACTGTCAATATACGAAACAGTATTTTATCCAGTATATATCGTAATTTTCGAAAATTGCGAACTTGTACGAAACAGTTAAGTGTAAGCTCTTACGCAGACGAAGAATATTTTTCTCATTCTTACAAAGAGAAAAAGAGATAGAGAGTAACTCTAAAATCAATAGAATTTTATTAATTCTATAGTAAAATGTTGAGCTTATATAAAATTTGAGGGTATTTTATAAACCTCAATAATATTAAATATTCTGTATAAATTTCATATATAAAAATTTTGTTATATGAAATTTTAATAAGTGACAAGAATTATCCTTTGACCCGCTTTCGTACGATGATTCTTTTTCCTTCAATCCACTTTCTCGACGTTTCTGGTGTCATGTAAAACTTCAGGATGGCCGCAAAGGGAGCTCGCAGAGACAGCAAACGGAGAACAGGAAACGGCGACGCTACCGCGATCGGTATCCTGCCATCCGACTACATAGATAGAGGGGACGGACTGCTGATCGGATTGGACACGTTCACAGCGGCGAATCGTCATCTCCTCTTTTCGAAAAGCTGCCCGGTAAGTTCTTCCGCCGGGTCCATCCACTTTTATAGCATTTGAAAATTTTACCAGAAGTTCTACGATCCCAATATCTACTAGCGAGAGTAGTACATCCACTTTCGATGTGAAAATTTAACCAAATAGAATACTGCCGCACGCTCTCGTGCTTGCGAATATACCTACACGATATATGTATAGCATAGTACACGACGGTTGCTAATCCCACGCTTTCATCCAGGAGTTGAAAATCCGCGGAGTAATTCGAAATTTCGAGGAAACTCGGAGGGGAATTAAACAGTGACAACAATGTTGTTGTTAGGGAGTCTGATTAATGGCGGTCTTAGGATATTGCACTTCGCACCGTCTGTTTCGGAGGACCACCCATTTATAGCTAACTTGGCTGACTCGGCTGAATTGTTTCACCAACTTGACAATTTCAAGCTATGCGTTATGTTCGGCCGATTCTCCTGGTTTCGAACCAGATATTGTAAACTAGTTTTTTCATCCTCGTCGAACATGACCGTCAGTCGTCCTTGTTGTCGTCACTAGCTCGCTTGCTTGTTTATTTGTTTGTTTATCTGTCTGTTCGGTGACAAAGTTTGCAATTGATTTTAAATTTTATCTCGATTACTACGGGGTTTCCCTTTGGGCAATCGGTCGCACTACAAAATATGTAACACAATCCGATGTCGGATATCGGTAATGCAATACCCTAGTAGCACAAAAATATTAAATGGATATTTTTGTTCAAATATTGGAAAAATATTGGATCGGAATATTGTATACATGTACAATGTACAAAGACAACCATTATCTCTATATTAGGAAAAAAATATTCTATTTCTACTATTAAACAAAAATTTGTTTTATATTGAGAAAGAAATATTTTTTTCATAATATGAAACAAATATTGTTTGTATATTAATTTGTATAAAAAGAAATATTTGTTACTTACTCAGTGCTGAGATGTAAAATGTTTTATACACTGACTCGTGGAGCCATTTCAACCTCCAGCAAGTGTAGAACTCCCCTTTACAATTACAGTAAAAGGTGATGGTTAGCACCGTTGATTACCCAGGACCATCGTTTACACTTGGAAAAGTTATCCAAGAAAAGTGTTGCAACGGCCATCGACACGTACAGTAAAACGTTTAACGGGGTAGTTTATGAGACAGTTTTATCGTTCGTTATCTACACTTCCTGCGACGCTTCTTACATTTGTTTTGTGACGAATAATCCAAAGTGCTCCATATTTCGACTCGGTTTAATTAGAAAATTCTCAGAAATACGTTGGTAAAAATTCTGTAAAAAAGAAATGAAAAATAATTGTTCTTTTCAGAGTGACACAATTTTTGCACACATTTTTGATGATATTTTTCAATTTATATAAAAAAGTAAGGGTCCAGTGAAAAATCGAATTACACCACGCGATAGAGCAGAATTTTATCTTGAGAAATCACCTTTTCAACTTTCCAACATCGACGCGGTGGATGAGCCAACAGTTACATGGAAACATTTTTGTTTTTGAACAGTGTTACGATTAGAAAACTAACCGTATAGATTGACGAGGATTGCGTTTTCAAATATGTTCGTAGACGGATCCGAAATGGGAGTTCCCAAGATCGCGATTGAGCATCGAGCAGGTCCTGGGTGAGGGTGAGTTTGGTCGTGTTTTACGGGCCAAAGCGATCGACATCGGAGGTTCTTCGGGTCCGACGACCGTCGCGGTGAAGACTTTGAAGGAGAACGCGTGCGCTTCCGAACTAGCTGATCTGCTTTCCGAATACCAGCTGTTGAAGGAGGTCCATCACCCGAATGTGATCAGATTATTAGGCGCGTGCACAACTCCCGGCGCCCCGGTCTACCTGATCATCGAGTTCGCCGAGTTTGGCTCTTTGCGGTGAGTAAACCAGCAGTGCATCGAGACTGTGGAATGTCGTATTGCGAAATTCCTTCGCCGGGACAATAACCGGTCCGCGAGATCTTCACGTAGCGTTGCGGTAATTAAATTCTTCCAGCGACCATTGCGAGAAAATGCCTTTTCCGGGTGCGAAAGAGCGTTAACCGGCGCGGCACGATGTAGACCGGGCGCCAACGTTCCTCTTCTCACTATACTTTCCTCTTCCTTCCCCTTGTTCCACGATATTACGAAAACAAGGATGCTCGCTATTTGTAGAAACTACTTGAGACGCAGCCGACATTTGGATTCCGGGGGCAGAAACGGCGGCGAGGAAACGTCACCGGCGAATGCCAACGTGGATACCAATATGGACGTCATTGTAACGTCCACTTATACCGTCACGTCTCGCGACATTCTCTCGTTCGCCTGGCAAATTAGCAAAGGGATGGCCTACCTGTCCGAGATCAAGGTAATGCGCGACAATCATCGACAGGTCTATATCGAAACTACAGTTTGTCCAACGAGACGAGGCAGTAAGCGTAAACGCATAGCCACTGCAACTTGCACATCAACGTCTTAAAATGATTAATGAAATCAATGAATTTTCATTTAGTTGTTGTATCTCGCAAGTAGAGATCCTTATTTCACGTAGACATACTTTGGTACGTGTCATTTTAAGTACATGGGTACACGTGTATTAACGAATCCGCATTTTAATTCGTTTTAATTTTTAGGATACAGTTATCAAGCAAAATACACGGGTATTCATAAATTAATATCAATGCTCTAAAAATTATACGATTTAAAATAAGGATCCACTGATACACGTGTATTCAAATATACATACGTGAAATAGTAGACGTGTACTTAAAAGGACACGTACCGAGGCACGTGTATTTAAATACACGTGTTATTAATACACACACATTAATGCACAAAATTTAGCAAGAAAATAGCTACAGTGGTTGCGAAACGTTGAAGAAACAATTCGAAAAGGACGTACACCAAAGAGTCTCGTGAGTAAAGATTGACAGAAATTAAATCGTTCTTCCATGCAGCTGGTGCACAGAGACCTGGCCGCGAGGAACGTGTTGCTCGCGACCGGAAAGGTCTGCAAGATCTCGGACTTCGGACTGACCCGGGACGTGTACGAGGACGACGCGTACCTGAAACGCAGCAAGGGGCGAGGTGCGTATAAACAATTGGTACAATTCCAACGAAACGCTCTTCTCGCTGTAACCGATTTATTTCACGGCCCGTAAATCTCCGAGGATTTGCCGGAGCTCTTTCTCGCTGGCAGCGCGCGGCAGCCGCTCGAAATCCCTGTTTAATCCAAGATTTTACTGGCCCGTAGTTCCCGTGAAATGGATGGCACCCGAATCCCTCGCTGATCATGTGTATACCAGCAAGTCGGATGTTTGGAGCTTCGGTGTCCTCCTCTGGGAGTTGATCACTCTAGGCGCTTCTCCGTATCCCGGAGTCGACGTGCACAATCTCTACAACCTACTGAAAGCTGGCTACCGCATGGAGAGACCGGCCAACTGCTCACAGCAATTGTAATCCATGATTTTCAGTGACACGTTACTCTTCTCGCTGGTATATGTGTAAGACACTTGGTATATCGCGCAGGTACAAACTGATGGTGTCGTGCTGGCACCTGGAGCCTGGATCGAGGCCGTCTTTCAAGGAGCTGACCATTCACTGGGAGAGGATGCTGGAGGACAGCGTCGACTACTTGGACTTGAATCCCAGAACAGTGCAGAACAGGTCTTACTTCGCGTCCCTTCACGCGTTGGACAGTCCAAGCAGTGAGTAGCAAATATCCTCAATGTCCGCTTCAACAGTCCAAACAGTGGGTTTCCAAACAGTCCACAGGGTCCATTTCGGAGTAAATCTTTCGCCGGTCGCTCCGAAGTGAGAATGCCGACAGCAAATTTCGAGATCAACTTTCAATTGTTTTACTCTCAAACAGACTCCTAGCTTTACCTTTTTTCATTTTACCATTCGTGGTATTATGGAAATATTTTCTTGAGAAAATCTCTTTAGTGTACATTTTTTGTTCAAGTACATGTGAGCATAAAAGTCCTGTAAAACCTGAATAAATTTAATCCTGTGTTTTGATAATACGTTTAAGGTAGTTCTAGTGTTAAATACTTTTCGTATTCCGTCGCAGGTTCCGGCAACGACGAAGTTGACGACCCAGCCGAGGAGACGAATACATTCGGCAACAGCGTGGTCAACTACCTGGAGAAACCATCTTCCGACAAGGTGACCAAGTGCGACAAGATCGACAAGCTCCACACCCTCTGGCACGAGCCTATAGCTTCATTCCCCGACGCCATGGAAGGGATCAAACCGTCCTATGTGAACGATCAACGAACGAATCTGCTGGACAATCACTACGAGAGCCCGATCAAGTTTGCGAGGAACGCGAGCGTCACGAGCGACAGTGAAAATGATCTAGCCACGCCGACCAGCGAACGTCCGCAGTCCTACATCGACATGGAAGGGAAAAAGTTCCTGGAGTCCGAGAATCTGCTCGTGCCTACCACGGTGAACGATCGTAAAAGCAAAGGCAAAGAAAACTGAAGGGATCGAGAATCGAAACCATAACAATCGTCGAATCCGTGTCGTGTGTGCGCGAAAGCGATTTTCACAGTGAAATCGTACAGTATCGAAAATCACTAAATCTTGCAGTTGCACATTCAGAACGGAAAAACCTTAATGGTGTTTCGTCAACGACGCCATTAGGGTTTTTCGGAGTATACATATACAAGATTTAGATACCTTCCCCGAAAAGCGATTTCCGATACCGTGCGGTCTTCCTGTCAGACTGATCGAGCGGAACTATTAAAGGTGATGTTCTACTAATCGCGTAACGAAAAAGACTTATTTTTACGTATGAAATATTGGGCCCTGTATCGAATGTATCGTACCAGCCCCCTCAACTCGATTCGTTTAGTTCGATAAATTCGTTCAACTCCTGTGTAGCTAAATAGCACCGCCTGTCATTCGAGATGAAACGAGCTATCGTCGAATCGTCTGATAATGCGAACAAAATTCATCAGAGGAGTATAGATCTGGAATTCGTTCAGTATTTAAGCTTCGAACAACGCGAGATGCATTTGTTAGCGCACGCGCCTACAGCTTCCGAGCGCACGCTATCAAACGACACGTGTAAATACATGCGATCATTTTCGTAATCGAGAAAGCAAAGAACATGAGCTATTATATAGTTTAACTTGCGGACGAGACAACGTTTTCTCAGTGCCTCGTCGAAGAAACAAGTCGGTTTGTATTTATGTATAAAGCAGATCAGAGAGCATTCCATTACATTAGTTAGTTAGCGGCGACTGCAATAGTCGCGCGAACGTTCGCGTACAAACTTTCGGTTTCTACCGCGTACTTGTGTTTCGTTCATCGTCGAACTGCGTAAGTTGACTAGTTTTAACGAAAGAGAAAAAAAGATGCACTTCCCCTTTGAATATGTATTTGTTATCGTGTCATCGTTACCTTCTTGTAACTAATATCTTCGTATGCGTGTAATGTATTCAATAAACTCGTCGGACGGACAGTTGCAAACACACACAAAGCGAACGGACGCAAAGAGTTCACATACGACGACGAATGATTCCCCTCTGTTTATTGAGTCGGCAGTCGTTACAGATATACAAGAGACGTCGTCCTATCGGCAGTGCGTTTGTAAAAAAAGAAATTGTCTTGCTAGGACAAAACCACTTTGGGCCGCGAATCGTTGGGAAATCAGTGTGCTATCGAATGTTTCGGTGAAAAACTTAACGTAGGTAAAAATAGTACGGAATCATAATCTCAACTCGTTGATGTCGAACCCGCCGGTTTTGCCGATCGAAGATATGCAAGCGGACGTTGCTTCCGCGTCTGTTTCGGTCTCTCCGAGCAAGTTCAACTCGTCGATATTGGTCACGAACGTTTGCGACAGGACGTCATTGCCTTTCGTCAACACGGGACTCTGTTTGTCTGGCGCTCGCTCGGATTCCGGCCTCAACAAGTTCTCTGAAACCGTAGGCCAATTAATTAAATTAATTAAATTAAAGCATAAATGAACACATCATCTACCGGTGGATATTCTATAATTTTTAATGGATCTTTGAAGAGCAATAGCAAAAAAACTTTGCAATAGCGATAGCAAAAAGACCTTCAATTTTTCTTCGGATGCAGCACAATTATTGGAAATCCTATTAACAAGTTCCCAGTAGATAAAGTGTTGAACAGACGAAAATGGGCTTTGCGAGAAACTGACCGGTCTCTCGTACGTCCCTCGAGTTGCTATCCTCTCCGAGCATCTCCAAATTCGCTAACTTGACGCTATCTAAGAACTCTTTGTCGGACACGTAAACGCAGCCGACGCGCTTCATATTGTGAATTACTGTGACGAGGTTCGGCAACTCCTTCGGCAAGGAGAATCTTCTGTGATGCCGCGTTTCCTCAGGTACGTCTTCCGGCGTGCAGTACGGCAACTGAACGATATAATACCGTTTCTCCGTTCGTGCCTGGTTTTCCTTGACCAACTTTAATACGTGATTATCGTTGTTGTGGTAAATGAACGACACGGTGGGCTTCTTAGGCGGCGGGGAAGCAGCGACCAGGACAACATCCGCGCTTTGAAACGCGGCTCCGCAACACTCTTTCGGATCCTGCGTGAACGCGAAATCTCATTCAGGCTGAAACTTGCAAAGGAAAATATTACAATGTCTGCTACTGACATTTCGTGTGGTGCCCGTGACGTCAAGCGTGTCTACCACAATCACGTTCGAATTCCTCAAGTATTTAGCGAGCTCGTTCATCGCGTTGATGTGCGTCAGTCGTGTTGGCGAGTAGATCAGCAGACAGGTTGGCTTCCGTCTTCGCTTCCAGCACTCTGAAAACGAAAACGAGGTTGCGGGAACGGCTTGACTGAAACAGCTGGTCTCTCTAACGCGAACTTACCCCTTCTACACAGCTTATAAAGATGATAGAGAGCACATAGTATCACCGGTGGTATCCAGACAGTACTGATGATCATGATGAAGAGACGGTGAGGGGATGCTTCTTGTGTTCAATAGGAAAATTCGTTAATCCGTGTTAAGGTGCGAATACACTAATAAGTAACTTGCAGACGTGTGCACACTTCTTTGCAAATATAAAATATATTGTTTCATGAGAGTCGCTCTTGCAAAAACTGTCGCTAGTTACTTGCTAGTTTATTCGCACCTTAACGCGCGATTGTAAAAATACATGATGAACTTTTTCTCTCGCTTACGTGTAGTAATGTACGGCGTGGTACTATTTGCACAACCATATTTCCCGCAAGCAGAATGTATGGCAGAGACTTTGAAGTAGAAGACTCCGGTGCGATCAGTGAGGTCGTACATCATCGATCCGTTGCTCGTCGTCCAGGAACCGTTCGTATCGACGGAATCAGTGTCATCGTTCATCAACCAAACTCTGTATTCTGACACGTTGTACGATTCCGGCAGAGCCTGTATGTATAGCAAGAAACGTGGCGCATTTGACACGTCAACATAAACGAACGGTGTGTAATCTCGCACATCCGCATCTTCTTCTACAGAAACAAACGATTACAATGTTGAAAATTCAAAGACCTCAAGCTACAATAGAAAGGTATACAGTAAGGAATTACACATACCAATGAATCTGTGTCGCGGTACATTAAAAATGTACTGCTTGCTGTAATTGTATGTTTCACCAGTTAGCAGGACGTCTAACCGATAAGGAAAGGTCTCGTAAGAATCGTCCGCGAACAGGCAAGAAATGTATAGTTCCTCTGGTGCGGGATGCGTCTCATTCCCATAGAATTCTATGTGTCTACATGCCGACTGGTTCAGGTTTGATAAACTCTGGTAGCGTGTGATCAGTCCTGTTTTATCATCATCAAAATTAATGTAATTTCTTCTGTTGGTCGCGAATTAGCTCGTTACGAGCTCTTACCATGGAAATTTGCATTGGTCACGCTCAAGTTAAAGGCAGTTATTCTCTGGGGAACATTGTGCTCGTAAACGCGCAGACTCACTCTGTTAGAATCCTCGTTTGTATTTCCTTTATGAGATGTTTCGAATGTAAGATTGGTACAATCTGAAAAACAAATTTAGCTATTGCTAAAGAAATTTAGTATTTCAATGGATAATCTTGAACAGAGCCTATATGCTTGTTTTCATACCTTCACCTTTTTCTACTTTTGTCAGTAGACACTGAGCTCCAGGTTTCAGAGAGACCTCGTCCTAAGAAAATTAATTTTACATGTAGGTGATAAAGTTGAATTGGCAATTTGATAGTGTAGAGCGTTGAGTAATTTCCTCGTGATAAGAAGAAGAAAGAGATATGGAGTCATATAGATAACATAGGTTGTACAATACTTTTCATCACTTTCCATGGCTTTTCGTGATTTGATATATGTCAAAGTGTGTCTACTAAATATACGATCGATAAGAAAAGCGCGATGTAGAAAAAATTAATTACCTTGTACTGACAGTAATCGGGAAAACAATCAGAAGCTGTAACACTTCTGCGAAAGTAACAAAGAAGTATCACCAAGTTGATGATGTTCCGCATTGTAAAGATATAGTTGCGAGTCTGAATACAGCTGTTTTCGAAATGAACATATTTGTGTTACACCGTGCAGCAAGTGTTCAGGCAAGACAGTCTGTTTCTCAATGATGCTACATGATCTTTACACAACAATCTTTTGACACAACGTGTTTGGGACAAAAGAAAACATTAGACGTTCGGTGTCGCAATTTCGTGCAGAGCGCTCTCTATCTCAATTATTGCTATAAAAATGATTCGTGCCGGTATATTCATTATATTTTACGAGGAAA
This sequence comes from Lasioglossum vierecki, assembly GCA_028455595.1. NCBI lineage: Eukaryota > Metazoa > Arthropoda > Insecta > Hymenoptera > Halictidae > Lasioglossum > Lasioglossum vierecki. The sequence continues at coordinate 24,127,469 of CM052338.1, read as the reverse complement.
ACGGCAACAATCATTTGCTCCGTAAAATCTGAAAATAGCGACATTCCTCGTAGCGACAAAACGCTCAAACTAGTAGACAAATGTTACCGACAAATACATTTTTCCAAAAAAAGACAATGACGCCTTCTATGCAGAAACAACGTAACTTTTACCCTGTTTAATACCACATACAAAACGTCAGATGGCGTCATTGATTTTTTCCAAAAAATTCAATCACTAATATAAATTTTACACTCCAAATTCACCCTTTTGCAAATCAATTTCACCCACATTGAGAATATTTAAAATTCGTTATTTATTTATGTCAGGCAGGGGGTGATTCTACATAAAAGAGTAAGAAAAAAGTTGTGTATTTGTCTTGCAAAAGGGTGAATTTGGAGTGCAGAACCTGTACACAGACTTATTTATAAGCTGTGTCCTATACCTCGTCTGTGGTAAGTTGTGATCCATGCTAAAAATGATTTAGGTTCTGATCCGTGCTAAAAATAAGACAAGGCTGCAGCACTATACTGGAGCCACCAAAATCCTGAGCGTGAGTATTCTCATTTCCACACTGATTCAACTACAGGTTGTGTAAGTGAATATATATTTAAAAATATTAACAAAAAGAAATGTTAAACTCATTATTTTGTCATGAAGTCGTTAAACTATCGCAATAACATTTCGTCAGCCAATGAGAACAACTTCCCCTGCTATTGAACGTATCACGAGCGAGTTGATGTTATGAAGGCATCTACTGTCACCTTCGCAGCCAACTAGCGAGGAATCTCTGTACTTATTTTCTGCCTTCTAACACGATGATTGCACGATGACACATTTTCCACCAATCAGTTACGGAGAAAGTATATGGTTTGCAAACCCACAAAAAATCTCCCGGTTATTAATCCTTGGAGTCTCGATTTCTAATTTAATATCAAATTTAGTAGTGCTGATACTCTGTCAGATGTTTCTAAAAGATTTCAAGTGATCCTTATACAAATAGAGAGTTTTGTAGATATAGTTGTCATCACCCTCAAGTCCATAGTTCCCTTAAAAAATGGATAATAACAATAAATTGAGAAGGGCTCCACTTTCTATGAAGCAGAGGCTCGAAATTGTACAGCATTTAGAAAGCGGTGTACCTATTAATACCTTGGCTGCCGAATATAATGTCACTCCTGTTACAGTTCGCCGGATCAAACGTAACGCAGTGACTGTAAGTCAATTTACCGACAAAGGTGTTGACAAAGCACACAGAAGAACTTTGCGAAAGCCTGAGAATGAGGAATTAGATAATCGTTTATACACATGGTTTATAGAACGTAAAACACTCGGTGAGCCCATCACAGATGTGCGAATGGTAGAAAGAGCAGCAGAAGTAAATAGGGAAATTGGTGGACCTTCGAGTTTCAAAGCCAGTAGAGGCTGGCTATGGAGATTTAAGAATCGCCATGGCATTAGATTATTTGGACAAAACGTTGATGCCAATACAGCAGTTGCCCAACAATTTGTAGAAACTTTTACTAGACAACTGGAAGAAGAGGATATCGACAAAGAAAATGTTTATAATATGAACGCAACCAGTCTGTCATGGAAAACCATTTCCAAGAAGATTTTTGCGCACAGCGGGGAGAAAAGGATCGAAGAAAAGAATATGAATAAGGATAGAGTAACTATAGGCCTTTGTACTAATGTAACTGGGAGTCATAAGCTTGCACCTTTGTTTATTAACAGATTTGAAAATCCAAGAGTGTTAAAACATTCGAAACATCGGCTACCTGTGATCTATAAAGCCCAGCAACAAGCTTTTATGGATCAGACTGTGTTCGCCGATTGGTATCAAAATTATTTTAAACCAGATGTAATGAAATATCAATTACACAATGGTACCTGTGGAAAAGTTATCCTTATTTTGGATAACTCTCGTGGCTATACTGTACAGTTTCTTGAAGAGTTACAAAAAGACGAGCGTTTTCAAATTGTATTTCTACCCCCGAACACTAGCCACTTGCTGCAACCCATAGATCAAGTGCTTGAGAAGACAAAAAAATCTTATCGTCATAAAATGTTAACTAGAGCAATGGGTTACCCCGATGGGATACAAGAATTCTACTCTAATTATGATCTTAAGGATTGTATTCATTTATTATACGAGGCATGGCTGGAAATGAGTATCTTGGATATTCGAAATTCATGGAAAAATCTGATCAAACAAGTGCCAGAGTACCTCCCAGAGGTATCAGGCATACAGAATCCAGAGGACTTGTTTGAATCCGACTTGAAAATCATGGACACCGAAGAGCAAGAAGAAGGATCCACTGACTTCTTATCGAGATGCATGGAAGCTAAAGACAATTCTCTAGAAAGAACTGAAAGTATTTCCAATGGAGATAGCGAATCGTCGCTGCCTAAGAAAGACGAGATCATAAAAGCTATTAAGACTCTAATGATCTGGTCCAAACGAGAACCAAATTTTGTAAAAATGAATGTAAAATATTTACGATATTATTGTAAACATAGATGATGTAACATAGTCTAAGCAATATGCGTGGGTGTTAGAGAACGGTTGTAAAAATGTGATATGTATATATAAAGTATAAGTTACTTGAAATACTTATTTTAGTTACGACAGAGGCACTTTATATTCGATTTCGTCCAACGTTATGTTTCTCGAGTATTAAAAATATCTTATTCTTGTATGTATTAAGAGCTTGAATTCTTATAAATTTCTTTATTGATTGTTAAATACATTTCGATAAAAATAATATGTAACAAAATAATTGCAAGTCCTTTTGCTACAACTCTTCGTGATTAGTGGAAGATGATCTTTCTGTGGGAAAGCCCCAAAAGAACACAGGATATCCCTTTACTTCTCTTTCTCTTGCAACAAAAGCCGAGAAAGAAGAGATACAGTTTCCTATGAAGTAATTTGCCCTTCCAAGAATTGCTAAATCTAAATGGGGGGATGCAGGCGAGTCCTGCTTAAAAACTAACACCTGTAAAAAATCCAAAATATTTTTGTTTCATCTGATGCATATTGTTTAGTATCATAAAAGCAAGCAAGATATAGGTGACATATATTAAATGCTCTATATCCTGTATATTGATAGTACATGTTGAGAGAAATTTTTTACCTCCATGCGTGCCAGAGCTTTAGTAAGCTCTTTGATCATGTAATTATTATCGGATGCCACAAAGACTGATTTGATGTCATTACCATTGCGAATGACACGTTTAATATGACGTATTATTACTTCGAATGACGGTAAGCACATAGCAGAAGTTGCTTTTCCTCTTTCATTTCGATAACCCAGACATTGAGGTGCAGCAAAAAGATTTGGTGTGCTAGATATAAATTCACACGCCCGAACCTACAAAAAGAACCCTTATATATTTGCACCGTACCGGCGATAGAAAAATCGTAGGAATATTTACCCAATCGATTCCATTGCGTAAATGAATTCCTATGAAAGCTCCCTTTGGCAAAGTTTGTTTTATAAACGCTTTTGCTTTATTAAGCATTTCTGCATTCCATTCGAGACATTTCTGCAATTGTTTATTTTCTAATTGAACGGGAAAGCTGGCAGGTGCACCAGTGAATGCCAGCACTGGCCAACTTATAGCAGGATACTTTTTCTTCCATTGTATCGCAACATCTGTATGATAGACATCATAGTGAAGCGGACCATAAAATTCTGATTTCACGAAATCAATATTGTAAGTGTCCCAGAATGGGCCAAATGGATTTCCCTCTTTAGCATTGCAGGAGTCTCCTTTACCACGCGCCGAATAACAGAAAGCTGGAAATCATATGTCTCAGAAGGATAAACTAAGGCTTTTTATATAACATCACAAACTTACATACTCTTTCCTTAGGTTGCCATATTTTTGGAGCAATATCTTCCATAAAAATTTCCATCGTCATCGCTTTATGGCAATTCTGCACTTGCGAGACATTAAAATAAGTATCAAAAGGAACTTGTATCTAAACAATCAACCAAAACTACTTAGTTATCAGAGACATACTATCTCTCAAGTTATTAAAATTAATTAGTTACTAACAGATTTAGTCTCTCCAGTTCTATATTCCACCCATGGTGGTAGCACCAAGGTACGATTTAATGCTTTCGCAAACCCTAAAGCACCTAAAAAGTGATCCGCTTGATTTCCGAATCTTCCTAAAATAAATAATAAAATGAGTGGCTTGGATAAATCACGAATTATGATAGTAACACTGAATGCATTACATATTATAGTTTTAATAAAATCTTACCCATACATGGACAGTAAACAATGTACCCATTGGTATCAATATCAAAATCTTCACAGTGTACGTTGTAAAACCTGGTCATTAATAAAACACAGAAAATAATACTGAACATATTGATCATCGTTATCAACCGATCCTTTTACATATAAAATGTATAGTACGTAAACATGTAATACGTATTTATTTAATAACACAATCGGTCTGGACTACTCCAATACTACTAAACCACAGCCTACTTTACTACTAGCCATGCTGAGTCAAAAATGGCAACACCGCGGGAGTCCGGTTGACATATATATATATATATCAATATACCTAACCCAACCCGCTGAACCAAACTCTCAATCTCTTCCAATCTCTTCTACCGGCCTCTTACTTTCCCGCGTAATTTTTAAATGTACATCAATGTGTGCTACACATTGTGAAGGTAAGGCAACGCAGGTAAGTAGTATTTATTAACTTTACAGGTCTTTCTCTTTGTGTGTAGCATATTTATTTAATAGAATTTATTGTCTTTTAATACATTTCAATTTAGTTTTAATAACATTTATTAGTATCACTTTTTTCGAAAATTTGTTTTACACAATTCTTTATTACATGGATTGGTTAAGAATGCCCCGACGTTGTTGTGTCCCTAATTGCAAGGGAAATTATGATAGTACTCTTAAAGAACATAATTGTATTTCTATATTTTTATTCTGCATGATGAGGAATTGCGGAAAAATTTCTCCTATGCGGATGGCTGCTATTCCCCGCAGAAATTGGACACTAACAAGGCATTCTGCAGTTTATAGTCTGCATTTTGTGGAAACCGACATTCAAAGGTATCAGGATATTCTATATCCCAACAGTGTATTGGAGAATGTTTTATTCAGGTTAAAACGTGTGCTATCACAAAGAAAAGATTCTGTAGAGCGCAGGGAAAGAATAATTGAAAACCATGAAAATTTAGTTAAAGAGTTTATTGATTCTGATCTAATTAGCGGTTGCTTAAATTTAATAAACAATTAGAAAAAAAGCGTGTAATTTCAACCAACAAGTTTTTCAAGAAGGTAATGGATTTCATGAATTGTGACAATGATAGTAATGATCTTCATTCTTCGTAATCTTTCTGTCGATGTCAGCAGTTTTTCAGAAATTTTCGACACTGATTATTTATCCACTTGTATTGTGGATGATTCCATTAATGGGTCCCATTCTGTTGCAAAAAAAATAAAATAAATTGTAATATATGTAAATTATTAATTGTGGAGGATAAAGTAACAACTGTATTTACTCACAAGTGTGCAATAACGGAAGCTGTAATAAATGTTCCTAATTTGGAAACAGATTTTCTAAAATCTGAAAATCATAAACACATTTTATGTAAGTAACATATACTAGTAAACAATCAGATATACATCATTTAGCAATTTTAGATGATAGGTGCATTTGTGGTGAAGATTATCACAGTATTTTGTATAAATTATTAGCAATTGTTTCTAATGGTTTACTAAATGATTAGAAATTAGAAATGAATGCACATATTATTTTAAAAATTTTACAATTATAAAATTATCCTTTATAAGACTATATGATAATAAATATAATATATTACCTGCACAACTCTTCTCTTCAGTAACTGATCACCCAACCTCTTTGACGTATACACGTATCACTTAACCTCTTCGGCTTCGTCAGAATAATTTCGTCTATTTCAGGCTTCTGTGAATTTATATATCCCTTAATTCATTTCCAAATGTTGCATTGTAGTTCCAAGATGATTTCCCATTGCTTCATATTTGTATTTTCTTAATATCCCTGGAAATATTTTAAATATTATGTATCACAACACCAAACTGTTCCGAGAGTCCACAAAATATATACCGCATTTATACATATTAGTACACTTTAATATCACTTTCACCCACCATAGTTATAATATTTGCACATTGACTAAACATAATTGACACTGAGTTGTCTATTTTTAAATAATTTTCTATGGAAAAATCAATAATTAAAATCTCAAACACGAGACTCCCATTATCGAAATCGGGAGTCCTAAACTGTAAACACGACAGTGTTGCCAAGTTCTTCAACATGGCTAGGAGTAAAGTAGGCGCTGTGACTAAACACATGTCTATCGTTGCTATAGTTACGTTCATAAAACACTCTGGAAAAATGGTCTATGCTTCAGTGAGTCATTGAATTTAAAAATATTTTCTTTATAAATTTTCAACTCTATAATTTTATCCAGCTACTATAATTAGAGATCTATGGGTCGTAAGTATTCGATCATCTTTTAGTAAGCGTAATGTTGGTTTCAAATTCAAAATTCACGATGAGATGGTGCACGGTAGATTATACACAGCACGATTGCGCACACGGTTCTTTTTAGAGATCCCGGTTTCACGTGTATGTAAATACACGGTTCACGTGTCACGTGTACACGTGTATTTTAGTACACGTCCAAAACCGCGATCTCTAGTTCTTTTGCACACAGCATTATGTATAAATTTCTGACGCATGCGCGTCAATTTCAGCCTCAATAACGTAACCTTTTCGATGAAATCGGGTAGTTTGAACACCACGCAGCTTTTAAAATACCGATACACTCCCGCCAATATCACTGTCACAGGTCATCACAGGTCGTTAGTGCCCTCGCCGCTCTGCCGCGTCATAGAAGATACGCTACTGTTTTGGCCGCGCATGTGTCAGAAATTTCGTACCAGATCGGAACACTGATCAATATTCTCTGTCATACTCTCCTATACTCTCTGGCTATAGCTAGGGTGTATAGTGAAATTTTCCCTGAATATTTACTGTACACTCTGATTTTAAACAGAGCTGGACAGAGCGCCTATTTTATCATTATTTGAGCAGCTAAATCGTTGGTGATCGAATGAGACTTCATGTCTGAATTTAACAAACGGTTCTCGCGTGATGGGAATCAACGGAGGAACGCGCATGGTATGTCAAATTTTCTAAACAACTATGAGAATGGCATTGACGACTCGAACCGAGCCCCGAAATTATCGAAATTTACACATGTTTATTTTGCGAATATAGACAGTGAAGCTGAGAATAATCAGCCTGGAAACTCACGCTTTGAGCACAAGGGTCGTGGCCGTGGCAGAGGGCTAGGACGACCTCCACCATGGTTAAAAGGCAAAGAAATTGGTCTCTTTTATCGAGACAGAGGAAAAGCAAAGTATCACCAGGCAACTGTTGTGGATTTCTCCCATAAATTACCAAAACATGTGCAATCCAAGTTGGAAAGAGTATTGAACACCAAGGGATTGCACAAGAAGTTGTACAACAATCAGGAAGAAGCAGAGAATACAAATAGGAGATTGGAGGACAAATATAGCTACATTCAGGATGCACAGTTCAAAAGAAAGTTTTTAGAGATAGTGTCTGGTAACATACAAGAAAACATTCATAAAGCTCTGCATCAGACCTCAAGATTAGAAAGAGATAGCGATTTAGATGACACGTTACTAGCTGAATATAAGTCAAAAATATCTTCAGAAGAATATAAAAGTATGCTACAGTTTCGATTAAAATTGCCTGCATATCGGGAGAGATCACAAATCTTAAAGCTAGTAGAAGAAAATCAAGTTGTTGTGATAAGTGGTGAGACTGGTGAGTTTATAAGTAGAACTTATGATTGCAACACTGTATAAGTAATACTTAATCCTTGGAAAATATTATAATTGTATTTTAGGTTGTGGGAAAACAACGCAAATTGCTCAGTTTATATTGGATGATCAAATAGAGCAAGGTAATGGTAGTATTACTCGAATTATATGTACTCAACCAAGGAGGATATCAGCGATTTCTGTTGCTGAAAGAGTTGCTGCTGAGAGAGTAGAGAGTATTGGAACATCTATAGGTTACCAAATTAGACTTGAACGGTATGCTTTTGCGTTTCTATCAGTTTTTCATTCGCTATATAATATATACAATATGTTTTTTCTGCTTACAGAGTAATGCCTAGAGATAGAGGAAGCATAACGTTTTGTACCTCAGGAATGTTGTTGAAATTCATAGAAAGTGATCCAGCCTTAAGTAATTTCTCTCATGTTATTTTAGACGAGATTCACGAACGTACCACAGAAATCGATTTCACTATGACTTTATTAAAACTAATTATGTCGAAAGTAAGCAAAATTAAATTGTGTGTACAAATTCTATTACGATGTATGCAAAAATTCTATTGATGCATTTAAACTTGATATTTTAGAGACCGGATTTAAAAGTTCTTCTCATGAGTGCAACACTCAATTCAGAAAGTTTCGCAACGTATTACAATGATTGTCCAATCATTCATATACCGGGCTTCACTTATCCAGTAGAAGAATTTTATTTAGAGGACGTGTTAGAAATTATCAAGTAAGACTGTTTTTTTTTTCATTATTCTTGGAATCTAACAAGTAAACTGGTAGTTGTAATGGCAATTAATTACAGATTCAATTTCACCCCATGTATCGGGTATCATGCGCAAGCTCAGAGAGATGAGTCTTCTGCCATAATAGATTCATATATACAACGACTTGCGATCGAGGTACATTTAATTTTCACTCTTCGATGCTTTCATTCTCGTTTGCGTTTAATCCGTTACGTGTTGTAATTTAGAAAAAGTATTCAGAGAGTGTGATCAAGCAACTGAAGCTTCAGAACATAGAGGATATGGATCTTAATATGATAGAAAAATTAATTCAACACATTTGTAAAACTAAACCACCAGGAGCTATTCTAGTTTTTCTACCTGGTATGAAGGACATTACGGAACTTCATAAAAAAATGATGCGCAACAATCAGTACCCACCAAGCAAGTACACTTTAAACATTACTTCCGAAATGTGTAGATGGTAATATTAATATTTATCCAAATTCTTTTTATGCACAGATGAATATGTTATTTATCCGCTACACTCCCGTATGGCAACAGTGAATCAAATGCTTATATTTAAAGAACCGCCCAACGGAATGCGAAAGATTATCATTGCAACATCGATCGCGGAAGCATCTATAACTATTGAGGATATAATCTACGTCATCGACAGCGGCAGAACGAAGATACTCAAGTTCGATGTGAACAAAAACATTGAAACATTGAAGCCCGAGTGGGTATCTTTAGCTAACTCCAAACAGAGACGGGGTAGAGCAGGCAGGTAAGATCAAAATGATTAGCACATTAAACATTTCACTTGTTACATTGTATTTCATATACATACATCTTCCACTCTAGAGTGAAACCGGGCATTTGCTATCACCTTTACTTGAGAGCTAGAGAAAGCTTGTTCGATCAGTATCCGTTACCAGAAATGCTCATAACGCGTTTAGAGGAGGTAATTTTGCGAATAAAAATTCTGCAGTTGGGGGATGTACAATCTTTCTTATGTAACGTTATGAACCCTCCCAGTTCTGATGCTATAGAGTATTCTTTGAAACTGCTCAGACAACTAAAGGCGTTGGATAGTCAGGAAAACTTGACTCCACTAGGATATCACTTGGCACAATTGCCTCTTGACCCACGAATAGGTGACTACTCTCAATGATTTCGTTAATAAGTTGTAGGAAATATTCTTCTGTGTAATAACAATTTTATTATTTATCACAGGAAAGATGATTATATGGGCAGCGTTATTTTCCTGCGTGGAACCGGTCTTCGCAATTGCTGCAAGCCTTTCATTCAAGGATGCATTCTACACTACTCTGGATGAACAGATAATAGCGAGGAAAAAGAAAATGGAACTCGGTTTGAATGAACATAGCGATCACATTGCGCTAGCCGAGGCTTTGAGGAGGTTCGAGTATTGCTACGTGCAAGGAGATGCCCGCGATTTCTGTAAAGATTATTTTCTTTCGTTCAACACGCTGAAACTCCTTTCCGAAATGAAAAGGCAGTTCGCCCAAAATCTGTGCGAAATGAAGTTTTTGAAAAGTGAAAATCCGAGTGATAAGATTGCTAACCGGCATTCCGATAATGTCGCGTTAGTCAAGGCAATAGTGTGTGCTGGATTGTATCCGAATATTGCGACAATAACGTACGTATGCTTTTAAATTCATCAAAGAACAATTATTTTCGCATTCATTTTAAATACACAAAGAATGCATATTAGTTCCAGTTTCATGCGGTTAAGTTCCCGCTTCCTTACTCTCGAGGGTGATGAAATTACCATACATCCGTCGAGCATAAATGCTGAAGTCTTCACCTGTCCTAGTCGCTATATTACGTATTTCAGGAAACAACTTTCTACATCGATGTATCTACACGATACCACATTTATCACCACTCCGATTTTATTGTTCGCTGCTTCGCTCAAGAACATACGTACGATACACGTTTCTTAGTTTTCTTTATAAGTTTATAACTGCAAATCTTTATACAAAGTAGAAATTTACTTTGCTTTTTTTGTTTCGTCCTTTAATTCTGTTACCTATTTATAAATTACAGCGATGAAGGCGTTTCTAATAATTTGATTAAATTTACAGAGAGGGAAGGAAAGAATCATGTTATCAATTTGACGAATAGCAGCATTACGTGCGATTCACGGACTGCGCAAATTATTCAGGTAAGAATGAGTTAAAAATTTTGATAAATGAATACTTTCAAAGTATATGTTCGTTTTAATTATAGAAACTGCACGGAGAATTTAATAATTTTATAACGTATAAGTTAACGCATCCGGGAACAACAAGATGGGACACCTACGAGGGCGATCTTTTACAGTAAGTTTTATATTCTACACGAATACGGTATAGATATTTTGAAATACATTAATATCGTTTATCGATTGTAGCGCGATTATAGATTTAGTCAACCAGAAATAACCAGAAAGGACTTGCATCCGATATTCTTAGGAGACTGAGATAATTTGTATTCTCTCTATCATCATGTGATTACCTTGGCTGCTTTAGGCTGTAACGAATTAGTTTCAGACAATCGGTTTCCGAAACTCGTTTAAACCAATTTTATGGAGTTACTTGTTAATTGTATTTAATTGATCAAATTTATTGATCAACTTTGTCTACGTACCGAAACTAATAGAAATACCACGAACAATAGAAGTATTATCATCTTTGTAATATACAGAAAAATAACCTATCATTAATAGCAGTGCAAAAACTAATGATAAAACATTATTTTTCAATTCAATGCTCGATCCTGTTATATATCATGTTCTACGGTTTAAAACAATAATATGACCAATATTTATGGAGTCTTACTCACTTTATGACATAAGTTACCGATAACGGGACATTGTTTTGCCGTATTAACATGTAAATTGTGTATTAACATGTAATCGATACGTCGGACTATCTGTATTAAACTTGTTTGTTCATAATTTAAACGAAATTACTTTTTTCCTTCAATCGTTTCTCCGTACGTCGGTAGACAAATTTTTATTTTAGCTGAAATTATTCCAAGAACTGTGTCAATAACTATGACTACGTCTCAATAACTATGAAGCACGAAACACATTTTCCGAAATTGTGATAGCGAACGAGAATATAATATTCCGACCACGATCAAAATAGTACTGCGGTTGTCAACTCGGTTTTTTTATGAATGGTTGAAAATGGATTTAGGTGGGGAAATGTAGCTTTTGTTAATTGGACGCTGTTGTGTCGGAAGGACTTTAAATTGAGGAGTGGGAAACTGTCAAAGATATGCCTTTTCTTATTATCTTCGGTCGTCAATGACGTTTATAAGTGCATGTCTGGTCGTTGATTCGGTGGGTTTGTCGCACGTGTTGTCCATCCGTCGGGATTGAAGTTATCCGAGCGCGTTAGTTGTAAAATAATAGGCCAGTCCGGAGCCAATCTGCGTATGTTTTTTGTCAGCTGTAACGTCCTTCTCAGGTATATCGAGAAGATTTTTTCTCATTTTATTTTCTAACTTCAAAATGATTTGAATGGGCATGGAAACAAAATGCCCCGGTACGGGCGTAACGTCGAATGTCCTTTCAAATTTTGTTTGTCTTCAGCCATTCACACGATTATGTTCTGTCTCATTGATAAGGTCAGGTGGACAGTAATTTTGCAAAAACTTCAACAGCTTATATTTTAATAAATATTTGCTTGCGACATATGGTTCCTTTCAAACTTTTTCTCTTCTCGATGACTAGAATAAGGTGTTAATGCAAAAACAAACTTTGACAACAATTTTGCGACAAGTTTCTTGGAAAAATGTCTACTTTTTATACACCCTGTACATGATTTGAACATATGTAATATGTAAACAATATTGTGAATAATGATACAGCAATTTTTAGTGGTGCCTGAGTCATCCGACTACTAAGGGTTAACTGTGGTTTTCTATATTTACGGCAAAAATGGATAAGCGAAATGTCGAGTGCATTATTTTTGGTTTCTTGAAATTATTGAACAAAAAACTACCCTACAGCCGATGCCGAAAATTTTTATTGTAAAGCGACGTCTAAAATTGTCTGTTAGGGGTAACTACGTGTCATCACGCTCGTGAAACGATTTTTAAAATCTCCTGTCGGGGGTGAATGCATGCTATCAGTTTTATTTGGATCTAAAAAATTTGTAATTTTTCGCATTTCGAGCACGAGCGAGAATAGTGTGGGTGGCTGTAGAGAATTTTCGCGAGTACAAGACGAAGAAGAAGAACAGGGAGAAGGCGGAGGAAGAGAAGGAGGAAAGTGGGCAAGTTTCTCCGGCGAACGATCCTGGCCGAGAGGCTCAAAGAGAAAAAACTTCCCCTCCGTGGCAGCCGAGCGAGCGTTCGCGCGTCGTCAGTAAAAATGAGCCTGGGGTCTGGCACGAGCTGATAGCCGCCACCGCGGATAGAAGTAAATAGGGGGAAGAGAAAGAGGAACGAGCGAGAAAGAAGGGAGGGTGGACAGGAGGGACGTTCCGGCAATACAGGAGCGGGGCACGTAGCGTCCGATTCAGTCTGCATCCGACCGCCGCGAGTGTCGCGTCGCGAAGCTGTGGTCGATTCATTCGGGGGGGACACGAGGCTCCAGTAACGAGTCAGTCTCGTGTGCGTGCGAGTGCGCGTGATACGGCACTGCGCTCTCCCTTATCCGGTGTCTAATGTGCCCTACCACGCCTGCCCTACCCGTCTACACTATATACTCTACATATACACTAGTATACATCTCGTTGGTTTCGAGAAGAGGCGGGTTGATCGAGCTGAGCCGAACCGAGCCGAGCCGAGCCGTGCCGAGCTGAGCTGAGCTGAGCGCGGAACCGAGCCGGTCGCGAAAAGAAAACCCAGTGAAAAATCACGCAGCCGCCCGCCCGGGGTGTATCGGTGTTCGAGAGACAGACGGACAGACAGAGAAAGAGAGTGGGTCACTGAACGACCGTACGAAGGTAGGAAGAAAGAGAGAAAGAAAAATAAAAGACAGAGAGAGAGAGAGAGTGAGAGAGAGAGAGAGAGAGAGAGATTCTCGTCGCGACGACGTATATACACGTGCGAAAGCAGAGGAGAGATGTGAACACGCGCGTGCGCACCCGCGTATTCCTCACACACACGCGCGTACCTATACCACCTTCCGCAACGTATATATGTATATATATATATCGCACGTGTGTATATATATATACATATATATATACATACTATATAGCTGTGTACAGAGGGCGAGAGAGTGAAAAAGGGTGAAAGAGAGAGAGAGGGACGACGAGCACGGCGCGCACGAAGAGGCGAGAGAGAAAAAGAGAGAGAGAGAGAGAGCCAGTGACACCGGGAGGGTCGGGTGTTCCTCGTGCGAAACCGCCACCGGAATATATATCGTGAGTGTGCGGCCGAAGATCCGCGGATAGAGGCCGGCCGATAGTGCGTGCGGGGCTTTAACCAGGAAAGACGAAAAAAAAACGCAGAGGGACTCTCCGGGTGAAAAGCAATGCGGGTTCATTGACTGCGTGCCGCGCAATGGCCGCATGTTCGTGGCCGGTGCACAGTGCATGTGTGACAGGAGCTACGAGGAGGAGAACGCCGAGGCCAAAGATACCGGCGGCTAACGTCGAACCCGAGACCCACTGAAATTTTCTTCGGGTTCCCGGCCGTGATCGAGGACGAGTCTCGATCGGAGCTGCGATAACAACCGAGAAGAGAACACACTCTGCGGATCCATCGCCACCGCTCTTTCTAGGTAAGAGAATTCTACGCGAGCCTTTTTTTACCACAATCTACCGATCGATATTCTTTGTATTTTTCATCGAATCGAACGTCTCGCGAATCCACCGATCATCGAGACACATCAGAGCTGCAGCAGCCGCCTCGATTCGATAATTCGCTTTCTTCCCTCACTGAGAAACTGAAGTTTTTGAGAGACAAACTTGGTAATTCTCTATTTCGGGAATAATATGCTGTTTTTATGTTGAATTATATTTTATATTGAAATTAGCGATTATTTAAAATGTCACGGTATCCTGATTCTCCCTTTGGAGAATTCCAGTTGAAGAAGATCGCCACGATGCATCGTCGCTGTAGCATCGAGCCGACCTAATTTTTCAGTTCCACCGGTGTGTGTTTAATGATCCGCACCTTGTTCGCGACCGGCGAGGCGCTTTTTCGATTTGAGTTTCGAATCGAGGGAATCAAGGGCGTAGGGCCATTCACTGCGACCGGTGTTTTCTCGTTCGAAGGTTGTCCGTACATCACTGTCTCGTTCTAAGAAAGCATCTTGATTGTGGTACAGGTAGTATCGACGCTGTTTAAAGGTAGGTTTGTGGGACGTGTTCTTATCGCGTTCGCGTTCTTCGTGCTCGTACACCGTGTACCTACGTAACGCAACATTTTCTGCGATGGTTTCTCGCTCGAAAATTGCGACCTTATGGAAGCGATTTACAACGGACGTTTTCGATGATCTTATCGGCAACAGATATTTCGACCGTTAAAAATTTACGGCCGAGGACGGCCGATCGAAGGACAGGTACACGCCGTTCCTGTAATGACCTCATCATCGATGCGCTGACCTTACCTACGGTAGATATTTGCGAACGGACGTATTTTCATAATGACACTTAATTGACTGTTTGTTCCGTCGTGATCGTGTTCTGTTTTTTTAAAAACTGTTTTCGTTTCAATTGAACCGAATCGTCTGGAGATTGGACGCAGGTTGTTGGCATCGTTGAAAGAAACATCCATTTTGGTATTTTGCTCGTGGTTTCTAATTTCATATCTAATCGATGAATAGCAGACTTCGCCACGAGTCGGCAACACTTTTATCATCTGGCGGTCTCTCTGCTTCTCTATTTCTCGCTTCTCGAAAATTCGGATAAACTGTAAACGAAAAAAAACAGGGTCGGATTGATAGGAACAAATTCGGATAACGATTGTGCAAACATGACGTGTGTCTCAGACTATTTTTTTGGTTTTATGCTCTCTCGTTGATATTCGGCGGCGAAGTATTTCAATTAAGGTGTATGTTTGATGTTCGAAGACTTGAAAACATCGATTACGTTGATACATAGCGTATTGAATCGAACAACTTCGTTTTGGAACGGATCCAACCGGCTGGCTTGTATATTCTAATCAAGTAAATCAGGATAAGTACGTGTTTTCGCTCGATTGCTAGGTAATTAGTTGACGAGGAAACAGAAAAAAAAGTTAAGTCACACGGCCGCACTGTCAAACGGTCGTTTGCATTGTTTATGTAACGTTTCCTTTGTCCGTGCCAAATTAGTTTTCCCCCCTGCATTGTCATTCGCTCGCTATCTCCCTCTCTCTCTCTCTTTCTCTCTGGTCGCGCGTTCAATTGCATGACAATTAGTTTATTCAAGGGAACAAGAATGGTTTCATTCGAGCGAGAACAAATCTTGTCTGTAACGTTCGAAATAAACAAACGAACGTAGTGCAGGAAGTCTGAAAGGTCGGTGAAAAATATGACCTTGAGCGTCCTTGATATCCCTTGGACTTTCTACTGCGTCGAAGTCATTATTTTCTGGTTGAAAATAATCGAGAAAAATACGTTGAAAATTTCGTGCAAATAATTCGATCTATCGCATTATCGATCGATCGTTCCGAGCGATACGGAGAAAAGAGGGCGACACCCGACGACAATTCGGAGATATAGAAAAGTTGTTCGAAATCTCCGTTTTATTTTGAATGTATTACTTCGGACAAAGTGTAGAGAGATTCGACGAAGTGTATTTATAAATACCAGATGCAAGTGGCGGGTAATCGTCGAGTGGACGGTCCATCGAAATTCAAACTCGTAATCTCGTTTGTGGTTATCGAGTGTTCATTGATCTGACGGTTTAATGGACGAGATCGTTGCTCCCGCGATACGAGACGCTACTACACTCGATGAGATAATTGCTCTTAATTATCGTATATTGTCATTGATAAAATATACGTTGTCGAAGATATTTTTAGTGTTACTGCAAACTCGGAATAATCTCTTCGCGATATTGTAGATGTCTGTCGTAGAAAATTGCAATAGAAAAGTATTCTTTTCTCGATCGTACACTTTCGAGTCATTACCGATACACATCGGAACTTGTTGCTAACCTATTTTTCGAATCGATCGGCCGCGATGTAAACAAACCTTGAGCTTCCACGTGACGGCGTTGGCGAAGCAAGCAGCAATAAACTTTCGTCAGTCGGTTTTCGTGATTACGACGTCGATCGATGTCGTCGAGACGCGCGGAATTAACGGTACTATTTTGATGACTGTACCATTACCTTCCTCAATGTTCTCGATTTCGATCACAGCGCCGCGATGGGAGCCGAGACAACGAGCACCGGCGTCGCGTCACCCATTGGTACTAATTTCACGTTCGGAGGCTGACATGCTTAACGTTGATATGAAAGGAGACACCTCCACGGTGGTTTGAAACGCGACAGGCACTACCAATTTCAAATGAATATTCTCTCGGAAATCGCTCGAAACCGAAGTTACGCTACATTTCATTCGTGAGTAATCGTGAGTCCACCGCGTCAAACGTTATGATACTCGAATCGTTAACGCTTCGCTTACCGGAAGCTTCTCCACGGTTGTACTGCATTCGAAAAGAGTTCTCCTTTCGCTTTGCGTTTTAATAGGGTGTCCTACTTGAGAGCTGTATCTTTGAAACGAGTCAGTTGCATATTGTGTAGTTTGACAATTGTTCCGGATGCGTTTGACGGTACGCGCGACGATACAGTTCGCTGTGTATTGTGACGAGCGGCGACGGTGTTACCGCGTGACCGTGAAATTCAAATCTCGCGCCTCGATCTAGTTTCGAATCAACTAATTAGGGGCGCGGCGTTCGAGATCCAGCGCGGCGATGACCGGGTCGTATACACGCCACTCATCCGTGACTAATGCTTAACAGTTGGCGGGTGAAAATTGGCGCGATGTAAATATGGGACGAGTTCTCATGAACGCGGCGTATATCCGCTCGATTTACTTCGTCAGCTTCAAACGCAACGTGCACGACCATTGCACTCGCGCCTCTTGCCCCACCGCCCCTCTGTCGCCGACCCGCCATGTTTGTCTTCGTTCCCGATGCGCGTGAACCACGGTTAAACGACCAACAAATCTCGCCGATAAATAACAGCCGTTTTCTAATGGGTGGTATCCAGCGATTTTGCTTATGCAAAGAATTCGGAAGACGATCCGGTCGCGTGCAGCCAGCGTACAAGATTCTCGGATCAAAATAGTTGACCTATATATTTATATTACATATATGTGTATTTCTGTTTCGCGAAATCGAACCGGTCCTCATCTGTTTTTCGTTCGAACGACATTTTTGCCAACCATTCGAACAGGCTTAGTATAATTTATTTTCCTAGTTGTTTCGAATACGAAACAATAATATTACCGAGTTATGTTGATGCTACTAGTGCGCCATATTGTTCATTCGGTGAATTCGAAAATGAAATTAGTCCGGATTTTAATCTACTTTCAAGTTTTTCGTTTTGGGAAGCATTACGGTGAAATTACTGTATTTAAATGTGCAGAATTTTCCGGACGTCGTCGTTTGCGTTTAATAGAGCGTACTTAACTAGATTCCTCTCTTTATGTATAATAGATCGAATGATACTATTAACTACATCGTTTGATACGCTTCTAAACTCGTTTCTGGTTGAATTGAAATTAAGAGTAGGGTTAGGTTGGATTTTCTTCGAGTAGAGGGAAAAGGAGGAGCGGGGTGAAATTAGGGATAGCTCAATTTAACATTTCCCGATTTATCGGTTTAATCTTCTTCAAAGTTTAGGAGTATATTCGGGGGGGGGGGGGTTTGAGAATAGTCTAATTCTTAACGCGTAGCTCTTTGTAACGGATGAACAACATCGTTCCAGTAACATCGGAATAGCATTGTAATATATCCAGAAAATTTCAAAATATTAGTTCTCACAATTGCTTACAGTAAATTTCCAAATATTCACCCGTGATTTCCATTTTAGTTTAACTCGAGGCTACTCGAGTATATTGAAGATTTCTAGCCGCATAAACGTGGCCACTGACTAGTGTACACTATTGGCAGCGTTGCGGCAGTGAAGTTAGTAAACAAGCGGTCTCTGTCGGAAGCGGAAGAGCGCTTTATACGGTCTCCCTGGTATCTAGAACCGCATGATCGTTCAGAATGAAGCTGGTCCCATCGTCGCAACGACTTCCGAGCAGCTTGGGCCATTGATTCGTATAGCTCGAGGGCTAGAGAAATGAAAAAAAAGCGGCACAGCTTTGAAAATAACAAGGATCTCGCGGAGCAAACGTTCCACCGAGGGGAAACGTTTTTGCTGGCCCTCGTCAACGGTAACGGATTACCCTACCAGACACGATTACCTTCGCCAGTAGCAATAGACGATCATGAATGAACGGCTGCGGCACTCGTTGCGAGTTGCAGTCGGCTGCATACGCTTCTCGTAATTCGACACTTACAGATTGAAATCAACTTTTAACCCTGCAACGGCCGACCATTCTTATAACTACATAATTGATTTGTTCAGGGCCACTCACTGCTTTATTTATAAATTTTGTTTGGCCGTTCACCACCAAGATAGCCATGTTGAATAATTCGTTAAGAACTTCTGAGTATAAGTAATCATTTTCGACTTGGAAAATCGCTTAATAGGTGAACGATCACAAGGAGTTCAACTTTCAACCCTAGAGAGACTATAGCCTTCTGTTCGAGACCACTAAAAACGCGTTATCTTTCTAGCAGAGCTTAAAAAATTGATTTATAGCTTTTCCAAGGCAGAGTGAAAAATAGAATATTAGAAACGGTTACGTACAACAGATAAGATTTGTAGCGTCAAGTCACGTCATGCTAGGACCGCACAGTGGTCGATTTTTCTAAAAAGAGGGAGAAAAATCAGTATGACTTGTAGATTTACAAACTAATAGAATCGAATAGATTTTCTAAAATACATTTTTTTTTTATAATTTTCCTTTCATTGTTCATACTTATCGAGCAACGCGGCAGAGTGTATTCTCGGTGTCGTGAAATCCGTAGCGGGCGACTAAAATCCTATTTCTTTTTTTCCAGATAGCGGAGGAAGACGAAGAAGTCTGAGCGTTTCAGCCGACCAATCGGGGATCCGCCAATCGCGTTGTTGTCTCGAACTTGATTCCGCTGTCGTGATAAATCATTCGTACCAAAGAGGCCTCTCGGGAGACTCGCGGAACAAACAACGACGCCAGAGAACAGAACAAGGAAACGAATTCTCTTATTTCGCCGCGAGATCATCGAAGCCCTGGGAATTTTCTTTCTCTCTCCTGAGCGTACTATTTGTCCACGCAGACGCCGTAGTAAGGTGTATGCTGGTGCTCTTTCGAGAGAGAGAAACGAAGAAAAAGAAGAAGAAGAATAGAGAAATCTAAATCTCGCGTAGTCGGATCCTAGGGCAACCACGGACTTCATGCTCGCGACCGGGTGCAATAGTATCGAATCATCGACGTCTAGTCGCGTCAGCGATAGTAACAGCATCATTGGAAACGGCAGCAGCGATCGCTGGCGAAAATGCACCGTTGCTGACGATCGTCGACGACGCCGCCGGCAGATCTCACATCGCGGTGCATCACGTTCCTCGGTCCGGATCGGCCTGGACGTATTTAGGCGGCGGGACAGTGTTGACATCATTCAGTACGCGTTGTTTCCCGTCCTGCTCTCGTCAACGGAGCGCGTTGTTCAGCCAGTGGTGTACGTTGTAAGCCAGTGAGCGAAAGATAAGCGAGAGAGGCGGGCAGCTATAACCGGCAACCACACGGTGGACATGATTATTTCAAAGGATCTGTTCCTCTTTGGCGACCAAGATTACCTGCGCCTTCCCAGTAACGAGAAGCGCCAGCCACGGGCAATGGGACAACCAATCATCAATGCTCCCAGGTGAGTCCGATGCTTTCTTTCTCACCTGTTTGTTCTCTTCTTCTCTCCGTACTGCGCACACTTGTTCCATTACTCTTGCCACTAGCTGGACAAAATGATTTTTTTACAGTTTTAACCCTCTCCACCGTAACGCTGGATCAGACTCGTAATGAGGATTTCTAACAGAATCCAATAAATTCAGTCTTGTTATTTTTACAAGATGATATATACTAGTCACTTTTAATGCTCGATAGGTTTATTGTGAAATCATGTTTAACTCTTTTTACTTTTGAACATTTACAAATAATGTTTAAAGAGATGCCTGTGTTTTCTCTTAACGCGTTGCAGCGTCTCGTAAATGGTGTTTCCATTATTTTGTCTAAAGTATGCTCCGACTTTTTCTTCTCGAGTGCTATTGAATTAATTAGACTCCGGATGCACCGCGGCACTTCTGCATACAGAGTCTCCTTTCACATGGTTTTTTAAACTCGTTTTATCCATAGTTGCACGATTTTTATAACCCTGCCGTGTTCTCCGAGCCTATTCGATCAGTTCGCATTTATATAACGATCGTGCAATATTATTCAAAGTTCAATTATTCATAAGGGGTTCGATGTTTTCTAAACATCTCTGCATAAACGTTTAGACCAGTTGTAGCAGCTATTGAAAAAAACAAGATGTACACTCGGGCAAATTATATAATTTCAAGACAGAAAAAGAATCGCCGACAAGGAAAACTGTCAGGGATGAACGAGGCAAAATGTTAGCACTTTGCCCACTGGCGATGACTTAATAGTCTTTTAAATATCACAGATTATCAATCGGGTAATCTCGATTCGTTAGACGGACGTGATCTAATCGTTTGATTCGAGATCGTAATCTGGAAGTAAAGTGGGAAACTTCTTCTACATACGGTTGATAACTTGTACATTGTATTTCTCTCGCAGTAATAATCTATGATTTGCATGTTGGCTTTTATGCTTTCTTCCGATGCATTTCAATCGCGGAACGATCGTGCATTTATACTATCCGACCATTTAACTCGACGCTAGAAATACGTATTCCCCCTTTATTCCATTAGACTTTACTCTGTATTAATTATTGCCGGTTTTTCTCAACACCTCGAGGCTGTTCGTTCTACTTTGATCCGGTAATGCGAGACGTTTCTTTACTTTCGAATGTATGTATCATGCATTAGAAGAAAAGCGATTTTCCGCGATATTTTCACATATTTTAGAAACTCGTCGGAAATTTCCCGGTGGAACAGACGAGTCTGTTTAAATTCATGTTCAATCCCCCGTTGCTATTGTATTAATTGACAAGAGTTAAGAATTCGCTAATAACGGAACTCTTCTGGATCAGCTACGATCTTTAATTCCATCGTCTACACAAAGTTCATTTTGTGTAATTTTTTCTTTTGGAGTGAAACGTGCAAACAACAACACGTTAAACAATCAAAGAGGCTACTTTTATAATTATAATGTACTATTTCTGTAATTTGTAGACGATCTTTTGATACTATTTTCTCAATGCTCAACGGTACTTGAAGTGCACCGAAGTTTCTACTGTTCTATTTCTTTTCTACTGTTCTATTTCTTTTCATTGCCATTCGGCGAGCATAATAAACCGAGGCAGCGTCGCTTTTACAATCCGCGAGCGTTGCTCGAAATCGCATTTCCACCAATCCCCTGAATTAAGAATGCAAAATAAGCTCTACCTCTCGGACCGGAGTCTGGGGAGGGCATTATTTTATTTGTGGAATTCTAAATTTAACCGTTTCGAGTCGAATTCGAAGTTGCTCCTCGCGAAGCTGCCGATGCAAAGTAGCCGGAACGCGCGTTTCCGGTTTCCTCGACAAACGGAATCCAATAGAATCGAGAGGATAGGGATCTGATAATTCCCAGAGTAACTGCCCGTTCTACCACGATCCTACAGGGTCCTAACTGATTAGATGCATCCTGAAAATTAGATTCTTCCTGGCCGATAAGGCGGCTGCCGTTCTCTAGCTGGTCTAACGAGACAAAGAGGGCAAAGAAGGAAGAACGAACCAGTAAGCGTAATTAGCGTGCTCGTTTCCGCGCACGACCGTTAAATCCCTTATCGCGACTGATAGTCGATGATCTCTTTCGAAAGAACCCCGAGGCGACGCTTAGGTCCCTTATCATCGTCACCGTCGTAAAAAAATATATCACTGGCGCGCGTTGTTGGTAGAACTCGAAAAGAGAAACTCGAAACGTTTTCGTTTATTCGCCGACCGATTTCGTGACGCGAATCTGAACAATTCTTTTCAAAGATCAAGCCCTGCTTCGATTGTCCTATAAAACGTTGAAGACTCTATAAAATTGTGAAGGGTGGGGAACTTTGAGGCTTATCGCAGTCTCGCAGGAATAGCTGAACTCGAGATTGTTTGAAAATTGCGAGGCGCCAGGCTTTTGTTGAATTTTACAGTCGTGCAATGATCGTTGGAAATATTCGCAAGACGGCGAGAGAGAGCATCGAGGCTGATCGACCCAGCTGTACGGTTGCTTCACGCATCGAAATTATCGGCGGTGGTTGGTCGTTGCACCGCGTCACCGTTTTATCGTCCGTTCCTGCTCGACAAATTTATTTATACGGTTGTTTATCCTGTGGGCGAGATTTAACGAATGTCGACGCGCAGCTCTACTAGCTGTTTGCGTACGCGAGCCGCTGTTTGAACGTTCCCCGTAGTCTTTGTTCTGTCTACCAATCGACGGCCAAACAATGACGTGCGAATTCGTTAAGCCTGCCGCGAGACTTCTTGAAAAATATACGACCTAGTCTTTCCAGGCTTTCGCGGGGTCGACATTTTTCTGTATTTTTATTTTACGACGCAGCTCGCTCGTTCCGCTGATCGATGCTAGATTCCTCTGGAGACTCTACTTCCTTCTTGGAACTCGTTCATTCAAAGAATAAGCTTGAAACGATCACGAGACTGTGTGGCTATTGTTGGTACGTAGAACTTGGGAACTTTTGCAGCATCGATTGTGGGAAAGTTCATTGATATTGAAATAATATAGCGTTGCAAACAGTACAATGGTCTGTACGGTTGCCATTTCGATTTCTACATTGGCCGCCATTGGCCACTTAATTATATTTAGTTTGTAGCGTAGATAGTTACTTGAGGTTGATACGAAACTTTTAATACGAATAACTTCTCTCCATCGTCTTCTAGGAGTTGGTTATATTAAAAGCCATATAAACGCAGTATAGTGAACGCAGTAAGTGCATGAATTCTCGAGGTGGACGTCGTACGTCGAGAGGCGACGGCCATGTTGGAAATGGTAGAAGCTCAGTTGCTAATACCCTCCCTGTACGAATTGAATTTATTAATGTGGAACGTGATTCTTTATTCCAATTACAAAGATGCTTGACTGAAAAATGGAGGAACAGATTCGTTTTATAAATAAATTCTCCGTACTGCAATAAAAGCATCAACCACTTTTAGTGCTTGGTAGGTTTAGCATTGAACGAGAGGAACTAGATAACAAGAGAAGCAATGAAAATTGAAGATAGTGGAACTTCGGATAAGGAAGAAGGAAGCATTCCAGGATACTTTGCTTGCGTATTCCAGGTCAAAGACACTTTGAAATCGGTACCGTAAGGCTCCATCGAAGAAATCGGGTTTCGAAACCTCGGGGAACATTGATCGATACTGGGAAACGCTTTCGAAACGAAGATCCACGGGTCTGCGTGACACGGAAAGCGCTCTCGTCGAAACTCGGGTTTATCATTTCCGCGAATCGCGACGGCACCTTCCGCAATTTCGTTTCGCGAGCCCTGCGATCGTGACGATCGAGAAATTCCCGCAAAATTGCTGTCCGAATTCTGGGATTCGTTTGAGAACGAGTTCGGGGCGTGGACTTTCACGGGTCCACGAAAACGATCGAAAATTTTCGCAGTTTCGAACGGCAAGAGTCCACGCCGATTAGCGTCCAATTCTTTATCAATGCCTGATAATGGACTGTCTCTTTGCGAACTGTAAATAGATGGAAGAAAGCACGACCTTATCGTCGCCGAGACCCCGGGATACACGCGTATACATATACTCGGTTCGGTCGTCTCGTGATTTTTCGAGGAAGACGTTCGTAAATCACGACCGCGCTTTTGTTTCTCCAGAAACTCCGCCGCTGATAACTTTCCCCTTTATCTGGCCGAGCATTATCAAGCCTACCGCTACCAGCCAATCAATATTCAAACTCGCTCCGGACCGCCTGCTTTATTATTATTTCTCTCCTCTCTCTCTCCCCCTTCACTCTTTCTCTCTTCTGGTTATTTTGTTTTTCGACCCGACCTTCGTGAACAGCCTCGTCGCTCTTGCTACAATAATAACAATCGCGACTTTATTGCACACCGAGACAACTTGCAAATAACACAGACCTGAATCGAGCTGCGCGGAAACGTATCAGGACAATTCCTTTCTATGTTTCGCGTACAGCTAAACAGGTACAAGTCATGCGGATAGAATTCGATGGCAAATATTTTTTTTATTTTATGGTTGATTTTAATGTGGTCGCATTAACAGCTAGGCTATTAGCGACCACATGGTTTACAATCAGATATGTCTTACATTTTACTTGTGGAGATAGTTGCAGTTATTGCGTACATTGATGGTGGACAGCAAAATTTATAACAGTTTACATAAATCTATAGATTTAAAAAAAAGGAGAACCAAGTTATCCTTACACTATTAGTTGGGAATCGTCTGGCACGTCTGATCATGGCCAACCAATTCTACTTCACGCGTACACGAAACAGAGCACGCGAACCCGACGGACCTTAAAATTCATTTCTCTCGCAAATCTGACACTTGTACTTATTATATGCTCTGTAACAAGTTGATAGAATAATTTCACTTTGAACTTGTGAATTTTTACTTCGCAGAATGAAATGGCTAATGTTTTGGATGCTGAGCTTCGAAGGGGAATTTGTAGAAAAATTTCTTGAAAATATGAAACTAGGAAAATGAGATTTTTGACCGCGGAGAAAACGGGTTTCCAGCTGATTGTGGTGTGGCTCGCGCGCCTGGCCATGGTTACGGCAGACACATCCGACTTATTATGACTAGGGGTATGATATACTATGGAACCGGCGTGGCGGCGGTCGCAATTATTTCTCGTTCCACCGGCAGGTGTTTGTCGCAACGTTTCAGCCCGTGAATCTAGCAGATTTCACGCCGCGACGATTTTCTGCGTTCACCGAGCGCGTGAGCGCTTGTAATAACTCTTGTCGTTCAAGCGTATCCGGAAACAGGCTGTTAACCATGAAACCCGTAAAGAAATGACTTCTATATACCGATTTCATAATCGTACAGTCCAAAGAGAAACGTAGGAGGAGGAGGAGGAGGAGGAGAGAAGGTGACGGTTTAAGTCGACCGATTAATTACTTCCTTTTTGCAATCGCGCGTAAAAGAAAGAGTATGGATTTCTCGTTTTATCGATCTCTCGGTGTTTCGCGGATTAAATCGACTCTGTCCGACAAGCGACCGAACCGGCTCGAATATATTTATATAACTGAGAAATTACAGGCACCGACGGCCGTTCATTATTCCGAAATCACTCGATTATATTCCAGATTAACATCGGCGTGTTTCGCATCCTGTAATCATCGGCGACTTAGAAAACTGTATTCGAAAGCTACCGTGTTCCTTGCACTGTTCTCGCGTACGGTCAAAACGATCCGTGTACTTGTTTCGTTAATCGTGCTAAGTCAATCGATTCGTTCAACGGAGTTTAGTGGAACGCGGATCTTTGCGGATCACGCTATGCAAATTTAATCGGTGAGATTCGCCGGAAGTTTTACGTTTGTTTAGACATCGGTGCATATTGGAATTGCGGAGTTAAAATGCCAAAATAAAATTAATGTTTTCTGTTTAAGAAGAGCAACAGTCCGAATGGATGATTAATTGCACTGGTTCAAAACAGGAATGAAGATTTATAAAATAATACCTGACTATCAAAATTCAGTTGCATTTGCAAATACCGAACCGATGCAATTGGCTCCCAGAGGGACCTGATCGCTCCCATGGCAGAGAATGGTGGTTTCCCATAGCGTAGCGCGAAGGAACTATGATAGAGGCGATGATGGAACCGATGTAGAGGCATGCGTTACACGGTCGCGTGTGCACACTTTATACTCGTCATTCCGCGGTAAATTAGACGCGAAGCTGATAGGGGATTCAAGGCCGTGGCACGCTGCGAAGGAGAATAGCGCATTTTTCTAGGCTATTGATTGCGTCTACCGAATATAGGGTAATATTCAATCTACTTAATGGCATGGTTGCCTGCGTGCACCGTCCTCGATTTCATCTTACCGTCGTCGTCGCCGTCGTCGGACACGACGGCCTGGAATACCGGGCCTTCGAGCTCTTTTTTTCGTTCCACTTCTACGCGTTCCAAGCGAAATTTCCGCGGTGGGAGCAACAACCGTCGCGTTGCAACCGTTTCGTTTCGTTCTGTTACTCTCGGCCATTTTTACTTAACGTTGACTCTGTCAAGCAAAGAAGTCGCTATTTCGCAATAGTAGTTTGTAACAATTAGCGGAATGGATCTATTCAGTGTTTTCTTTTTTAGCAACCTTTATCGTAAAAATATATGTCCACCTACAAATAACTGTTAGACCGCGTGCCCACTGAAACCAACCATTCAACTTTCCAGTCAATAGTTTGCTACATAATTCGAGCGTTAAGATTTAATTTTTCTAGACAAATTTTAAGAAAGTCATCATCAAAAATCGTATCAAAATCGTTTCTATTAAATTTTATATTCCAGCATTTTTTGAGAAATTTTTTAGATGCCATAAATGTATAAAGATCCGCAGTCCAATATCTTGCAACCGATACCGGTGCAATAGATCGAATGAATACAATGAATTCTTCCACTATTCGCCACTAATCACCGCTAATCTATCGAACGATTAAAAGTTAGACTCTAGAACCATTCATTTGCACGAAGATCCACTATTCAGCGATAATGTCCGACTAATTCCCGGCGAGTCTCGATAAATCGGTTTCGCAGCGCGATCGAGTTCGATCGAGTGATTCACTGGACGGAATTAGTCAGAGCCTCGATCGACAGAGCTCGTCGATCCTCTTGATCGGTACAAATAATTGACCAAATTAATTAAAACAATCGAACGTACCTTCGCCGTTAGTATCCAAGTTAAAATTGTATTTCAAGATATAATAAAATATTATCGGCTGACATTAATTTTAAGCATTTTAAGAAATGTAATAAAATGTTAATGTAGCATGCTAATGCTTTTCTGGCGATTAATCAGATTTTGGGAATAATACTGACAGAGAGATATCAATTTAATAATTGCAGATTTTTCGGGGAAATTAAAATTGTCTGCAAGAGACTAAAGCCAGATAGACAAACTGATAGACACTAGATTGGCATTATTAAATCATTCTAACTTTTTAAATGACACCTACTCATTTTTTTGCCATGAATACATACAATCCGCAGACTATTAATAATTGTCTAGACATTACTTGATATGACGAGCATCTATTTTTTCACGAAATTCAGTTGAGGTTTGCCCGGCTAATTAACATTTATCGAAACAGTGTGGATTGGAGAGAAACGCGTCCGTTTCGCTTCGCTCTGCTCCGCTCTGAGTGCAGCTGTCCTCTCCATAAAAGTCTCTCGATAACTGGGTTTCTCTCGCCGCGGCGCGGCGTTACTTCTTGCGGCGTCGCATTCAAAACACGATTTCCTTTCTTTTTCGCTTCGTTCGTGGAACGAGGGAAGGAGTAAGGGACCGTTCGCGTGCGTTTTATGCAATTCCACCGCGTCTAAAGATACATTGGCCACTGTCCCGCTTATGGGCCTTCTCTTATTCATACACACGTGGCTGTGAAAATTGCACCCCGGAGAGCAAACATCCTCGGCAACGAGGGCCGGGCATGAGATCTTCATCGACTATAGAACTGTCTGACCAACCGATTCATGCTCTCTCAAATTTTTCATCGCTTCGTCACACAGCTCTTCTTCCAAATTATTCAATCATTCACACGTGTATTATCCTAACAGTCGACCGACCTAAATTATTGGATGCTAACATGATATTGTTCTCAATATCTCAAACTACAGAATTACGATCGATCCGATTTTAAACGATCTATTGCGAGTCGCTTCAATTCGATCTTAATCACCTCTTTGCAATCGGAGCTATTTTATATGATTGATCTATTATATTGATTGATTGCATTAATGAATAAAGTGCAATTGCACCTGGCGGGTGCAATGGTTCATCCGCAGAAAAAACAATATTATGACACATGATTTTTTTTCTATTTTTACTTAAAAACGAACAGTAACTTGTCCCAGTTTCGAGAATCAGCCTGTATACAAAGCAACGATAATTCTTATATCTGGGTTCGAGGAAGTGATAGCGTGAAATTTCACCGATTCCGCGACGAAGATCCGCGACCTCGAAATCCACTATCGTCTCTAATAAACAGCTTTCCATCGGACCCGGAAACGTCTCGCGTCTAATATCCATTAAGCCGCGGTGTTCCCGACTCTTTTCCCTATCAATCAGCTAATGATCCGCTCGACCCAGAGCTGCGACGCGCACGCGCTCCAATTTCCCATTCGATATCGGGACAGGAAAAAAGGAACGAGAGACCCGCGTGTGGACAGGATCGAGAGCTTGTCCGGGTTTCTCGCGATCCGAATAAACCGAAGACAAAATGAAGAGACGCGACGCGACGCGAAAGGATTTCTAACGATCTAGCCGCGCCTCGTTCCCATCAAGCAGGCGTGTAGCATCTGCTCAAGGCAGGGAAGCCTACGCACCTCCGTAACCTAGAAACGGTCTATCGAAAGAAAAATCGATGGTTTCTCCTACGGTGAAAAATCGAGTCTTCCGCCTCGGTCTCGATGAGACCGTTCCAGTTTCCCATGCGTGACCCACTCGAGGCGATACCGCGAGAACCGGCCGCGTGTCTGCTTCTGCCTTCTACCTCTGCTTCTGTTTCTACTGTCTTCGACTCTCTCGCGTTCTTACCACCTTGAGAACGGACCACACTCGCCCTGAAGGAAGGAAAACCTGACCGGGATACGCGCCTCTCGCTACTTTTCCCAACCGAACATTTTTAACCCGGGACACGCGTCTTCTTCTATTTCCGTTCTCGATCCTCTTTTCATCGTTCACGGCTTGAAACTGTTTTCACCAGTTACCTAGCTAAACAGGGTTAAATCTTAATTGATTTGCAGAATTTTTCAATGAAAATTGTTTGTGTACAGATTTATTCATTTTTCATTTCAAGGGTTTTAATCGATATCATTTTGAAATCGTGTGAATATTTTTACTTTCTACACGTCTCAAAGGTTCCAGTTAGAAAGTGGGACGTTCTATGGACATTTCCAGGACATTTACTCGGTACGTGTTGATGTAAAAACAAACGTTGACAATTTTCTTTGGTATAAAAAATTTTGCGGCAAGTTGAAGCGTAGATTCACTCTCTCAAACGAATGATCATTACTTTTTACACACCCTGTACAAAATAAAGATTGTAGGAGCGTCTCATCGACGCCACGCTCTGCAAGATGTATCGGGAGCACTATCTTGATCAAAACTGGATCCTCGATAATAGTTTGCATGGAGAGGTAAAGGTCCTTGAAAATAACGCCGCACGCTCGAGTTACTTTGTACGAACGCGACCGGACTTCTGATTATAAGGCTAGATACGCGCCGCGAGTACATAGTTACATACATAGAAGTAGCCGTCGATGCAGGTTCAAGAACGCTGTAGCTACTGTTCGATTTATATGCGTGGAGGAGTCGATCGGATCGCAGCGCTTAAACAAAGCCTTGCGATTTCGAAGAGGATCAATCACGAATTTTTCGAATGGCCGTTCAATTTTTCGTCGATTCCATCGAGAGAGCCCAGTTCGCTGCGAACATTTCTCGACCATCCTTTTTCGTGACGATTGGCTAGGCTATTGGGAAAATTATAGACGGTTCGACGGAGCAAGGAGTGCCAATTTGATTTTCTCGAAGAAGGCTGCACCTTGGATTCGTTTCTCCGATGGTCAGCGCAGATGACACTCTGTGATTACGCGGAATTTTAATAGTTTTGTGAAGCGTGGTGCTAGGCGAACAGCACGGGGAGAATGATTTCTCCCGTGAGAGTGACACTGACCCGCTTCCCCGGCTAAATCGTTCCGTTAGAGAACGATTTTCTTCGCTGAAAATACCTCCACGGATGATTATTCTATTTTAAGGAACTCTGGCCTGTCGCCGATAAACAATGCTTTCCGCTCGAACGTTCTTCTACAACTATTCTTCACGTAGGCTAGACGTCCTGCTTCAATTTTACAGGAATTTCCTCTGCGTGTCCTCAGCTATTGATTTCATCAAAATCTTTAGTTGTGCAATTGTTAAAGCTTTGATCTAAGAAATCGGAAACCGTAGGATGAAAAACGAATATACTCTTCGAGGTCGCAAGAAAATGGTAGAACTACACGATCTATGAAACAGCATGGACCCGTTTGTATACATGGCGCGATTGAACGAATCAATCGTGTTATCAATTCCAAAATATGCTGCAAAGTAAATAATTGAATTAGAGGTAAGATAAACTAGGAAACTAAAATTGATCGCAACGGATACTACTCTAAATCGTTTGCATTCGAAAAATTAAAATCAAATTCGATCATATATGTAATCAACGTGTTGGGAACAAGATCTTTCCCAGAATCAAATTAACATCAACCCAATTAAATCCTCGAAGCAGGAATGCCTAATTTAACTGAACAGTACGTTTGGGTCAATATCCGTCGTGGTTTCATTAATAATCCACTTATCTGGACACTTGAATATTATATTATAATATCCGATATTAATACTGATGAAGGTACGACTTATTTGAAAAGCATGAAATCTCGTTCAACCCCATATCCAAAAAGTGGTATAAAATATAAAAAAATTAACAATTTTAAAATACTTATTCGAGTTTCTACTGTAGCGCGGTTTTTAATAAAAAATAGAAATTCTACTTTAAAAGAATTGAAACAGAAATTTGACCCACTGTGTCCACGGAGGGTGAAAGGATAGATAGCAATTGCCAAGACAAATAGTTTGGAATAGATTTCGTAGACAAATCCTGAATTTCTTGATTTCTGCAGACACAGTTTCTCGACGCTGTGAATAAGCGAACTGTGGATCCAACGCAACAATTCTTTGCGCCTCTTGCTTCCTCATTTTCCGGCGAATAAGGAAAGGCGACGAGGACGCAAGAGGGGATAGGGGGCTGTAAAGTGCCAGTCCCTCGGACACAATTCGCATGCGAATGTCCCGACGAAGTCCATTCCGAAAATGAATCATTCCCGAGCTCGAGGACGCCTGACCTGCCCCACACGACTTCGCAACCGCCTCTATTGGGTGTGTGCGAAATACTGCGGAACTTCTCCCCGATATATCTGACTCTTCTCTAATTAACTTCTTTCCATTATTATGCAATTAGTATTCGAGAAACTCTCGTTCGATTTTTATTCCGATCTGCGTGTTCTTCTCCCGTTCTCATTTCATCAGTCTGACAAGAGAAAAGGAATGCGACTCAGTCATTGGGTAAGAAATTGACTTGTCTCGTATCGGAATTTAATGCATTTAAATGTCGATGTTAATGAGATTAAATAAAAATTATAATTAGACCGAGCATTTAAAAATGAACACTGCGAATATCATTCTCGATCAAAAAAAGACTAATATTCTGTTATGAACCTTGTCGAATTTATTTAATACTTCTACAAAAAAAGTTTTAAATGAAGAGCATTCTTTTACCTTGAGAATGCATACCTCAAATTTAGAATTACAGCTTGTCGTTTATTAATTCAGTAATTCTTCAGGGACTAATGAAAGATAATGAGACAAAAAAATTTTTTAAACGAAAGTTAATCAACACTTAGCGGTATACAAATTTTAATACATAAATTTTTTACAAAATGTTAATTACCTTTAATTTTTGACGATCAACATATATTTTTGGCTTGATTGTAGCTGATGTGAAAACGAGTCCAACGTTTATACCCATAAACTTCCAAATAGCGCGAAAATTATAATGAACAGCTAGATCGGCCGGCCGGACCACTGTGCGGTAGCCGACCGCCGGGTCGGTGGTTATGAAACCGCTGACAAAAACCGTCGAACCAATCGGTTTCGCAGTGACACAGGACAGGACGGTCGGACCCGGTGCGATATCGGCGAACAAATCGTGTCATTGTTCCAACGTCGTCGAGCATTGTGCTTGCCGCGCTGTTCGTATTGAAAACGCGCTGCGTGTATCGGACCGAAGAAACTGGGACGGCAACAACCGCGATAACAAAGAAGCGAGTGCAACACGCGCGGTGCAACCATATTTTATGCACGGATGTATAATATAATATAATCATGGCTGCCGGGCGATAATCCTCGGAAAATAAACGCGACAATTTGCTCGATCTTTCGCGTTTCCACAAACGAACAAACATAAAAATTTCCGCCATCGATTACAAGAAAAGCAAGTTACAGAATATAACTGAGATTTCTCCTCTTAATACGTTTGAATTCTTATCCGCGGGTCCTCTTATTATAATAATTTTCGAAAAATCGGTAGGTGAGATTCGTTTGAAATCTTGTTCCAAATGTTCGAATGTGTTCACTCGAATTTCTGGATCATATTTGTAGACCTCATCCGACTGTTTCCAGAATAGATTTTCTGTTTGCATGTCCGTTTCTATATTGTTGTACGGAGGAAATGGAAAAGGTATTGAGATTTCCATTGGAGAATATTCGCCCCTATTGCGAGGGACTCGAGAGAATGAACCATCCTGTACATCTGTCCGACTGCCATCAGGCAACTGTCGTCTCCGCGAAACGGTTTCCCGGTTAGGCAAATTTCGCTGGAATTCCTCGCAGTGTGCTCGTCGTCTACGTGTCCCGTCCGGACGAGTTATTAACCATGAATTTGTTCCACGTCTACGATAGAGAGAGAGAGAGAGAGGAGAGAGATGACGAGAGAGGGAGAGCTATGAGTCTCCCGTCTTTCACCCCATGAATAAGAAGCGTCTCGAACAAAAGACAACTTCTCCGCGCATTGTTCGGCGTGCACCTTGTGATTTTCAGACGACCCCGTCTCTCCCTCTCTCTGTCTCTGGTTCCTGCTATTCCCCATCTCGACGTGATTCGTCTTAAACGAGCCATTTGCATTCCTAGCCCTGGCCGAGAGAGCTGGTCTGATTTAAGGAACAGAGTATAGCTTTTTTCCTCCCTTTTTACTCGACTAGCTTGTTTTTCCACGTATTCGGTGAGCTCGAAAGTCTCGAAACTTTGTTATAGCACAATCTATATAATAAAAATGAAATGCTGTTTTTTGGTCACATCGTGTGAGAACGGCTGGACCGATTTGGCTAATTTTTTTTTAATGTTCGTTGTAGTCTGAATAAGGTTTTTAGGGAAAGATAAATTGGAAAAGTTGCCCGGAAAAATGGAAAATTTGGGAGAAATGAAAGTGCTTTCTTCTATGGGATTTTTGTATGAATTCAATACCATAACACATTAAAGATAACCTTGCTTTTTATAGAGTGAAGATTATGTAAAAAATTTATGCTTCATGCTGAAGGTTCAATAATTTTTTCGGAAAAAAATTACGAAAAATCTCGAGCAGAAACGGTCCCGAAAACGAGAATACCACTTCAACACTTGACGGGTCGGCCCTACGTACCGGGTGACCGTGTTCGCTTAAAATGAACGAAGAATATGGGGGCGGGGGGAATGGAACAAATATTCACGACGCCAGTTCTAATCCACGATGCCAGTTCTAATCAAGCTAGAAACGTTGAGGACGATTGACAACGCAGCGATTGGAAGATGTAATTGTAAGAGGAAAAACGCAGAACATTTGGGCTCACAGGTTCGAGGCATTGATTTCTTGGATCGCGACGGTGCGGTGGAATAGGCGACCGACCTGTTCCAGTTGCTCGGGGACCACCCTGTATATCACGAACGAGGGAGAAAGTTTCCATTGCTCGTTTCGAGTGCCCCTCGCCTCGAACCGAGTCGAGGAGCGACAGAGAAAGCCTAGAGAAAGAGAGAGAGAAAGAGGTGGATGTCGCGAGACGAACAGTCGATGAACAGAGACGAAACCATCGAGTCAGAGCTAGAAGGAAGAGAGGAATAAAGAGAGATAGAGAAAGAGTGAGAGAGAGAGAGATGGAGAGGAGAAGAGAGAGAAAGGAATACGGCGCCGGTCATTGGCCCGTTGACGCAGGTATATACACCAACGCCTAACGGAGTGTACACGTCCGTGTTATGTACTTGCATTCGCCGAGTCAAGGATGCGATTTGCATACGGTCATCGGATGTCTCTACATTCGCACCAGAGCCACCACTCTGACGTCTGGTATTCGGTCTCTGTCGTTGGCCCGTTCATACGAATACGCACCGGGAATAAAAGAGAGGAGACCCCGGAGGGCTCTCTTCCCCATCTTCTTCTTCTTCCTCTTCTTCTTCTAATTTCCTTTCTGCTTCTACTTCTTCTTCTCTTCTTCTACTACTTCGTCTTCTTCTTCTTCTTTGGCCAAACACCGATCCTGCCTCTGTTTGTGCTTAGCCCCGTAATCATAATGAGTCTCGACCGGGTCGCATTATTCTTCGGCTCGCCTACCCCCGAGTTTTTTTCCATTTTTCCTCTCGATTTTCTTTTACTCTCTCGAAGCCTTTTCTCTTTTATTCGCTTTCTTCGACTCTCGGCTCTCCTGCCGGTTGTTCCTCTGTCTTTTTTCGCCTGGTTTTGCGCGATTGCGACTTGCGATCTGTCATCCCGGTTTAACGGACGATTTAAGCGTACCCGGTGTCCGGAAAGTCCGCGACTGAGCACCATACACTTCGAGCCTTCAGTGGAGGTGGACGGTGGTGAACAGACAACCGGTACGTGTAAATACCGTGAAAAAATCGATTAAATAAATTCTGCCCAGAAGAAATAAATAAATAAATATTTACTGTCAAATTGAAATTAATTCTTAGCTCTCTAGTGGTGGTTCTCAGTCGCCATTGAAAATTGCTGTACCATTATTGAAAACATTATGTAGATTATTAAATACGTTGGTATCTAACCAATCGTTAAACATTTAAATATTATATGAGGTATTATATCAATTTCATATCCATAAAAAAAAGAATTATATAGAATTGAGTTATTCTAAGATGGAAAAAATATTTAATTTTCGCGAGCAAAGGGTTAATTATAAACTCATGTAACTTTGAGCTATCTGTTCAAATACACACGAATAATCATTTTCCGAGGAAACGATTTCATCGGTTTAATATTCGATTTCATTGGAAGCCGAAAAATTCTGAAGTTTGACGATCGGACGAAAATGATCAGAAACGAATGCTATCCAAGGATCAAAGGAGACGACGATTGAGAGACGGTCACAGATCGCGTTGTGCCACTCGTTTGGGAATGCGTGGTGGCTTTCGAGCGAGAGTCGAAAAGAAACGGAACAGGTTCACCGAACCGGCGAGCGAGCTACCCGAAAAACTGCACTGATCCGTAAATCGCGAGAGCCTTCCCATTCAGCTTGCTCGGCATATCTGCAACGAAATCGTTCGTCCTGTGCCCCGATTCCGCGAAACTTTCGGCAATCCGATCGATTCGTTCAACGGGGATATCTCGTTACCGAATTCTGCACACTCCTAACTCTGTTGGGGAAACGATCTCGGTCGAGCTTCGATCGGCAATTTATAGGATGACCTAATTGAGTCGACTTAACCTCTTATCTTGCACGACGAGTATACTCGTCGTGGAATAAAACTGATTACGCTCGACGCTTACGTTAAAATTTTTGTGAAAACAATCTTTTGTAGGGTAACTGCACCACAGTAAATTAACGCTTTTGTATATTACACTTTATTTATTATTTATTTATTATTATTAATGAATATGAATAATAATAGTAGTGTTCATCAACTGGTATTTTTTATACTTTTTATTTAACGTTTAATAAAGAAAAATAATAATAATTTCATTTTATTTGTGTTCATAGGGAGCCTTTTTATTTGGCATATATGAGATTCCTTTAATTCACATATTTTTTCAAAATAAACCATTTCTTAAATGTTCATTCACCCAGTGCAGTTACTTTATATCCGTAATTTTCAAACAGATTTTAGAAATACTTTCGTGACCCGCTTCACAAAATAATGTTAAGAGAACTTTAGAGCAACCAGACGCCGGAAAACGATGTTCGAAGCGATAGATCGGACTGTACCCTGTGGAAAATGATTCTAAACGATGAAGCCGTGTTACAGACCGTGGAAAGGTGTTAAATGATTCGACAGGGTTGGATTTTTCGGATCGTCCGCGGATGCTTGTAAAACCGCTCGTAAACGGTCGGTCTTGTTCGTTCGTCGTGACAGACGTCTCCATGTGGATTGCGCGACGAACGAGAGCCTCCCGACCAGTTTCCAAAAGATGCCCAGCTGGAGGCAATAAACATTCCCGCTGACACGATTATTGCAACGACGCCGACGGCCGACTATTAAAAGTTCCGTCGATGATGCATACGCCCGGCGAGATCGTAAAACGTTTGTTTACGAGACCGGAGATGCGATGTTCCCGCGATCCCGGGCTCATTAGGCCGGATAGAGCAGCACCGCGAGCTAGCGAACGAGCTAGCGAAGAAGCTAACGCTCTCTGCCCGACCCACGATTTATTTCTGTCGGATAAATCGATCGGGACGCCACCGCTGCCCGATAGTTCCTCCTATTGCTATCGGCAACCCCGTGCGATGCACTTTTGCGTTTCGCAAATTTTTCAAACTCCTGACCAACCAAGTCGCTAGGGATACAGCCTTCACTGTTGAGGATTTCTTATAAATGCAAACCTCCAATTCGTACTTTCTCATAGATTGGTTAATTGTTCAAATCATGGATGAAAATCTGTCTAGGGTAACTGCACCAGCATTTATTAATAAATATTTATAATAATAATTATTACAAATAATTAGTAGAATGTAGTGATCATTGACTGGTATGTTTTATATTTTTTATCTAACATTTAATAAAGAAAATAATAATCATTTCATTTTATTTGTGTTCATCTATGTTTGACAAATGAAGTATAGGGATATATGAGATTCCTTTAATTCACATATTTATTTTTTTAATAAAATATCTTCATGAACAATTTCTTAAATGTTCATTCACTGGTGCAGTTACTCTACTATATTTTTGAAGCATCACGAGTAGATTGCGGTCTTTATGCAAAATTGAAGACTGAGTCAATTGTCAGAATAAGAAGACGGATATTAAAATTTCGATATTTCTTGAACACATTGAACATCATAAGGAGGTCTAACGCTTTGTGGAAGTACTTGAAAATGACTGTCATAAATGCCACTGAATGTCAATTAGCTTGACCCCGAGGTCCATTGGTAGAGGGTGAGAAATCGTATATTGAAATCGATTTTTCTGTTTCCATTGGGTGAACGCGCGCACCACGGTTCTTTCGGGCAGCTTCGGAGACACTTGGCTGCCGGCGATCTCTGTACCCTGTTTATATGTATACCTATACAGAGGCTCTTACATGCCGGAGACCGCCTCGCGCCCGTACAGAAATAGCCTTAGAGCTCTCGATGCCGAGACGCGCGTTACGCGCTCTGTATCACCGTGCCGCAGCTCCTCGAAACGGGACAGCTTTCCTCGCTTTTCCCGTGGTCCTGCATCCTTCAACCCTCCTCCGTAACCGTGCACGCAACGTGGACTCAACATGATGTCTGTCGACCCTAGTAAGAACGAACTGTTTCCTGTAGTTTACTTGGAAAATTATTTGCACCGAAAATTTCTCCCTAAATTGAGATAACTGAGAATAGAAATTATTCAATAAATTTATTTCTTTGAGTATATGTTATTCAGAAAATAATAATCTAGATATTTTTATAAGATATTGTCAAATACTTACTGCATTTTCTGACGCAGCACTCGGTTGATTGGCAGCGAGCGATTAATTATTTTTCGGCTCGATATATCAACGAGATGAGACCACATGCGTGGGGTGTCCGAAAATTGTTTTCAATGAAAAGAGCCCGCGCGATTTACGAGTCGATTACGGCCGCGAGATTTAGGGGACAAGGCTGATCCACCAGGATTTTCATTCGGTTATCGCGACTCGTCGCGTCTTATCGCCTTGAAATTCTGCACACATCGCCACGCCTTTTTGCAGCTTTCGGACGGGGACTGTTGTCCGTGAAATGAAGTTTGCACGATTTTATTGGCTCCGTTAATATACGGGGTGACCCTCGATCAAGGAATCCGAAGTTCGAACGGTTCTATAAACGACGGTCTGATTTAAATATTGATTTTTATGGGCAGAGTCTGAATGACACATTCGAGATTCTCTGTTTTACGATTATCGAACGTATAAGCTCTGGAAGAATCAATTATATTGGGCATATATCTTGAAATTTAAATGAAATTGTTCTGGCCACGTTTTTTCATTGATTGATTAATTATTTATTAGCTTTCTTGGCTACTTTGTTTTACATTTACAATATTACTTTGCATTAGTTATAATGAATTCCTTTAACATTCTCTAGACTACGGATCTTTAAACAGATAATAATTGTATTCAATAATCAATTTGCAAATATTCCTCAAAGACAGCGCCAGACGTTACCGGTGAGAGATTAACCTCGTCTCATCTTATCGTAAATATTCATTTTCACACCTGAAACTTGCAAGCTTAATTTTTCAATCGAGGGATCGACTATAAAATTGATTTTTGCTCCGACAGTACATTTTGCATGCTTCTTAGCAACTTTTCGCGAGAGAGAGAGAGGATGCAGAGTAGGGTTTCGTGGAGCTGCGGAGGCGTTCGTAGGAAGGAAGTTGTCGTTGACCAGCGAATTTGCATTTATTTAGCCGTTTCGCATTCAAGCTTGTCGTTGGATTATTTTCGGCGGCTCTCCACTCGTCTTCGCGATCGAAGCCAAACACAGCTGTCCCCCGAGAGCAAAAGGAGAGAAACAGAGAGAAATAAAGAGTGAGACAGATCTCTCTTACCTATCTCGAACTGTCCGCTCGATAAGGCGTAAAGAGGTGGGGCCACGCAATAAAAATCCGAAAGCATTGCAAAAATGCGTATTCCACTGTTGAGCGTTCAATTAAGCAAGGCAGATCTCCTCGACGGTGCATCGAACTCGTAAAACTCCACTCCGCGTTCTTCCAAAAAAGTTCATTTTCGAGGCAACTTCGATCCCCATCTTTTTACGACACCGGGCCTTGAAAACGGGGCGTAAAACGATTTTCAGCAGAAATAAAATCCGGAGATCCTCCCTTTCCTTATTAGTCGCGCGATAAGCGAAGCTTTCGGCGTTCTTCGTCACAAAATTCCCGTTCTTGAACATTCGTTTCGGTTGCACTTAACAGAGACGCATCAATCGCGTTAAAATAAAATTAATGTAAAAGTAAAATGATATATTTATTTTTTTTGTATTTAAAAATCTGACTGATTTTGTGTACAGCAACTCAATGGGTCCCGTATGTTGCAATCGGTGAAGTGTAATTTTTATTTTGCATAAAAATCCGCAGTCTAATAATAGGCAATCAGACCCGCATCCTTCTGGCGTCTTCACAGCCATTAGGTACATCTCCTGACTGTCTTTGAACGGAGACGAAAATTCGCGAGACGAGACTCGGTGACAGAAATTGTTTCGTACCGGTAAACGCATAGTGAACTTGATCCCATGAGTGGGCGTCGCAGCACACGAAAATCGTGACGGGCAAAAGTGTGACGGAATTCAGGGAGGCGCGTCAATTGGTCCGCTCGCGCTCGGTTATGAGAAAATAACTATGTTGGTACGTGAAGCCGGGTTAGGGGCTTGGGGAGAGGACACGGCGGAGGAACACAGTCCAGAATTGACCCCCGCGCTTAAAGGTCAGCTCGGCGCGGTGGTAACGACTCGATAACCACCATGATTGCACATATATTGCCCATCTTATCAAACGACGCATCGTGGGCATTAAATTCTATCACTTCTCCCCCTTGGGTCTCCCTTCGGTGTCTCCCTTCGATCCCCCTTTCGGTCCCTCTACGGCCCAGTCCAGGCCGTTTCGCAGAGTCTTCGTCGAGAGTAGACGTTACCAACGACTTTCGGGAGGGATCTCGTTCGACAAAACGTCTACGAGCTGTCTCATAACACGCGCGACAGCTGTTTCAACGACGGTGGTGGCTTCGGCGAGGGTGAGACACGGAGCCAGATCGATGGAGAAAAAATTTATACGAGCTCTTTTCGTGCACGACCTTCCTCCACCATACCATGTTATACCGTCGAGACAAGACCTTCGAGTTGTAACACACTCTGCTCTGGATCTCAATCTTACAGTCACCCCTTTACAAATGCGACTCAGTTTGAATAAGCACAGTTCGATTTTCAAGTTCATTTTAATCCTCTGTCGCATAGTGAGGTATTTCACTTGAAAAATGGGATAAAACTATTGTAACATTATTTACGGGCTCAAGGTCAGAATATAGTAGGTTTTCAATAAGCCTAACATTTTATTCGAGCTAGAATATTTTTATATACAATTCGTTTTGTATTTACGCCGTTAGTAGAGAGTCGCCATTTAATTGCGAAGGGTTGAACTTTATCATGACATTTACATACACTTTCTACCGCTTTTATATAGTAGATCGTTTATTAGAACATCTATTTTAAACTAACTTATCTTGATGAGCTAGAGACATGAAACTTTCAACATAGTTTAGAACTGGAGACAATGCAATATTAAAAACAAAATTCAATAAAGATTGCGCGTTTAGAATTTAAAAAATATTTTTCATTTCATAACTAAACTCGAAACTTAGCCTTTTAATATTGTTATTTTTTACTGATTCTACAAGAGCATATTCTTATCTATAATTTACCGACGTATAAATTCTTGAATTTCCATATTTCGAGTTTCTGCCAAGTTTTCGAAGCCGCGAACGCAGTGTGTACTGGGGTGGGCTGCCCTTGTGCTTCGAGCAAACGAATTCGATTCGAAAGAGAGCACAAGCTGGGGAAATCGATACACGGGAGAGTTCGATCGATGATCGATCCTGCAGGGGTTGCAGAGGAGAAGGGTGTGCTTTGTAACTGGCACACCGACGCACAGCGTTACTAGGACACCGTTGTCTATTTAGCATACCGACGCCCACGTGGTTTCGGATCGGATACACGATCGGCCGGCTCGATAAAGCTTGCGCACCGGACATTCCAGTCGTCGAACGAAACTGCATCGATGCATTGGCCGCATCCTTCTCGCGGATGCGGTTCTCGGTCGATTGCGTACACGTGCACCCACATGTCCCGTACGATCTCTCTCTCTCTCTCTCTCTCTCTCTCTCATTTGGTTTCTCGAGAGCGATTGTTCTCGCGCGAGTAAACACATAGAACTGCCTCGCTAATCGAGGAGAGACGATCGGTAGGGATGGGATCAAGTTCAATATGTATTGCGAAGAATCTGAAGCAATCTCAGTAATCAGAATTTATTTCGTCAGCTTCCATTCCTATTCGAAAGCAGTCGTGCGTAATGACTTATATTATTAAACTAGGATTAGATACCCTATTATTAAATTAATTAAATTATCTTTATGCATTCACGAAGGAATTGACTGGATGAAATATAAAATAGCATAAAATTAGACAAACTTAAGAATATTTTAATGTTGTGTTTATTTTGCATAAAGATAAAACAAAACTGTGCAAACATTAAAAGAATTCAAGAATATCAACTTCTTTTCAAATGGTTGAAAACTTATATTCTTATCATACATGCATAAAATGCACAGTTTAATCATTTACAGCAGGTGAGGCATTCCACGATTATAAAATGGTTGTAACGAAGTATTGATGTTTCTTTAAGGCGATGCATTTCTCAATTTTACAATGGTTAATCATGAAGTATTGATCTTTCTTCTAAGAAGATAAATAAGAAATCGACGAGATAGGTTGATGATAAGGCGGTCCGCTCCATCACGTAACAATGGTTGTAACGAAGTAGCTTGGACGTGTTATGATTTTTTGAAATATTTCTAGAGATTGAGATATCGAATCGTTCGAGGCAACGAATCTACTTGCAAGGTACTCCATCCCATCGCTAAACGACGCCGGCGGTTTTCTTCGTGTGGAAACCGCGTGGCAATACGTGTGCGTGACACGGTTCTGTGTGCGAGTCCCGTGGAACTCTCACTTTCGACGGTGTTCGAGCGACCACACGCACTGCACGCGCACGATGGCGGCCGCGTACTTTTGCGAGCACACGCACCGTCAAATTCCCACTTCTGCTAAACCCTCTCCTGTATTTTTCACGTTCGAGCAAAGAACAATTTCGTGCTCCAAAAAACACAGCGAGAAACAAGGCAATATTCGTTATACTATTATCCTTATTATTTGTTAATATTTTAATTACATACATTGCAACGAGGGCCTCAACGACTCTCCAACTGGAACGCTTTATATAATCATCTAGAGTTTTATGTAAGTTACTTTCCATTTGTAATTAATAGATGTATGAATATTTTCTAAGTAACGATCATCTATCGGCGAGTATTACATAAGTTTTTTCGCACAACGATAATCATTTCGTTTAGGATTAATATATAAAGAAGTTTTAAGCTTCTTTTTAGCAGAACGGAAATAGAAGATACGTAAATGGAACATTACAGAAAATGCGAATTCCGTCGCGACGAAGCCTGGACTCCGTCACCGACGAGTAATATTTTATTGGCCGTTAAAACGATTAGCATAACGGCGCGTCTGTGGAACGTGGCTGATGAAACGGAATGAGGACGTTTCGATAGATAAGTCGCGGTCGGCCCTTATCTCGCTCGAAAATACAACCAGAAGATCATCTTAGGCTACAGCGATCACTGCTTAGAAAACGACGAAACTTGTTTAGGCCGTCGAGATTGGATTCTTTCACTTTTCCGAAAATATTTTCTCCTATACGCTCTATTAATCCTACTAAAAATAATAGACAAACTCTTTTGGTACAAGAGTTGGCAATGTTGTCGCACGTAGAACGATTAAATATGTCTTTCCTGAACGAGAATGCCAGATTCCCAGAAAACAATTACTAGACTGCAGATTTTATGCATTTATGATCTACAAATATTGAAAGAGTAAATGAGTACTTCAAGTGCGATGTATCTTGACATTTTAATTTTTATTTATCATTGGAATGTCCGGCTTCTGGCTTATTAAAAAAATTCTTAACCATAGACCACAGCTGGCTTTCAACAAATAATCGCCGGTAGACAATGCGTTTGAAATATTTCGCTGCAGAAAAAATTGATCGAATAATCATCGGTAAACAATCTGTTAAAGAGAAACTGTAGGTGGTATCTGATGCTTGCGAAATTGTCGGTTTTATCGCAGACACGCAGTCCTGACACGTTTGACGCTATTCAGCAAAAGCTTGATCGCGAGATTCGTCCGCAAAGGGTTAATAATAGCTCGAAACTACACCTCCCTCTTTACACCCTGTTTCGCATGTGTTTAGTGCATCGAATTTATGACTACACACCTGTTGTAGCCAGATATCGAGTCGGTCTCTTGATGAAGATTTCGAACATCTCACGCTTTTGATTCAATCTAAAACCTTACTGTTTAACCTTCATCATTCACTCATGTCCATTCTACACTTTCAATTAACAAATTATGTTTCATTTATAACGTCACATTTTACAGAAATACATCTACTATACATAGACATCAAGGGATCAATCATTTTACAGTTTTGCTGCACCATTATTCATAATATTGTTTACATTATTAAATATGTTAAGTACTGTACGAGGCACTATATGAATTTCATATCCATCAAGTGAAAAAAATCGTATACAATTGTATTATTCTAGGTGGAAAAAAATGTTTAAATTTTCAAGTAAAAATAGCGTAGGGTTAAAATGATAAAAGAAGAAATATGAATTCGCCGGTGGTAGGTTTAGTCTAAAGTTGAGTTTGATTAATTTTTTGTTGTCTGCTGGTAAAGGGGTCAGTCACGAAACAGTTATCCGGTGAAGGGTTAAAGGGAAGAATGGCGTTAGGGGAACGGGGGGCTGCGTTTTCAGGGGTTGTGGATCCGTGTCCAAGCCCTCGGACGTGGAAGGTGGATATCGGGGAGGGCCGAAAGAGGCACGAAAAGTTCGCGAGAGACACGGAGTGCTCGCTTTCGGTGTGGAGGGGGCTCGGTTTTGCGTCGAAGGGTGGCGGGAGAGGACAGAAGGAGGGACGAGTCGATGGATCGTTGAACTCCGGCAGTGATCGCAGTCTGTGCTCAATGCGCGGCCGCGTGAAAGTGCATCGGTGTG
The DNA here is from genome assembly GCA_028455595.1 of Lasioglossum vierecki. NCBI lineage: Eukaryota > Metazoa > Arthropoda > Insecta > Hymenoptera > Halictidae > Lasioglossum > Lasioglossum vierecki. Next base: position 24,082,596 of record CM052338.1, on the reverse strand, counting down.
CAGCTGCGTCCGTGTGCTGCACACTGTGTCCCGACGGTGAACGAGAGCCGCGGAGAAAAAGAGAGGGGGCACTAACAGAGAGAAAGAGAGAGGAGAATGAGCGAGAGGGCAGCATAAGGCCAGGCCAGTCAGTAACGATGTCATTAGTTTAGTCAGTCAGCGAGTCAACAACTATACTGCTGCTCCGCGCGGCCGTTTTCGTGTGGGCCCCTGTTCCCCCTGGCTTCTTACCGGGCCCCCTTCTCTCTTTCTCTCTGGCTCTCCCTTCTCTCTCATCGATTGCCTGCGAAATCTCTCGAAAATCGCGACTGACATTGTCACTCGGAGGTGTGACTGTCCAACATTAAATTTCAGAATTATTTCTGCAACAACTACGGAAGCCAGACGTACAATTTTTACATAGATTGATTCTCTAGATTCTCCCTAATAGAATGGTATATTCTTTTGTTATACTACGAACCCTTCAATTTGTTATATTCTGTTCTTTATTTGGTGTATTTCATTTTTCTAATTATGTTGAAATAAATCTCATATGAGATTTATTTATTTATTTTGTGAGATTTTCTATTAATTAAAAAAAAGCTACATGAATGACGTAGAATGATTCTATAGATTCTCCCGAATACAGTAGCATATATTTTTTTATTGTATTATAAACCCTTGAACACGTTAAACAATGTTTAAATACACATGGGATTAGCTCAATTTTGGAACATTCGAACGAATCCGAAAATTCGAGTATCTCGACCGTGATGTTTGCGACAGGTTAGTGACGCGTGGTTGGCTAAATTGCCTTTCGTGGGATTCTTGGTGATATTTGAGACGTACCCAGAAAAATGATGGAGCAATGTAACCGTCTACTCGTTTCGCAACCTCTTCCCACAATCTCCCGGATTTAATTGAGTCTCGAATAATGACGTCGACCGGTTCCAACTAGTTTTCGTAGAGCTGGTTTGTTGTTTGTTGTTGTTGAGTAGCGGCTGGTGGTATTCCGGCGCGCGATAGATATTGAAATAATAGAGTTAGAGCGCCACAGAAGCGTTACGTTCACCACCAATTAAAGCTGAGTCGCGGCGGTTAACCCCGGCCGCGCAATTCCTTAATCGGCCATGTTTTCGCAAATGGGACACATGGTTCTCGCCGCGAGAATTCGCGCTCGTTGGAGAGACGCGCTGCTTCGACGTAAAATGAATCGCGAAACTCTTCGAGACTTTACATTTTTCTTAGACAAATTCTATAAACCGAACTTACCTTGCCTTGTGTTGTTCAGCCGATGTAATTGAACCTCGAGCAACGGACCTTCTTCACGATTATAAAATTAACGTTGTTCAAGAGTTGTTTCTTTCTGATTTTCTTAATATAACTTCTCATTTATTCTATTTAATTATTAATTATTAAATCTTATGTGCGTATACAATTTTATTAATCAAGTACATTTTTTGGACACGTTCCTCGAAGTCTTTAACATTGTTATAGCAGTCAGGCCGGCCCTGAACGGCTCGGCAAATATTGGAGATTTTCAAAATTATACATGCAACATTAAATAGCTGTCCACCTTGGGCCACTATACATAGTGGCCGCGCTCCGGCCATCTAAAGGTTAATAGACTGTGGATTTTATGCATTTACGACTAAAATAAACGGGTGTAACAGGAAACGATGATAGCGTGGAAAGAAAAAGACAATGTTGCATTTTTATCAATCTATTAACATAGTAATTTATTAGTTTTTATTAATAGAAACTTTCGGAAGAAAATCCATGAATTTGCAAAACGTTTGGAGACGATTGCAGAAAATGGTGGTAACTATACAGGGTGGACTTTCTTTAGCTAAAATAATATGATGCAAATAGAGCTTTAATGTAATTATCAGCAGAATAATTTAAGGTCATCATGCTTGATGGTCCACCCTGTATAACATTATCACACTAATAAAATTGTTATTTTAACACATGTACAAGAAATTCAACAATTCCTTCATAAATAATCAGTTCAAAAAATTCTGTGCATTACATTAATTTGAAAAATTGTGTTGAGAGCGTTTCATCTCGAAACGATTGAAGATCGAACGCAGTCTCGTTACGTAGTAAACGCGAAAAGTGCCGTGGTCCAATAATCGTGGTGGCAGCGGCACGTTAAAAATAATTGTTCCGGCACGTAGCAACGGTGGCCGAGCGCGCGAGAGATCGAGTGCGAGATCGAGCGCGAGATCAAGATCGAGAGAAACAGAGAGAGAGAGAGAGAAAGAGAGAGAGAGAGAGGCCGAGGGAAGAGGCGGCGCGGCGGCAGACGGAGCGGAGTGGTCCGAATGAAATAATTTGATTCGAAGGTTAAAATATCGATCGCGGAGAGGACGAAGTCAACGACTTGGCAAAGAAGCAGAAGACGAAGACGAGGACTGCGAGAGTAGTCCCAGAAGCGAAAGCAGAAAGAGAAAAAGAAGGAGGGACGATACATGGGGCAGAAAAGCAAAAAGAAGTCGGAGGACCTGTCCTCCGAAGCTCGCCGCTCTGCACCAAGAGTTTCCCAAGCGCGGGCACGCGCTTTTCGCGTCTCTCTCTCTTTCTCTCTCTCCCTCTGTCTCTCTGCACGTAATAATAATAACCAGCGGGGAACACAATCCCCGCGAACACACGATCCCGCGTTGTGCAACGCTGCAACTGCAGTGCAGTGCACCGGCAGCGGTTGCAGTCTGCCGTTCGGTGCACTGTGTCGTCGCTCCTCCACAACAAATTGGAAAAGTCATTCTCCGATATCACCGAATCGTTCCCATTCAATTTTACTCAAATTCTTCGTTTATAAAAACGATCTTCGTCCTTATAAAAACCTATAAATTTCGAAAACTCTGCGTGATAGAGAAAAATGTTTGAATTTGTGGGACTTTAATATTGGGTTGCAATTGCAATTTCTACTAATTTGCAGTGTAAAGTCTAAAGAGACAGTATGCAGTTTTTTAAAACACTTTTTGGATCTAGCTGTTGGCAGATGTACCGTACACGATGTTTCGTGCAATATCCTGCAATTAATTCCAAGGCCGCGAGAACTCTTGAATGAAGAGACGATGATTTTCATATTCGACGCACTCGAGAGTCCCGTTGATTGGATGGCTCGATTAGAAAGGCGATAAAAGCTGTGGATTTTTGTCCAGAAAACGGTGCACTTCGCGGTGCACAGTGTAGCGGTCTGAGAGCGAGCTTGCGCGCGTTTCGCCGGTCTGTGTAGGTACTACCGTGCTCGTGTGAGTGTTTTATACGCGGGTCAATGACTCGTCGAGTGCATAGTTTGCGCATGCGTCTCTCCGTGTGTGCGTGCCTGTGCATATCAGTGCACGTGCACACCAGTCGACCTGCGCTAGCGACACTGCCGCCTAGTTAACCGGAGAGAGAAACAAGAGAGACGAAGAGAAACGGAGAGAGAAACGTGCGCGCACACACAAACGCATCGATGTTCCACGATGTTCGTCTCGTTGCCGGTGCGAGCGCTCCTCGAGTACCATTAAATATGTTAATGTATGGTGGCTCTGACTCAATACCACGACCAATATTCCATCGACTTATCGAATTCAGCGACGCACAACTACTATTTTTCAACTTTGCAGCCCTTGTGCACCTGCGACGGGGATTACCTGGGTTGAGACTTGCTTGAAGGGCTTCAGGAAGATTCAGGATATGCAATTTTTCCAGGCTGAACTTGCATACGAGTTTCTTCGGCTTGCTAGGACCCTTTCGGTAATTTTGTCGGTGCTCTAAAATCGAGTGATTATATAGAGAAAGAGAGAGCTTACGAGTTTGATTTATAAAAGCGAAGTGAACTGTAATATGATTTTGTTGATCCTTAAAAAAAGTGACATAAGTCGAAGAAAGGAAATTTCACAAGAGAGCCATTTTTTTTACAAGAGTCAATTTTTTTGATCGCATATTACCAATTTAGAAATGTGAAATAATTTGTCGTGCACATTAATTATAAAGTACATCACAATTTATATATTTATTATCGGATCGTTTTTGGAAATATATTTTGAGTCACTTTGCTTATGGAAGAATGACTTCGAAAATTGAGTGATTCAACGGAGAAAGAAAGCGTACGAGTGTGATTTATGGAAGTAGAGAAATGTCGTTCATCCTGTTCATGTTCCTTTAATAATTTTCGAGTGGAGCCTGAGATCGTGTTCGTCTCGGCGGACAGTGTTTCTTCAATGGTTTTTCGACAAGAAAACACAAGCTGTTTTGTTGGGTTGTTAGCCTGCCGTCGAAATTGTCGTCGAGAGTCGTTGGAAGAACGAGAATCGCAATTGTCTCTTATGTAAAACGAGGCACGATGAATTGCATGCATTTTGTAATCTTTTCTTTCCCTAACGACGCCGCATTACCGCCGTAAACGGCGACGGGAGAGGAGCGCGAGCCATTCGCGACGCGTCACAGAAACTCGAGAGACCAAGTTTTTCGAATAATATCTCGTCGAGCTGCGACGAATAATTATGCATGGAACGGGGCCCGATTCAAGGAGATGATTCGTTAAATCTGTCGCGATTCTTTCTCTTTCAATTATTAACGTTATCAAGATTCTATATTTTCTTCGAAAAATGAATTCGGTCAACGGGCGGGGGGGGGGGGGGGGGGTGGAATTAATTTTATCTGACCCCACGATTTACACCCCATTTTCTTCGACTTTACTGTAAAACGCGTTAACCACCTACTCTACAATCTCGTTCACAATTTTCCTAGAGGAAACAGAAAATTCGCATCGGAATAGAAATCGTCTTCATTAATTTTAAGAGATGGGAGTCAGATATACATTTAATTCTTTCTTGAATAATTTGAGAACAGCATATCTTTATTTTTCAATCATCTTTTTCTTCTGTTTGAGATTGCACCAACTCATTTTTAAAACAATATACTTTATTTCAGCCTCACGGCTAAGAAATTGGACTATAAATTTCTATAAACCTAAACAGTACAATTCTACCTTAACCTTTCATTTTTCTATTTGTTCATTCCCGTTCTTTAACGATAAGTATTTACGTAATTACTTATTGCACCGCTTTGGCACTACTCCTTTAGTAATACTCCTCTCCAAACTAATTTTTAAATAAATGCACGAAATCTGCACTGTTAAGTATCGACGACAGTGTATGCAACTCTCGTTGCATAAACGGCGTTGCAGACTCTGAAAGACTGCGCGACGCCGGTTACGGTTAATGATATATGCTATGTATACATGCTTGGTAGATTCTGTTTGTAATGAGTCCGAGCATAAGCCGAGGGGGTTAAGAAACCGTGTAATAGTTGACCGAGCAAAAACCTAGCGTGTAACAGGAGAGCCTGATTTTCGCGAACAAGAAAGAGCAGGTTGGAGTCGCGTTGCCGCGGGATCGCTATTAACATTAACCCTTTCGCTAAAATAGACGAGACATGTCGTCACCATGATATCATGCATACCATGCTATGGACGAAATATCTCTTGTATCTTTATCACTATTTCTTTATCGTAACAATTATTATTATTAATATTTATTAATAATAATTATTAATAATATTTATTCAAGAAATATACAAAAGCGTTCATTTACTGGTGCAGTTACCCTATAGAATATTTTATATTTAATTATCTTTAAGTTCCTTCGAAGGATGACATGTTTTAAAAATTTATTACTTGTTCCTTTAAAAAAACACTTGGTATTAATAATAATGATATACTAGATCTGATTTAAGTTGTTCAGGGTAGCGAGAGGGTTAACGAATGATTTGTTTGGGCACAGCCCAGTGTCGGAGTTTGGGATTGGCGAATTGGTCGATGGAACGGCTAGTGTTTTCGTGCAATTAGTGCGTAACGCGTTATCTGTTAAACGATATACATACCGTTAGGCGTAATTGAGCGATGCGGTGCGGCCTGGCGATCGTGGTGCTCTTATGAAAAATCGACGGAGTTTCTTGGCAAAGGTTTTCCATCCGTTTCTTCGATGCATTAACGATAGAGGAGAGGTATACATACGCGTAGCATACGTGTACGCGTGGTGGTCGTGGTCGGCCCCTTCGGGGCACGTGATACATATCGTGCATGCGACTCGCTCGACTCTCGCGTCTACGCACGCCTCTTATATCACGGTTCATTAACGTGGTTAATTAGTTTACTGGTACAACCGTAACGCGGACTGTACAACTCGATTCATGTCGCAGCACGTTTCATTGGGAATTTATAGCGGGGGCTTGTGAATAATGTGCCGAGACTGGATTCCGCCGAGATACATTCGGTACCGTTTTCCCGGCTTCTTGTTCGGCCCGCAACAAAAGCCTCTTGCTTGCTACCGCGGCCTCCGCGAACGCTGCAAAAACTTTGTAAACATTTATCGAAACGCGCCGCACAACCGAAATTTATCGTCGGCCTCGCGATCGAGATTCGCGTTCGACCTCTCGCAGCCGGTCGTCGACTTCCGAAACGAATTTTTACGCGTCGGTCTCGCGTCTGGTTTAGTGGCGAACTAACCGCAGAATCGATCACGGTTTCTGATACTCTGGCCAATTAACCTTTACCCTGCGTCCTTAAACCTTAAATCTTGAGTCTCAACGCTTTGCACTCCGAATTATTTTTCAGTTTTTTCAATTATTTTTTCAAGAAGTACAATATTTTCTAAATACCACGATATGTAATTCTTCATTTACCATTAGAGAAACAATCCATATACTAATTATTTTTTACCGATTCTACATAATTATGAATTTTGAATCTTCTTATTTCGAGTCTTTCTTTCTTTTTTTTAAGAAAATATGTTTATCAGCTTATTTTTGTACATTTTATTATATTAATTATTGGTGCCTTAATAAACACAGCTTCAAGATTCACATTATTATTTAATATTGAGATGAATTCTGGTAAGAAATAACGGGGTATGGTTAGTTCTGTAGTAAGTGTGATTTTGTGGAAAATACATGTTCAGGGAATAATCAATACAAACAAGGAACTAAGGATTATATACAAAAACATATGGATCTAACCCATTGTTTACAACCCATGCATATGTTCCTTTATTTCGAGTTTCTGCGAGGTTTTTGAGGGTCGCGACCCACTGCATGGCCGTTTCACGTGCGTCCCCGAAAAATCGTTAGAACCGTTGAGTCCCGTGAAACCGCAGGTCCCGGTCCGTAACCTTGAGTTCCGCGATAGAGTTAAATGGATTTGTTTTTGTGTTCGAATGTTTGACCGACGAAGAAACTGGTTTCGAATTCCAGTCTAACATAACGTTCGGTCCCGCTGCAGGATAGATTTACGGTTTCGTGCGTGGCCTTTGGGTTACGCAATTTGGACAATGTTGGAAGTTTGACGAGGTAACAGTAACCTCGGCGTGACTGTTAGACGGAAGAAACAACGTCGGTGATGTTCGTCGCCGTGTTGTCCAACGCCTGTCTCGGTTGTCCAAGTATTATGGAGGTCAATCACCTTCCTACGGAATATTCGAGCAGAAGGGTTCATTAGACGAGAACAGAGCGCAAGCGCGCGCGCGACCACCGACACGAGTACGCCTTAACGATCTTTAACAATCTTTAAGGGAAACTGGCTGTGCCACCGTACGAATAACATCTGTCAGCGGTCCTCTTCTCTCTAGACTTTCCGTCGCTGCGACTATAAACACCGATGATCCCTTCCGGCGACCGAGGATTTCATTCGATGCAGATTCAAACGGTACTGGCTTGCAATCAACGTTGATATCTTGTTCAATGGCCTGCTCCGTGTAATTGGACGAGCCAACGTCGTTGTCGTTCACAAAAGAAACTCCAAGAAACGTGCTCTAGTAATTACCTGCTAAACGAATCTCCACCACGCGTTTACCTAACCGACGCGATTGTCCGCGAGGGTTTACCTGTCGCTGTAATTACCCTGTCCGACGATCATTTCCATCTCCGACAGGTAATTCCCACAGATTTTCAAGTTTCAGAATTTTATCTATCATAAAAGTTAGCAACGTCTTTGATCGATGATGGCGCCAGGCTTTCATTAATCTTCAACCTTCATCCTTCAACCTTTAATCTTAAACCTTCCAATCTTGAACTCTAAACCTTTAAACATTATACTCTAAATACAAAGCAGACTTCCTTCTTTAAGAAACTGTGAGAATAAATTGATCGAAGATGAAATTTGTTAAATTGAAGAACTAACAGCCATATGCTTTGCATTCTGAAGCTCCGGTATTAAAGTAGGACGTTTGAAGGCGACCGGTATGTATGGCTCTATGTATGAAGATAATACGAGCGTGCCAGAACAGTCAATTGAAATAACAGAAGTGTTAATGTATACGAAAATAAAGTTAAAAGATTGTGGGACGTAATTGGCGAGCACGCGACGAGAAACCGGCGCGGCGTCGAAACGGAAGCAGTAAATCGGATCGAAAGTAAACGGTCTGATACGTTTCGCTCGCGGCGAAAATCGAGATTGAAAAAACGGACGAGCGGAGTGGAGCGAAGCGGAGCTGAAACGAGCGTGCACAGAAGCTTGTCGTAATCCGTGTGTATCTACGCGCGAGCGTGCGTGTGCGAGCGCGCGCACGTACCTAACGATAGGAGGAACGCTACTAACAAAACCTGCCGCGGAAGGTCAGCGACCTCTTCAAACACTTCAAGGCACCGCCTAATGACTGGAATCATCGCGATGGGATCAATTACGGGCTCCGAACAATTAAATCACGACCAGAGGAACCCAATGAAACAATTACCTCCGTCTATTCCGCGGCTCCTGTCCCTCCGACACGACTCCGCTGAAAAAACGTGCCGTTTATTGAATGGGTTCTGTGCACCGAGCTTTTTCAATTGTTCTCGAACGTCGCCTGCGAAACACTCGATTAATTATCGGCGCTCGTCGCGCGCATTATCATACAATGGACGCCCGGTTGTTTGCGTCGAAAATTTCGCTCCTTTCGTTTCGATCCACTCCGGTTTTCGGGAATCTCCTCCGATCGACGTGTATCGTTATTATTTCTCTTGAGAATTAAACTGTTCAACATTGTTTTCAATGTTGATATATTCAAGCAATTTCACAAAAGAATATACATCATGATTAAATTAATTTGATTATCTTCGAATAAATTGTACAAGGATAGACGTTGCTAAAATGTTAAGTTTCTGACGAAATCGATGACGGAGCACGGGAAGAGTGTTTCGTGGAGATTTTTCTAACGGCACCGGCGATTCAATATTTGCTCGTATGATCTTGGAAGGTCTTCTAATGGGCGAGTGGATGTTTCTAGTAAAGGTACGAGGTTGATCCGTACGAAATGAATATTGTATCTTTCAACGCCTGTGCTTTTACCCCTTCGTAAAAACGGCTGGAACATTGAAATTTCACGAAATCCGCTTACGGTTCGTTTCACTTCAATTAATCAATATCAAATTAGATTATCTGAACTTGTGTCTTACTTCCGTCAAATGATTCAGTCATCATTCTATCTGGAGAAAGAGCTTTCCTTTTGCATCTACATTTTTACATTTCGTTGCATCCGGTTAATAATAGGCCAGTTTCTTTTCACTAGTCATCGATAGAAAGATGTAGAAGGTAGACTCCTATTTTTCTTAGTGAGCGTTGAAACGATGCGGCGTTTTTTTTCGCGAGCCGCTGCAAGAGGAGCAGCTTTCTTTCCGGAAAGCCAGAACGGCCGAGAGCGAGAGCAGCCGCCTCGTTCGAGTGTTAATACTAATTTCACTAAGTATCTGGCGCCTAATGAAATGAACGTCGCTCCGCGTTGGCTCCAAGTTGGCCGCGGTCGGGTCACTGACCCGCTAGAGTTTAGACCGCAACCGCCGCCGGTTCAATAGTCATTGGTGTTGCTCGGCCACCGGCAACGGTTGCAGTTAGCTCTCGCATTGTCACGGCCCGACACCGAATCAATCGGACATTTCAGAACAGGATCTGTCGCGTTCTCTTTGTTCGCTTTGTTCGCCTCATTCGCTTTCCGCATCGTCGAAAATCCACGTTTCCTCATCAAATCCACGGTTCTCCACAGATTCCAGTGTCATTCGCTCGCCTTGCAACTTCGCGCACTTAGATCAACAGTATACTTGTCTCAATATTTTTTAAAAAAATTTATTTATAAAGGTCGCATTAACATCTAGGTCATTAGCGACCACTTTGGTATACAATTATAGTAACAATATTTTGTTATTGTCTCAATATTAATAGTAAGCTTATTTATAGTAATTTGGTAGGATATATAAAATGGGATAACTTTAATAGTAGCAGGATCACACGCCTCAACTTTGCCATTTTAATTTCACCAAATTACAACGATTTTCGATGCAATTTTTTAGTCTCCCAGTTGGGAATTAAAAGTGTTAATAAGATTAACAGAATGAAAATTACACGAACACCGAGCTATAATTCATATTCCGCAGTGAAAGAGTCTGAATGAGATTATTCGAAGAAACGGATTTCTCTCTCTGTGTGTGTCTTCGATTATCGTTTCCTGAAACGAATGCCGCGAGATTTGCATTTTGCGGGAAGATCATCTATCTGCAAATCAATCGTTTTCCGATGGCAACACGGTTCCCGCATTCCGATTTATCGGCACGATGTTTTGCTAATATCGGCGACCCGATTCGAGGAGTCGCTGTATCTGCGAAGGCGAAATCGCAATTCAAGATCCGTTGACGAGGCCGCGGGATCGCGAACAAGCCTCGGTGTAAACGGATAATCCGAGGCTCCGGTCTTTAAGCCACGATTACTGTCAGTCGGGAGATTGTTCAGGATATTATTCCATAATTTCTATTCAGGTGAAAATTGATGCGACGTTTCCGTTCGGTCGCCGTGACGCGGCGACGTGCCTCGAGTCACCAACGCGAACAAGGAGATACGAGCTTTCTGTACATTTATCGTACCTGTATTTATAGATCGGTGATAACCATCGGAGACCGAACGAATGAGATTCGATAACGGGCAACGGGAGCGTTTAATGCACGAACTTATGGGGCAGGTCGGCGACCCCGTTGAACACGTAGAAATACACTGTCTAATGCCGTTGCACCATACCCTTCGAACCATGACACGTATCACGGTAAAAAAATAAGGAACAAAATGATTTTGGTGGTACTACGAGAAATTGTAGATTTAATACGTAATTTCGGTTTCTCAAATCATTTTTCTAGCTTCAAAAAGAGTAAAATTGATTTAATCCTTCGCTACATAGTGCATCATATCTGATACAGTTAACAACTCTTTACTATCCTAAGTTATGTTTATTTTTCTGCAAAATGTTCGAATTTTTTGATATATTTCTCCCTTACATAAAACACGAAAATTGATCTTCGATCAATTCTTTTTATCCCAATTTTTAAAAAAAACCATGCAGTGAAGGGTTAACTAGTAATAACATAAATGCGTCCTTCTGTATACTCAACACATTATACACCAGTGATTGTAGTGATAGTGAAATCGAATGATCAAAAACGAAATAGACGAAACAGTAAGGATCGAATACTATTTTATTTACTGGTACGTAACTATAATACCAGATGCCACAAAAGTAATAGATAGTGTCTTTACTCACTCTTCTAGCAAAAACAACTAAAAACGAATGGCTCGTAATTCTTGTTCTATCGTCACAACTTACCCTGGTAACTTTCAGACCAGGTTTCTTCTACACCCTGCATTATTAGAATTGATAATTTGGATCTCTCGGTTCTTTTGGAGGAATCGTTCGGAGGCGAAATCGAATTAGCAGAAGAACGGGTCGAATCGTTGGAAAAACTGATCGAAGTATCGTGAAAGCAGCCTTGCCTCGCTCCGCCTCGTTCTGCCTCGTTCTGCCTCGGTCGGACACGCGACGACGCGACGTGGCAGCGACATCGATCGGAGAACTACTTTCACCAAGGGTGAATGCCTTTCGACTTTATTCTCGCCTTTATCCGCGTCCGCGGCCGTTCAGCAACAGAGAAAGATACACGACTCCGTAATAGAGAGTAGGCGACGCGTCACGGGTCTCTCGATTCGCGAGCTCTTAGAGAACAGCGAAACCTGTTGCTCCTTAATCGCTCGAACTCGGTCGTTGAACGCGCGCCGATTTTTCCACGGACCACTAACACGGAAACACACGGCCGAACGCCTCGATCGATCGTTCGAACCGTCGACTGTGTCTATGCGAATTCATAGACCGACTTATCGAAACAGGAATCGATATCGCCCCGGCTGTGCATACGTAATATTCGTAGGGTTCGATCAGGATTTTTTTAACCCTTTGCAATCTGGCACTCTGCACGATTTTTCTGTGGTTGCTTCTCTACAGCCGAATTTACACTTTTTCATCTCGAACATCGTGGATGACTCTTCCACAACGTATACGAATGTGGATTTCTATGGAAAATAAAATTTGCCTGCTTCAATCGCAAGATACAGGAACCATAATTCATAACTTTGAGGTTAATATTGAATTTTTATATAAAAAAATGTATATATTGATTTTTTATAGGAAATTTAATATTATTCACTCCTACAATTTCAAATTTTCACATGTTTTCAGAAATTATTAAATCCATACGAATATTGAATTGTGATCGACATACCTACACGTTGTGATAATAGATGAGGAAGACGATAAGTAGAAATCGATGATAAATCGACGACAAAGCGTCCGTCATTTACCCGCGACCAACTTTGCATGACACGTTCGGTGCAGTATTCATTATTTTGTATGCATCGATTGCATTCCGATGGAACACATCAATCATATTTCAGCCAATATTCGGAAACATCCAATCGACTAATGTAGAATTATTCTGTCGACTGCTCGTTAACCCATTTGCATCATTAGCGTGAACGTGCGCGCTGTTTTCCTGGTCGCTATCATCAGAGCCTATATTATGTATACGTTATACATATCTATACAAGCGAATGTTTTCTTCTATTATCAAAGTGTGGTAATTTCATTTAGGTAATAACGTGAAATGTTTAAAGCATTAATGGGAAAAAACAGACCAGTACTCGTTAATTTTTTAAACTGCCACTATATATTTTTTTTATTATAGCTATGACTTTGAATCTTAAAATAATGCTGAGAAAAATTGTCTATAAGAATTGAGAATTGCATAAATGTCCTTAGTCTAGTAATGAATGCGAAGTGTTAACCGGAAAGTTTGTTCCGCAACGGTACACAATAGCTGAGTGAGAGAATAGAGACGACAAATGAAGTAGAGGATGCGAAAACAGCGGTTTGCAGAAAGGTAGACGGCAACCGCAATGGTTGCACGGGGTCCCATGGTCATCAACGGCTATTTTCCACGCAAATCCCGTGACTGGGTCGCTCGATTTCGCCGAAAGGCCTCGTCAATCATCCCGGAGTCCCGACTTCCTCGAACGATCATCTTCTCTCTCGATCATCCTATTGAATCGAACCTGTCGAGGCGAAACGGTGTGGGATGCATGGGTCCTCGAGGACCCCTGTACCCCTCTGAAGGTACATCGATAATTAAGCCCCCGGTTGGAGGGAGCAGGTGCGGTTCAGAGAGGATGCAACGAGGAGGAAGACCACGGGGTCCTTTTATCTCGGTCTGTGGGCCCGGTTTTGTGGGAATATAACGGGGAGACAGACGGATGCATGCGGGAGGGGCTCCGGTGCGTGCACACGCGGCTCACACAGAGGATTCGGAGGCTACCTGGATGTGCCTGGACCCCAGTGGTCCGCATTCCAACAGTCAAGGACTCTCTCGAACTAATCCGAGCGTCGGAGGCGCCTCTCTTTTCGCCACGTGCCTCCGTGGCACACAGTGGGCCAGAATCGCAAAAACCTCGACAAGATTCGTGTCTCTGTTAATTATACATTATTAATTGCGAACAGAACGATTTCTCGGGGGCTTTCGAGATCGTGAAATCAAATTCTGGTATTACTTATTTGCTGGTACGAGGAACTGTCTTCGTGAAACTACCCTCAGACGCGGTTCGAGAAATTGTAACTTGTTCAAACAGTGAATGGAATTATAAAAATTAACCTCATCCCTCATTTCTCGAACTGAATCTGTTCCGCGGATAAAATAACAAGTGAAACAGTTACATTAACATTCGAATTAAAAAATAAAAATCACCAAGTCTCGGACTTTACTCGCAAATAACAGAACGGTACAACTTATTTCAGGGAAACTATGTTAAATTGACACAAGGGGCGGATGAGGGTTAATATTTATTTAATGTAACGTATTACATGTAACGGAAACGATGATCAAACAATGACTGACACATGTTCAAACAAACGCTCCTTCATGCACACTCATTTCTTTATTTTCCACTACAAAAATCACTTTATACATTTTTGCCTCTCACTCATTATGTTTCTCGCAAAATAAAAAATCTTTGGGGCCAAATACAAATATGTTCTTTCGACACGTTGAGCGCGGAGGTCGCCGATGACTGGTACTATTAATTTGTTTAAAAATAATTGTCATAAAATTAGCGATAGGTACCGTATCTGTATTTATTCTTGTCCTGAAGTGAACTAGATTAAATTGTAAGGTGCAAATATCATTATCGAGCTACTAATGATAATTAGTTCTGGTCATTCCTAGGAATTAAAAAGGGTTAAACTGAACGTTAAATTGTATGTACCTATATTTTTCTATTAAGTGCATAAAATCCGCAGTCTAATAATGAACTCTTTTTTCCGGATAGCCTTCGCAGCGTGATTTTGTAAGACTCTCTCGCTCGCGAAATTTTACATAACCCTCGCAAAAACTATTCGAGAGACGTTGATTCTCCGCGTTAAAAAGAAAAGAAACATAGGTACCTCGTATCTGCGCATGAATTTTTTAACGGCTTCTTGATTGGCTAGAGTCAATCGCTTTAACGAGCCTTTTCTGTTGCAGGTAAGAACGCCGGATCTCCTCGTCCGCGTGTCCTCGTCGCTGCTAACGAGTAAGTCAACGGTACGCACACACATATGTCATAGTCATGTCGTAGTCATTCTCTTTTTTAAATGTTGCGGGAATTAACTGTTGCCCGCGAGACCAGCGAGTATCGTGTACGGGGCCTTGATTTCACGCGGGATTTTTGTGGATGTCTCTTCTCGGATATGAGAGAGGGAGAGACAGAGAGAGAGAGAGAAGCGTTTTATCGCTTCCTCCGGGCCAGTAGTTTGCCGAAGCATTTACCGGCACCTAGAACGTCAATTTGTAACGTCGCCCGAGCTGCGCCCGAGTCGTAAATAATGCCGATCCGCGGCGACTGGTATTTATTTTTACGCTGGATCTCCCGTTGATCGAGCCAGACGAATCGAGATCCTACGGATGATCGAGACACACGGCCGCGATCGAGACCAACAGCCTCGTGATCGGCTGGTTAACGATCCAGCCGCCTGCGACGCTGGATCGTTGACGTAGGATCTATATTCGAGCCTCTAATAGCGATCGCTTCTAGCTCGTAAATCAGAGAATTATGAAAAAATACGGTGCGCGGCAGAAATGAATCAATGCTGCTCTCGATGGTTTCAGAAAAAAACTACGGGGTCTCTCGTGACCCGCACTCTGCATATCTCGATTGTCCAGATAGTTTGTTCCTGCGGATAAAAAATTTCAGAATCGTGACTTATTTAACAATTTTAAAAAAGAATTATTTACACGTTAGCTAGTAAAATAATCCTGATTCGCACTAATTTTATGCACATCTTGGTTTTAGATGATTAGGTTGTCCAGAATGATTGTTCCTGCGGATAAAACATTTCAGAATCGCGACTTACGTTTTTCCTTCGCAATTGCGACGATAAATAACAATTTTAAAAAATAATTATTTACACGTTAGCTAGTAAACTAATCCTTCTAACATCTAAAAAAAACATTTTTGACATTTCCAAAAGTGGTACGAATACTTCGTACATCCGCTGTATAGTAAAACGTTTCTTCGTCATCGATCTCGGAGATCCAGCGATCGAATCGCTCGAGGGAACGGATCGAGTCGCGATCCCGGCGCCGCGAACGGTAAATGAATGAAAATGCCGGATCGCCGTTCATAATGAATCAGCTATTCGCGAATCTAGTATGCAGAACGGGTCAATAAATACCGTTCAAGGTCGAGCGTTTACAGCCGCGGTCTCGGGAACACCACCAGGTGCCTCGGAGCCTCGGCGTCGTCTGTGCGTTTTGACTCGCGAAATTTACCGGAATCGTCTCTCCTCTCTTTCTCTCTGTGCGTTCTCCTTCTCCCTCTCGCGGGCGCAAATCCTCTTGGAAGCAACAGAAGAACGAAACACGAAAGAAAAATAAAAGGAACGGAACGAATCTCGTAGTCCGCGCATCCCGCATAAAAAGACTCCTCGGGGGCAAGGCATCTCGCGAGTCTTCGAAATAAATTTTGATTTACGCCAACCTTCGGTTTCCGAGGCTCGCGAGCCGATCGGAAGAAATCCATTTTTGTCTCTGGGCCTGCTACGGCCGGATTAATGGCTCAAACAAATGGTTGCGCGGTTTGCGCACCGCGCTTTGAAGTTCGCTCGTTTTGTTGGACACGAAAAATACCAATGAAAAATGCACGTCAAACATTCGCGAATTTTTCTTATATCCTGAAATCTACGATGGAACGTCTTAGCTGAATTAATTTGAGAAGTGTGACTGTACAGACAATAGAAACAGTCATTTATATTATTATTTATTATCGACTTGTCCTTCAATCCAGTTATCAAACGCACAAATGAATTCGTAGCTGTTTCTTCACAAATTTATTGTTCATTTACGGACAATGAAAATACGTCCAACATCCATACATTTACTCCATCCATATTCTGAATCTGTACAAGTATGGCTGTCGCCCTGATTGAAACAAATAAGGAAACATTGAGGAATAACAGAATGGCGAGTCTTGCGATAAAGATCAACTCGATCCTTGATCCCGAGGTGCTCAGGAAGGCCCGTTAGAGTATTTATCGTCGTTAGCGACAAGTATCGAGGCAAGGCAGTGGGTCCGAAGATCAGGACACGAGAAAATCGCGGCCCGGGTCGGACATGCGACGATAAAACCGAAAGTGGCGTGACGTGGGCCCGTGGTCCCCCTTTTGCCGGGGCCTCCTTCGTCCCCCTCTGCCTTCTTCTCTGCCCCCTTGGTTCACGGGCTCGTTCTCTCGCAGTGCGTTCGTCCGTTTATGCTCTCGCCAAGGTTGTGTTCCGTGTGTGACCATGCCCAAAGCCATGTCGTATATATGCAAAGCAAATGCAAGGTCGGCCGCGCGTGTCTCTCTCGCGTCTGTCTGTTGGTTGTGGTGTGGCTCGTTGCACGCACACACCAGTATCATCGGCGTCCCTGTAACCAGGCAATGACGTGGCCCGAAACGGTGCCGAAACGTAAAAATCACCGGAACGCCGCGAAATCGCGAGACTGATCCTTCAAGTTCCAACGATTTGACCACATCTTTGCAACGTGGTTCTTCTTCTTTCAAACGCAAATGGAAATCGTGTCTCTTCTAATGGTTCCTCCAAGTTCCTTCCTTCTAGAAGCTGTGAAACCTGAGTCGTTATCATCCCTGCGTTTTTAGCCTTCGAACTTTCTCTTTCCTCTGCAAGATTTTCTTCAAGGTCCTGTCCCAGCCTGGACAATGTCCGTTTTGCACATCTGGTGATCAGAGTCGTACAGAACAGGTGTGATGAACGCTAAAAGGTTGAAACTACCAATTTCGTTAGTAAATGCTGTTTGTTAAATGTTACAATCTATTTTATTGTTACGTTTGTATGTTTAACGTCGCTTTAAGAGCAGAGGTCATTACTTGAGAACTGTGGTAAGAACTGAATGTGGTAATTTCATTTAGGTAACAACGTGAAATGTTTAAATCATTAATGGGAAAAACAGACCAGTACTTGTTAACTTTTTAAAGTGCCACTATATATTTTTTTTATTTTTTTTTATTGAAATAGTTTTCACCTGCTAGATTGGCGGAGGGTGAAAAATTGTCTATGAGAATTGAGAATTGCATAAACGTCCTTAATCTACTAATGAATGTGAAGTGTTAACCGGAAAATTTGTGACAGCGTAACTGTAAAAAATTGCTTAACAGAGATGAAGATTCCCTTGCAGATTTTCTCCTTCACGGATTTCCCAGTAATCCCCAGTTTCTTCCGTCCGCAGTGATTTCCGTCGAAGTCGTTTCGAACATCGACGAAATGTTTTCTCAGTTTCTCGAGGCGGCGTTGCACACGGTTTTTACGAGCCGCGGATAACGATATTTTTCGGCAATCGTTCAGAGCCTTCCCGCGAAGGTTAGACGTAAAGGAGAAAAAGAACGAAGAGGAGACGAGAAGAGTCAAGGGGTGGGAGAAAAAACGAACGGTGTTTTAAACGACCGGGCACGAACAATGCGAAACAGTGCTCGACCACGCACACCTGATACGCTATCGACACGGTGCGAACCACTAGATAACTCAATGTGAAGGCTGACTGTGACAGCGGAACACTGAACGCTACTCGCAAACCGTGTTATTTTCTTGCACGAATCCTCGATGCAGTTGTGCAGAATCACTGTCGAATTAATCCGAGAATTCTAGTTACTAGTACACCTACCAATTTTCCCTATAAATGCGGTGAATCCGTAGTCCGCTGCTCTTTCAATCGTCTCGCAGTGCATATACCCCTAGTAGCACAAAAGCGATTAAATCTTTTTTTAGTATTCGAATGTACTACAATATTTATTTTATATTAAGTACCAATTTTTTATTTTTAAATATGCCAAAAATATCTATTTCATGCTACGAGAAAAATATTTTTTTCTAACTTTTTCTTCTTTTTAATTGAATGTTATTTAAATATTGCATTTATATTTTTCAAATATTGATTTCACATTCTTTGTAATATTTATAATTTTTAAATATTTAGTTTATATTTTCTAAACATTCAATTCACATTTCTCTAACATACCTACAATAGTTGAATCCAATATTGATCTCATATGAAAAAGTGTGGCTGAAAAAATATTTTTCCAATATTTGAAGAAGATATTTATCCAATATTTCTGTGCTAGGATCGCGGCCAACGCGTTCTCAAAGACCGCAGTGCGTCCCATGAAAACTGCGCGATGGAATCCACGGAATCCCGTCTCCCATCTCGAAGATAGCGCAGCGCGCGGCGATACGAGCGCAGTGCAATTACCGGGACGCGATCTTGAATTATGCCACCCCCGTAACTCGCGGCTTTAAATAGCCGATTTACACCGATTAACCGGCTAACGTTCGCTACCAGTGTCACTCGTTGCCTTCTCAAACAGAGCTGTGCCGATCCGAGTGGAATCACAACGGTGATTATTCCAGGACTTCTTATTGACACCTTCATTTTTTAAAAATGGAACCACTGTTTTTTTAAATACCTATAATTAGAGCCCCTTTTATTGCGAATTCAGTGACTATAATTATTCGAGATCATTCAAGGCCGTGGACAGGGAAAATATATAAGATTTAAAATATGAAAGCAGTGATTCAAGGTAGTCTGCAACTAATCGAACAAAATGTACACATAACAGTTCATTAAGATTAGCGGAAAATACATATGTAAAATATTGACGAGGGATGGATTTAGGGTTAAAAATTGAGGTGGGACAGTGTAGGGGTGGTTTGTTTGCTGGCGCCGCGCCGTGGGACTCTGGATGCAAGGTTGAGGGATGCAAGGAGGTGCAGGTTGCGACGCCGCCGCGCCGAATTCGGTGAATCAGTGGCCGGAATTTCGGCGTTGCAGACGGGTGCCGACCTCTCGACAAGACCGAAAGTGAGAATTTTAGCGCCTGCCAAGGCTGCAGCCGAAACTCCGTTGCCTCGGATAAACACACTGGCCGGCTGGCCGGCTCGTCATTGACATTCGAACACGCAACAGAACGGGCACACATCGTGTCCTGTATCGTGTCGAGAGGATATGCAAGAGTCCGAGGATCAGGACGAAGAGTAGGAGGAGTGGGGATGGAGGATCAGCAGGAAAGGAACAAAGGGAAAGGAGGAAAGGAGGAGGGAAGCAAAGGTCGTTTTGGCCTGGACGGAACACGGAGGATCGGGAAGGAGGACCCGAGAACGAGAGAGGGAGTATGTTGGTCGATTTGCGACCTTGAGGGGAAAAAGTGGCGAAACGAAGGATTCCTCGTCTCGGGATCACTCGCGATTTTTTTCGCGGAACGGAGAAACAGATAAGACCACGGGGAACGGACACCCTGTCAGGTGGGAGAGAGAGAGAGAGAGAGAGAGAGAGAGGAGAGAGAGCCAGAGTTCTGGGTCTCTCTCCTCTCCCTTGTTTTTTTCGGCCGTGTCGGTGCACACCGCTCGAGAATAAGCATCGTAAAGATCGAAATTGCTTCTCGGAACGTACCGGCCCCGCCAGATGAATCTCTTAAAATATACCCGAAATTCCACGTCCGTCCAATATTTGCGCGGACGCGCGTCGACCCGCAGGATACGCGGCCGCGAGCTGCAGACGACGCTGCAACGACGCCCAGCGTCGCCCACCGTCGCTCAACGTCGATCGCGGGCCATGTGGACCAGCCTTTCTATTGTTGGACTTCGTCACTCTTCCATGTACCTGTTATGTTCTCCAACCGATATGCTCCTTTAAACACTGGAACCTTGAAACATCTAGCATTAGAGTTGTTCACACCCTCTTCGGACTGTTCGTTTACCTGCAGGATAGATTTTGGTGCGGTGATCGTCCTTCAATTTTCTTAAGTGTTATCGCTACGGAAATTAATTTGAAATTATTGAAAAGAACCGCAACGTTCATATTTTCAATACTTACCACTGTATCGCCTTCATCCCCTCTCTTTCTTCATTTACTTCTTCGTCGAAGGGACGAGTTCGATATTTACTCCTACGTAAACGCTCTTGAAAGATCCTCCTTACCTGTAAGGACATTCGTTTAACGGTAAAGTCTTTATTAAAGCGATTTAATTGGACTGTAGAACCAAAGAGGAAGATTGAAGATGAGCTTCTCGAAACTTCACTAAAAACAATTCTCGAAGGACGTCTCTCGCGAAGGAGATTGCAATTAACAATTTCCTCCAGGCATTTTACGCAAACTAAGGACTTCATCGTACCGTTTATATCACGATTTCCATGATTTTTAACAACGTCAACTAAGACGATTTCGATTTAAAAAAATTTTTATTTTAAAATTACTAACGATTTTAATAAGCTGAATTTTTTCGACTATTTCACTTATTTTTTCTTTATATATTTGTAATACATAACTCTCAATTATTTTGTCTTTACTTTCAATGCATAACAAACTATATTCCAATAGCTCAGAGAGAACCAAAATTTTTCATCTCACGCGAGGTTTGAAAAATCGTATTTTGTCCAAGTTTTCGAGGCAAATACTCCACTGTGCGTCGTCCGGTGCAATTGGTCGCGTACAGATAATTAGTGAGTAGCCGGTAACTACTTTAACAAACGTGTCAAAGGAACGGTCGACTTGATATCGGGACAAAGACGAATGAACTGTTATTGATGGCACTTGACGCGCCAGTCGGCGAACCCCTTCTGCCACCTCGCGTTTTAGATCCCATTGCCTCCGTCAGAGTAAAATTATCAATGCGTCACCGATGCTTCACGGAATCGGTGAATCGCGATCCCGCGGCTCTTGCGATTCGCGCGACGCGACGCTTCGTTTGTCTTCCACACTTTTTTTTGTCTCTCCCATCAAAATCATCTTCTTCCACTTCTTCTTCTTCTTCTACTTCAGTTCTTCGCGCGAAGTGGAGATCGATCGGTTCTCGGGACAGAGACGGATGATCCTCGGCCAGACTTTGATTTCTGCGAAGATTTCGAAGGTCTTCGGGGATCTTCGGGCCTGAAGATCCATCCGAAAGGATCGATCCATCGACGAACGGTTTCGTACTTCTTCTCGCAATGAATCACCTTATACAGCAGTTAATCTGTTCGAACGAGAAACACGTTTGGCGATGCTTGAAAAATCGTGGGATCGGTTCAAACTGGTTGTAGTAATGCGCAACTATAGTATTATCTGAATGCTCGATGCAAAATTCGAACGGTCTTAATATCTTCCTCGAAGCGAGACGGTTTAACGAGTCTGTTAAAATAAGCGACGCGACGGATATTTAATTCGTAATAAACACGTCCAGACGTTGAATCGTCTGAGATCCTACGGGGTCAGATGCTCTTCAACTAGGTTTCGACTGTTGCAAACATTTGGAAGATCTTGAAAAATCTTGAAACGAAAGAATTTATTTAAATACGAGTTCTAATATTTCTAATTTACGATTATATAAAAATTATACGAAAAAATTGTTAAATATTTGGATAGACGCAATTCTTGTTATCAATCAGTTAGGGAACAAGAATAAAGAAAGAAACTGGTCGGTATAGTGATATAGCTTTGCTCACCGTATTTCATCCGAAAATCCAGCGAAATTCGACCGATTGCGAAAACAATCGAAAGCTGCAACATGGCTGGCGACCTACCTCAACGTCTCGATAAAATAAAATGTTAATTATCTTCGTCGAAGCGAGGCGTCCGAGGCGGTTCAACGAGTTCATTAAAATAAGCGACGCGACGGATATTTAATTCGTAATAAATACGTCCGGACGATGATTCGTTTAAGAGATCCTATGGGGTCCCGGGGACCCAGCTGTGAGAGATCTCTCTCCGCTCGAAGCCGTCCGCGTCCGAAGCTATGCCAATATCGCCGATACTATTCTATTTCTGAAGCTCCGAACAACGCAGGCATTTTAAAATAACAATGCCGGCTACACTCCAGCCCGTGCACAAGATTTCGCGTTGCAACGACCGCTTGTAGATCGTCGGATACCGGGAAACAAAGAGATATCGCCGCTGAATCGCGAGGATCACGCGCTTGGCCCAAGATGGCCGCTTCTGCACATCCTTTTGCAGATGATCTGCATCTCCTGTATCCTGGCAGTGGAGGTTTTTCAAAAAACTTTCATTTCGTACTAATTACAATTGCGTGAGTTATTTTACGAATAGAAAATTTCTTATGATCAATTTCTTTTTACGCATTTACGACATAAATGGGTACTTACGATTTAAAACAGTGGGCATATTAAAAATATTTAAGACCACTTAATATGATAATTAAAAGAAGAAAGAAATTTTTATTTGGCTCCTGTCTCTTCGAACATGATCTTTCTCCAGTCTTCTTCTTTCGAAAATCACGATAGGAGCCCCGAGAGTGTCGCGTTGGGCAACATGCATACCAGTCGGTTGGTGCTCTCCGGTTCATGTTTTTGCATCGGTTGCACCGAGCTTGGACCCTGATTCGTGCATCGATTTAAAAATAGGCCCGTTTATTGTTGGACTTCCCGCTGGCTACTTGTTTCGCGTCGTCGCGTTCGCTGGAACTGTCTTCTTTTTTCTTTCTTTTTTTCTTGCTGGATTCAAAATGCACTTTCAGCTTCCAATTAACACGTTGTACAGCACGGTGGTCGTCGGTGATCGACGCTATACAATTAAAAACGTTTCTCATCAAATGAATTGAATTTCACTGTTGACTATTTCCAATCTTTCGTCACTGAACTTTTCAGTCCAGCTAGCTGTCAGTGTTCGAAACAATGTGCGTCGTAGTAAACCAAACTTACGTCGCCCTTTATGGCAGTCGGGGAACGATTAAACCCGAGACACTCTTCGGTTAGCATCGAAAGCGACTGCTTACCAGTAATTATTTGATGACGACTTACAATAGCCAGACGCGGCGTACATGACGTATCATTCCGATATAGCGGCACAATCATCGTCCTTAATTGCCTAATTATCCGTTTACCCTTATCTGATCGAAGGGAAGTTATTCCTTTCAAAAATTTTGACGATACCTTTATAAGTAAAATAATTCAGCAGAGGAAAGATATTGGTCTCCGAATATTATTAAAAATTTTATAAAAGTGTCTTTCAACACTTTCGGTAAAAACAGTGTTAAATAAATTGGTGTCAATGCAGTGTAAATTACAAATAGACAGCATATTTTATGCATTTCTAACAAAAGTGAGAAGATGTATTTTAAAACAGTGAAAACATCGGAAGAATTTGAATATACTGTTACATCAATTTCAACCTAATTTCTACCCAAGTTTTACGCAATTCTGGTAATAAAATGGATAAAAAGATCCGCTGTCTATTTATAAATGATCGTATTTCGGATGAGGATATTCTGGCAATGATACGGTGTTCGGCGCGAGGGAACAGCGTTTGTTTTCTGTGTCGCGGACGTCGAGATCGTTCTCCTCTCCCTTGGTCTGTCTCTGTGTCCGCGACGGAGGCGGCTCTCTCTCCGGGAGGGCGAAATTAACTGCATGCAAGTGCCCTAAACGAGCTATTACCATTGCCAGGACGTTTTACATGGGAGGTGGTGATTACACGGCCGCGAGAGAGTCAACGACGCCGGGGTTCTCTCTCTCTCTCTTTCCCCTAGTCTGCCCGCGCGGTCCATGATCGTGTACACGGGTCTCGGCGATCGCGCGTATCCACGTACACATCGTCCGTACACATAGAACGAGCACTCAATTATGCTCGACCAGTTGTTCGACGTGTGCATGCACGTTCATTCGTCTCCAGGGGTCCGGATGTTCCGCTCGTCTCCTCCTTTCTCGTCCTAGCTGGCTCCTCGTCGCTCATTCACTCAAGCTACTTTGCTTTTCCCTCTCTCTTCCCGTTCCTGCCATTTTCTCTCCCTTCCTCTCTAGTTTACCTATTGCTTGGGGGAACAGAAACAGAGAGAGAGAGAGAGACAGAGAGAGAGAAAGAGTCAGTGACGAAGAATTAATTGCGCCGGAGTCCTTGGCGCTCCTCACGGACGCAACGTGGGCCGATCCTCTTTGTTCGCCTGGACGTGCTTCCCGTATCAGCATGCGTGCTGCGTCGAGACGCGTGTGGGTTAGGTCCAACGGGTGCAGGAATGCGCACACCAACGACCCGCCCGTTATCGACGGCTATCGTGCAGGATCGAGGAGGATCCTGGCGCCAGGACCTGCCCCAGGAACTGCTAAGGGGGTTGGTGTATTGGATTCTCGGGGGTTGCTCGTCTGATGGATCACCGACGGCTAATTTTATTCCCTCACCGATCGTTGCGAGGTCTTAACACCTTTCCCCTCTGATTTATTGGACGATCGTAACATCTTCATCGTTGAATACCTCCCAGAAGAACGAGAGAGTGTGTACGCGATCAAATTGTTAGAACCACTCGCGTAAGTTTACAATTTTAGGTGAGAACAATCTTTGTAATCTCGAAGGGAAAGCAATTAAATAATACAACATGGGATTTATAATCTTTTTGCATAATTTTATTATAGTATATTAATATATAGTATTTAATTATAGTATTTTATTATATATTATTTATATAGTATTTTAATTTTATTCATCAGTTGGTTACAACAATGCGTTATAGTTTAAACTGATTGCAGTTAATGCTCCCTTGATTCGCGTGATTTATTTGAAGACCCCCGGATATACAATGCGAACAACGGTCTCGATGAAATGAATTTTCCGCAAGCACAAGACCCTACAGATTTTCTATGCTTGTACGAGAAACTAGTAATTGATTCTGAACTTTGAACAACGGGGAAACCCGGCGATTTAATTGTTCGCGAGAAAGGTAGAGGAGGTAAAAAGAATTAGAGAACAATTCCGCGGCTCATTGAAAGCATCACGACCAGGTTGGAATTTAAACGTCGCCGTATTCCGCAAAAGGCGTCTCGTCGAGCCACGAGTGCTCCGCGGCCAATTTCTCGGCTTTCCTGGCGTCGCGAGCCATAATCATCGTTCTCCAGTCTCATTTCCAGAGCAAGGAAAATCCTGTCTGGCCACTGCACTCCGTTTTCCGTTTGACTCGGCGCAAGGACGCTCGCTGGGATCCGCCTACGCCCCAAGGACCAGCGAGTTGAGAAACTACGCTTCCGACCGAGGCTGAGAATAACGCGAAATGCTAATTAAAAAGTACCTGCGAAATGTTAAACGTTCCACGAAGTGGTCGCGATTGAAACCAGCCCTTTTGATTCGCGATATCAATTTTTTCGTATCGGTGCAGTGCAAGGTCCTTCTCTACTAAGTTATTAATATATTGTGGGAAATTTATGCAAAATAAAAAATGTTTGCATTGCTTGCAGGACACAGGAGCCAAATAAAAATAATATTCTTCGTTTACTTATCATATTTAACAATTTTCAGCATGGTTTCGTGAAAATCAATAAGTATCGAGGCGAGATCCTCTATCGATCTTCTCTCCTTAATCTTACTTGTTCTGTTCGCGTACGCCGGGAGTGCGCAAACATTCTCGGTGCGCTTATCGTTCGCTCGAAATAAACTTATTTGTTTCTTTCGGCGCGGCGGCGGTGCACTTTACACTTTGCACAGTCGTCTGCGATAAATGCCCGTCCGATTCAGGAAAAAAAGCGGGAGCCAAATAATTATAACGCGTTTATCAATTGCACACTAGCCATTTTCCCCGTGTTTTCGACTGGAAGTCGAGTAAAAATAATCGGTCGTGTATTGTTCGCTCCTCTCTGACAAAATCAAGTAGTAATAACAGATTATCGTATATTATCTCTTAATATTATATATTAAACATCTATTATCTCATTGAGTCATAATATAAAATTTCTATTCGATAACAACGGAAAATATCAGCCAAGCTTACAGTATCAATAAAATATTAAAATATGTAGGTGTTGTAATTAACTAAAATATATTAAGTTCAATAATAGAACATAATGTAGCAATGATAGAACACGTGTTATCTGTCAAGAGGAAAAAGAATGATCGATAATAGAAGATATAGATAAATAATTCACGAAGGGTTGATCTTTCGCGTACGTACCGGGTGTCCCAGAAGGAATCGGCGTTTCTACTGGGAATGGGTGTGTGTTTCGCAGGCCAGCCCACCGCGGGTAACTCTCCGAAACGAATTTAAGAGACGGGGAAAGGGTAAAAAACGAGGTGGAAGAGAAATTGAATAAAAGGGCGGGCATTCTTCGGCGAGCGTTGCACGATGCCGCACAATGCCGGCCGAGATAGTCTGATGAGGTTATTTGTTACATTGTTCGGGTATAATGGGGAGGGCCCTGCAGCCCGAGATCCCTCTCCCGAGATGCTCCCGGAGATCCTGGATCCCCGGTCCTCTCGATCCCGGAGTCTTTGATGATCCTCCGCTCGCGTCGATTTTTCGCTCTCGTAACGGAGCAACACCGAGGCGAATTCGTTTCACTTCGGGATATAAATCGTCCCGGGGAAAGTTTCGGGTAGCGAGGCGAGGCAGGACGAGGCCGAGGCAAGCTCGCGATGATGATGGGATGATGCAGGTAGCTTGGGGGATCGGTCCCCGCCACGGGTGTGGCACACTTAAGGCCCACGTTCGCCACGGGGAACCGATAGGACACGCGATTTTTGCTACTTTCCGACCGAAAGTTCCTGTCCGATGACTCGTTTACAGGGTTCAAGCCTCTCTACGGGGTGATTCGTAATTAAGAACTGAACAAAACCGATCGTACCTACTCCAACGTCCACCCTGGTTCAACCCCTTCCGAGCGTACACTTGTCTTTTTAATTGAAGCTCTATATCAATAATGATTAATATTATTAATGATCGAACCTTGCACCGAAATCACAAGTTTAATTTTTATTACATTTTATAATAATGGTTATAAATGCAAAACTTTCAACACAGTATTCAAGACATTTCAATATATTAGAATATCCTGATCCACGACGGGTAAAATAAGGAACAACCTCTAACAACCTGGTGAATAAAAGTTGCACCATGAACCATATAGGGTTAGTTTTTCTCTACACAAAAATACACTTTAAAATTGTGTTTTGTCGATTATTGTAGTAGGATATCAGGTCCAAGAAGGTTGTTCGTAAAAATTGTCTGGCAATTTTCTCTAATTCGAAACAATGCAAAGCTAGATATTTATGGAAAGAAAGATCGACAACGTTCTGAACAACGATGGTAGGAATCCAGGGTGCGCAAAACGCCCACGCAGCCTCTGGCAGCGTTATCCGAGCGAGATCCGTCCCCCGTGCTCTCGCTGGCGTTTTGTCAGCGATCGCGGCTGTAGCCCTCTCGAATCTCGAGTTTATCGGCGAATCGGAGGTGCGAGTTCTCGCGGGGTGGTTCTCCCTTTGCCAACGAATATTCCCTCGGCTCTCTTTCTCTCTTCCCCTTCTGTTCTCTTTGTCTCTCTCTCTCTCGCTCTTCCTCACCCCCCGTTTTTCGTGTTTTTACGATGCTCATTATGCGTCCTCGTCGCCTATCCGATCGACTAACAACGTTTTACAACCGTGCCGTCTTCTTTTTATGCTCCGGCCGGGACACGACGTTTAAGGCCGGCCAGCCTATCGGCTATCGAATAAAAGTTGCTCCGAGGCGACGCGAATCATAGATATGTACCTTCCCTCCTCTCTTGTTCGTTCCTTTTGTCTTTCGAAGAGCGGTTCTCGCTACTTCCCCCGCGATTTCTTCACCTCTCTCTCTCTCTTTCTCTATTTGTCTCTTTCTTCCCGGCGGATCATGTTACGCCGGAGAGAGGCTCTCTCGCTCGTTTCGTCGTTTCCCTAGGAATCCTCGATATCGAGCAGCCGAGTTTCATGGTTTCTCTTCGACGATGTTCAACCCTTTCGCGATCGTCAAAGCTTTTTTATTGGCTATGCTTCACTACAATGGCTCGATGGTAACCCTTTGCCTCGCATTATTCCCTATGTGGAACAGGAATTTATTTATTTCACTGTCGTTCACGCCCCCCGTTCATCGTATATTGAGATTCCCAAAATTGATCCTGCTAACTTCCATGTTCTTGCACTAATGTTTGAAACAATGTTTAACCCACTATCAATGAAATTGATAAAAATTCAAGTGCAGTCGAATCTTTTACATTTATAGGATAATTGATTAAATGAAATTTAAGATTGTTCGAAAACTTTAAAAATCGAAGATGTCAATATATAATTTCTTCTCTATTGAAATCATTAAGGGAATGGATGATAATCAATTTGGTTACTATCTCTTGGATCGATGCAGGCGATTTTTATTTTGCATAAAGATCCGCAGTCTAACGATCAACTTCATGAAATTGATTTTTCTTGGAAAACTCTTGGAATGGAAATATTCTAAGCCAGAAGAAACGTCGTGAAATGAAAACAGCTTCGAGTGCAAAGTGTTGAAATCTGACTCTGCGTGGTAGATTTTCGAGCGGATTGATTTTGGATCGGCCTGTACGCAGGATGACCTGTGCCCGATGCGATCTCGTCTACGATCCTTTCATCAGCCTTGCAAGAGGAGACACGAATCCCGCGCGGTGTTTCGCAACGCATTTGCCGCATTAAAACCGATCCCAGTCCCGCCATTAACACTTATCTCATCGAATCGGCGCGAAACAATGACGAAAAGGAAAACGAACAGCAGCTCGGTGGAACGCCGCGCCGCGCGGTATTTCCATCGATGACGACAGCCGATGCGTGTCGCCGCGTAGAAACACTTCCGCGGGGATCCATCTTCGTTGATCCTCCTCTTCGTTCGCAACGTTGCACCGCGAGTGCAGCTCGCTGAAACAGTCGCAACATTTTCTTGGAACAACGAATCGTAAGGAATTTATTATAACATTTTCTTGCTTTCAAATTCTACAAATGCGAAATATCGCAGCAAGTAACAGATCATCTTCGAACTTGAATAATTTTAAACAGACTAACAATAATTATATAAATATATATATAAAAAAACTTTTTAAAAACCATGTTTATATTAAAATGCACTATACAGGAGAAAATAATTTTTTTTTAAGATATTAGTGACTATAAATAAAAGTGCAGAGCGCTAAACTATATTAACGTAATCTTCGTGGGCGCTCCTAAAAAAATTATTTTCTCCTTTTTAGTACATTTTAATATACGCGTGGTTTTTAAAAAGTTTTTTATATATATTTTTTTATTTTCTACTTTATAGTCTTTACTACTTTATAGTATTTTTTTATCTCCTAAACGCACAGTTTTTAAAAACTATTTTTTTTTAAATATTGCATTACAATCCAATTCTGAGCTATGTTTAAAGTTTCAAGTCTCCAGCTCATCGGGAAGTGGTTTAAAATTCGATTACAATATTTGATGATGTAAACAACACGGCAAGCTAATATAAGCGTGGTAATAAGCGTGGTGAAAAATAGTTTTGGCTAACTTTCCGGGGTAAACAGTCCACTGTACGATGTAACGAAACGAGGAAAACTCGTTCCCGGAAGTTCCTCTGGGTTTTCGAGTCGTGCGTCGCGTCGGTTCAAATACGGAGCTGGATGCAAATCGGTGCAGGTAACGAGTTGCCTCGTCATCCTCGATGAACAGGTTGGGAGAGATTTCTCTTTTCGAAGTATAGATCACCGTTTCCTGGAACCCGGATCACCAATAGTAGACCGTTGCCAGACAGTCGTTATTCGAAGGGCAATGGTTTCTAATTACCTGGCGGATTCTCGAGGGCGCGCCACGCCGGTAGTAGCCGGGTTCACGTTACCGTTACCAAGGTACTTTTTCAAGTACCGTTTTTCGGGATCTACCTGGACATCGGCCGCCAACCGGCTACGCCGAAGGATGGACGAAAAGGCGGATCGATAACCTCGATCTTTTGTACCGTTCTAGGGTTAACGAAAGCACATCTTGCTAAATCCCTCGCCACACTCGCACCAATCCACCACCAAAGAACACACAAATGCCGATGAAATTTCGAAAATTTATAATAGTTTATCAAAAACATTTGGTAAACTGTTTTATTATCAGATATCCAGGTTTAGGGGATGAAGTCACTCTTCAAAGTGGAGGAAAGATACGGAAAGGAATAGTGACGCTTCTGAAGCTTGAAGCTTCTATTTATGACCAGATTCTCGATCTTGGAAAATTGACTCATCTTTTACGACAGCGTACGTCACAAAAGCGCATACATTTTTTAACAGAAACGAGATTAGAATGGTAGGAGGGAAAATTTCCCAACGTAATTTTATTCCACGGACATGAACCGATTTTCCGGCGATTATTCTCGGTGACTGACGTGGCACGGAATCTTGTTGATGCTGTATCGTTGGATTCCATAAACGGTGAATAATGCACCGGATGGCTAGATAAACAGTGTCACCGGGTGTTAAACGGAACACGCGACGGTTCCGAGCGCATCGTCGACGAAATTTTTTGAAATTTCATACTGCAATCGGTCGAAGCTCGGATACCTCGTGACGTTTGAGTACTCGCCACCAGGGAGAAGTGGGTCAGACGTGTCCACCGCGGAGGAATGTCAAAAATCAGCATTCGCAATTCGAGCGCGACCGTTACACAGCTCCGATTCATTAGATTACGCGCATCGTCGCGAAATTGTTTTGCAACAGACCGCGTTTTCGCGTTTTCAGCACGAGACACATGGAGAACTGGGCCAGTCGTCTGTCGCGAATCACTTTTTCGACGACTTTTTTATCAGTTCGAATTTCTGCAAACGAAAGGACTCCATTTTTCGAATCGATACCGGACAGAAGACTCGTCAGCTTCTGACGTCACTCGCGTCACTTAATAATTTATTAATAGACCGTGCATTTTTATACGCAACAAATATTTTCTGCATCAACTGCAAGACACGATAATCATTTAGAATTAGAAGGGTTACGTATAATTGGCTGGTATTTATTCGGAACGCGATAAGACACTGCCCTAATTTTATAGTAATTAATTGATCCGGTGGAGAACGCGATGCGGAGCGACCTTGAAGCTCGCAACGATATCTCGCGGGCCTATTTGCATTGGTGACAGCGGACTGTCAGCGAAAGAACCACTTCCGCGGGCCAGGAAAGATTCATCTTCATTGATCCGAGGGCTGTCAGCCGAGCTTCTATCAGTGGGTTCGCGGACTCATTGCGGCCGGTCTCGCGGCGAGCGAGTTATTCGTGGCTGGCGGCGATTTTCTGCCGACAAACACTGCCGCAGCATTCCCAAGTCAGAATGATAGTACAAAGAACTTTCCGAAAGTTTCGAAAACAAAACTTATCCGAAATGTCCAAATTTTTGTTAGCCCTCGTCCACTTTCGTAGCTACCAACGTTTATTTACGCAGCAATCTTCATTTTATAACACTAAACCTCTACCGAGCATGAAAAGTGAGTGGCATGTAAACATTTGGCTGTCTTATTCCGACCACAGAGGCGCTTTAAACAATGATACCTTTTTTCGATGGAAAACGATGGAAGTGATATTCGCACAGGCAAAAGTTGTTGAAAACATGCCACTTTAAAATAAGGTGAGTCTCGTTGAGACTGAAAAGATACTCATTGTCAATTATATAAAATAATCAGGATTCTCCTTAGTCAATTGAATATTAATTTTCTAAAGTATGAGAAACTTACTACTGATAATAAAAAATAGGCTAATATTGTTAAATAGAGAAGACGAGTCATATTTAAACACTTTTTCAGACCACAATTTCAAAAAAATTTTTAGTTCCAGTTAGGACACGGTTCTCTCGAAGTACTCGCAACCTTCAGCCGCGTTCTCGTTTCGCTCGTATCGCTCGTAAACATGAATTTTCTCTACGGGACAAGAACATATTTTGCCCAGAGAGCTAATTGCCAGTTCTGCGAAGGGAATCGACTTGTCGTATTTAAACGCTTTTTCAGACAAAAGTTGTTTCCAACAAAAGTTGATCAGTATTTACATATATATATAAATTTCAATATAGAATAATTAAAAAAAATTTCTTCTTTATTAAATGAATTCTGACTTTATTAAGTGAATTCAACGACCTAGCATACAATAACCTTTAACTTTAAAATAACGCTAAAATAGTTTTGGCCACGAACAACGGGTTTCCAGAGCATAGTGCGGCGGCGTCATAGAGCAGCGGAGCGGAGGCGTGCGTTCTCGCTCGCGCCGCTCCGCGCCGGGAACGGTTGCATCGCGAAATGTGGGACACTGGCTCGGGTCTAGGCTGAGTTATTCAGATTAATTGTCTTTTAACGTCGTCCGCGAGGCAGAGACCAGCCGGTACGGTACGGGCCGTTCGTACAATGCCAGAGCGGTGACACGGTCTCTCACCGAGGCACCACCGGCCACCGTCTTCTCCTTCTTCTTCTTCTTCCTCTTCGTCGATCTTCCTCCTCGTCCTTTTCTTCTCGTGCTGCTCGCGCCTCTCGTCCCCGGATAGGAACTCGTTTATTTTCATTCGAATCTGTCGCGGCGCATTGAGGAAACGTCGCGCAGAGCCCCGAGGATGAACGATGCTGACTCGAACGGGAACACAAACAACGATCCACAGAGTAGTGCTGGGAACACGGACGACAAGCGCGAAAACGAATCGGTCCGCGACCGATATTTACGGCCCGGCTTTTGACCCCGGGACCAAGCGGAATACAAACGCGAGCGACGCCTTTTCCTCGTCGCCGAGAGAGCGACAATTGAATCCGTGGCGCACGTCGAGGAAATCAACGACCGGCTGCTTAACCCCGGAAAGACGTCCCGGGATTCTTTCAACGCGGTTTGCGAGCTCTCGCGATCCGGTTACGCAAGCCCGTTTGCGGAATTTTTCGTCGCTAACATGTCTCCGCCGATCGGCTAGGTGTGGCTTTGTTTCTACGTTAAACAATCGTTTCGAAGAGGAACGCTTTAGTTGCAACATCTCCGCACCTGTTCAATCTTTGGGTCTACTTGATCATCTTGACCGAAAATATTTGGAAATTAATGATTCGATGATTTTCGTTAGGGTCGCGTATTTTTGTGGAAAATAAAAATTGTCGACGTTGATAGCAAGATGTAGGGACCACATAGGCGTTAATTTCTTTTCTTAACCCCTTAACCTACTATTTACGTTCCAGCCCGGAACCAAACCATAATATTTACATTTGGCCCGACCGATACACTATGAGCCAGGCCCGTGTCTCACACGTAGGTGTAGGCTAAGGAGTTAATAATTCCATTTGGCTGAAAGCCGTGCAACAGTAGTTATAGATCCTTTAAATATTCTCTTAAATTTTATCGTAAATGGATAAAATTATATAGTAGTTTCATAAAAATTACAAGATCGAATTTATTTCGATTTCAGGCAATTGGTGATGCAACGTGAGGTGTGCTGGGATGACGAAATTGAATAATTTCTGATCGAAGCGTTTTTAGAATTTCGTAATGCACACGAAGTTAGTAATGCGGTAAATCCGCGGTGCAATAAATAAATGTATAAGATCCGAGGTTTAATTATAGATGTACAAGATCGGTAGTGTAGTAATAAGTCAAGGACTTGCAAGGTGCTCTCCATCCCATCGCTAGCCTGATGCGGAAAGCCGCGTGGGAGTGTGCGATCGAGGCATAACCGGTCACAGTGTCGTCCTTCCAGATCGTGATATCATAACGCTAGGCTGGCAGGACTAGGAAGAGAGGTCTGATATATTGCGGACACCGGCCGGAGAGTTCGCGAGACGTGGAGAGGTTCCCCGAGGAAGAGAGAAAGAGAGAGGATGGCGGTAGCAAGTTGGAAAGATTTGTAGGGACAGGTTCCTGGCTACCTACTCGCAGCTGTTGCGTCGTCCTCCTCGGCTAGGAGAGGAGGAAGAGCTCTCGCAGTAGATCTTCTTCTCTCGCCGGTGGAGATCCTCTTCCTCGTCCTGGCGGCGGCGTTGGTCCTCGTCCTCGCACGTGCGCACCTTCCAACTTGATCTCTCTTCTCTCTTTCTCTCTCTCTCTCTCTCTTTGCTCTCTCCTCTCGCACGTTCACCGGTTCCCCGTGAGCACAGGTACACCTACACCCACGGCGCTCCTCGATCCTCGCTCCTCGTTCTACCCACCGCGTCTGCAACCTCTCCTGCCCACGTGATCCTGCCCGGCTAACACACTGCCACACTAACAACCGCCATTCTGCCTCGTAACGGTACATCAAGTCCGCTCCTATGCCTTTCGGTACTTTCGGTCGTCGCGTTCTGTCGTCCCGTGTCTGTCGCCAGCTACGAAAGCTCGAGCATCAACCGTTCGCGGACGAGGATTTTTCGAAATGTCCTGTCAGAAACCTATTTTTCCAGTAACCTAATCCTTCAGCAATATCCTGTAGCAACAGCGCGCTGTTCATGTCATTGCCCCCAATCTCAAATCACTAACAATTTTCTTAATAACGAAACCCATTGCTTTTTAAAATTTTACCCTTTATGGTCCAATGTATTCTCCCTCTTTTACCACAGACTTTATTCTATTATTCAAAGTAATTTATTAAGTAGGATAAAAATTGAAAATTTCATTTTAAACAATTAAAAATTAAAAATACAAATTCATAGAAATCTGGAGAAGTAATTTTATCTTGTATTTCTGGGGGATCAGAAGTGTTGAATGCACTCTCTGTGCATCTGTGGCCCAGTTTTTAATAGCATTCTCTTAACATACTGGGACTCTCTATGCGTTGCAGAGAATCGTCGTTCGATCCGGGTTTGCACTGGCCGCGACTATTGCCCGTTTCGTAGAGCTTCGACTCCTTTCACTGTTTTCTTTCCTCGTTGTCCGCTTTCTCCGCGGCGGTCCCGGTATCTTCCGCAAGCTGTTTCTCTTCTCCGTCGATTCGCTTCCTCTGGTTCGAGCCTTTTTGTGCCACCGATGTCGACGGAACGCTGCCAGCGAGCAGCGTCGCGACGCGGATCAACGTCCGCGCTGTGTGGGCAGCGTCATAACGTGACACGAACACGTGCGCATCAACCGTGTAAAAAGACTGTCGCGCGAGCTGCCAGCGATAGCCAGTCGTAGAAGAACGAGATTAGAAAGACAGCGGAATGCTCGCTCTGGCTTTTCCTCCGCTCGAGCCTGCTCGACGCGTGTCGCTGCGAGCTGCCAGCGCGCGATAGTTGTAAACATTGCGAGAATAAACGAAATCGGTCAAGATATTGCACATACACATTCAGGCCAATCGATTTTTGCACTTGAAGCTACTCGAACGCCAAAATCGATAAGTCTCTTTTCAGCATATTCCCTAGTAGCACAAAAATATTGGATAAATATCAGTAAAAATATTTTTTAAGCCACACTTTAAGAAATGTGAATTGAATGTTTAGAAAATATAAGCTAAATATTCAGAGAATATAAACTAGATATTTAAAAAAATATATAAAGTAAATATTACAAAAAATGTGAAATTAATATTTGAAAAATAATTTGTTACTTAATATAAAATAAATATAGTATGTACATTTGAATATTAAAAAAAGATTGAATCACTTTTTAATATATCAATCGATGCGCCACGTCTTCCCAACGTCCGATTGATCTAGAATTTTGAATGTACCATTTTTTTATAAAATGGAACAATTTTAGGGAGCAGCAGTTTTGTTTAAAATTTCATAGTTGAGAAATGTCGATGAATGT
Source organism: Lasioglossum vierecki (assembly GCA_028455595.1). NCBI lineage: Eukaryota > Metazoa > Arthropoda > Insecta > Hymenoptera > Halictidae > Lasioglossum > Lasioglossum vierecki. The sequence continues at coordinate 24,046,320 of CM052338.1, read as the reverse complement.
CGAATTCGAGCTATGTACGTTTAGGTATGTACAAAGCGTCGATTTCCGGAATGTCGCTCGTTAATCCGGCCCAGCCAAAATACAGCTTGCGGCGTAGCTGGTGTACGTGCCTGTGTTGAAAACAATTCAGAAAATCTGCTAAGCACGGTTCCCGGTAAAGCGCCGCGACGCTGGGGCCGCTCGACGACCAAACACGCGGTCCACATCGAATCGTCGAACGTGTCCAAAAATATTCGAGGGCCAGACACGCCCCCTCCTGGGAAACGTCGCCGACGTTGTCGCGAAACCGACGGATCCTACCAACGCGACGATATCGTTGCCTCGAAAAGGAAATCGCTGGCACTGTGCAAAAATCTTCGGTACGATCTCCTACCATCGACTTGCCGGTGCGAGCTATTTCGAAACTGTAACAAGTTCGCTACCAATATCTAATTCGTTCGCATGCCGATTGTTTCATTGAAAACTATACAATTCATGGCTAAGGACTTTTTAATACGTTCGTGGTCGAATAAATTGTGATGATTATAATCAAAACTTGTTCGAATCGTGCACACTCAAAATAAAGTTCGGTTCAAGCGACTGTATTTTATTATTATTTATTTATTATAAAAAAAATATATAAGAGACAACTCGATTCCTTTAAGTTTTTCTTTCTTTAATGTCGAGTCACAATCGACAAAGGAGTGCAAACGGTTAAAGTTAAGAGGCGCTTTAAACAATGAAACCTTTTTTCAATGGAAAACGATGGAAGAGATATTTGCACAGGCAAAAATTGTTGAAAGCATGCCACTTTAAAATAAGGTGGTCTCGTTGAGACTTAAAAGATATTCAGTGTCAATTATATAAAACGATCATGATTCTCCTTAGTCAATTGAATATTAATTTTCTAAATTAATCCTTACAACAACATCCTTATGTATGAGAAACGTACTACTGATAATAAAAAATAGACTAATATTGTTATCTAGAGAAGACGAGTTATATTTAAACTCTTTTTCAGGACTTTTTCAGGAACTCTGTTAGGACATAGTTCTGTCGAAGTACTCGCAACCTTCAACCGCGTTCTCGTTTCCCGTGGCTCTCTGCGAAACGGCGAACGTATCGCTCGTAAAAATGAATTTTCTCTACGGGACAAGAAGATATTTTGTCCAGAGAGCTAATTGCCGGTTCTGCGAAGGGAATCGATTTCTCTCGGCGGCGATTTTTCGTCGCGTAGCCACGTTAAAAATCGAACCGTTCGGTTCGAACGAGCGCATAGTGCATCAGTGCGACTGTGTCCGCGTGCGTGTTTCTGCGGCACTCGCGTGTGCGTGCCGCGAGTACTTTCACATGGAGGTGAACAACACGCCGCGGTATCCAGGCCAGGGGTGGCCAACCACTCCTGTTCCACCTAAGACACTAACACTATCGCACCAACCGACGCTAACCGACGCTAAGAGACGCTAAGCGTCGCGCCGCAATGGAACGCGACACCACTCTTTTCGAAACCGAGCGTGGCTCACCTTTTTCTACGTTTTATGCTACCTAATCCCGCGTCATCTTCATGGCAACTCGATCCTAACGTGGAATCTTCACGAAAGCTTCGTATCGAACCTTGTCATTGTTTTTAATTCAATAACTGTTTAATTAGTACATTCGAAGCGTTAATCAGTACGCATGTTTCGGTCTGTGTTACACTAAAGAAAGTTGGAATCTTTATGAAAGCTTCACATAAAACCGGATCATTGTTGTTCTTAATGCAACAATTGTTTAATTAACTAACCCCTTGCCGTACCTTTTCTTTTACAGTTACAGTAATTAGAACGTTTTTTATGCAAAAATTTAAATCCTAAACGCACAGTCTTTTTTTAATATTACATTGTCATTCAGTTCTGAGCTATGTTGAAAGTTTCAAGTCACTTAAAATTAATTGCAAGATTTGTTAAAATGTGTCGTAGAAGGGAAATGAAAATATGTATTTTCTGGATGGCTACATTTATTTTAATTTTAAACATTGATTACAAACGAATCATAGTTTATTTCATCTAAAATGAAACGTGTTAAAAACTTTGTTAAAAACCTTCGTCACGAGTCTGGCTCGTAAAACTACAGCAAGGGGTTAGAGAACAGAAAACTTCTTGAAGATAAATTGTGTAAGGATAGACTGAACTATACGACAACTTCAAAGAAGTTTTATGAATGCAACCGATGAAAGCACCATTGTGAACGGAGTTGACGAAACGTCGCGACGATATCGAGAGGGATCGAGAGTAATCCGGCTAATTCGCATTGAAATCCTGATCGAGCCCGATCCAGCGAGATCATCCCAGTGACGTTCCATAGGAGGAACGTCGAACAGGCAGAGGGGGGCCGTTGATCGTTGCTAAGGAAGGAACGTTATCGTGCTCGATCCCAAGGATCTCGGTTGGCTAACATCGGCCTGGATCGCAGCTACGATGATCCAGCCCCCCGCTGTCGCACGGTGATCCGAGAGATAGCTGCCAGCTGAACGAAACTATACTTTTATACTTTTCGAAACTTTACTTTTATGCTTTTCGAAACTAAATTGAATTTGAAAGACTGGACTCTTCTCAATATGGTCCCCGTTCTTGTTACAACAGAAAAATAAAATTACAGTATCCAATGCGATCTTCCAAGTGCTTGAAAAATCCTTGAGAAATTTTGTAATTTCTTTTGACACTTCTTCAGAAAGAAATCAAATAAAAATAATAATTGTTGCAGTCAATTGTAAAAATCAGAAGTAAAATGAAGCCTCGTGTCTTCTTTCAGTGACGTTGACAAGTCGAGAATAATTCAGTTGGTTCCATCGGAAACATGGTAGCCGTGTTAATAGTTTTCGTTCGAGGTCGAAATTTTGCGGTAACGTGTCCGAAAGATTGCGTCGCTGGCACCGTGGCGCCCCGTTTCAATCTGCGACGCGCAGCAACGATAACGAGACACACCGGTCCAGGTGAAAAGAGAGTGGAGTGTCACGTTCTTTATCATTGCGAAAGGTCGAGGCAGCCGCGTCGAGAGGCACGCGAGGAATGCAGCTACGTAAATCGCGGATCCCGTCGACTCGAACCGGCATCGTCTGCTGAAATCATCGTCGTCTAGCGAGGAGAACGACCCTAACAACCGTGTCACATTTGCTCCTCGTACCTTCCAGGCAGTCTCAGGCTTCTCTTTACACCTTCGAGGGTTAATCTCCTTTAATAACGGAACGCCAATGACTGTTCAAAACTTGCTAATCACTACACAAATCCTTATGCATTTACAGTAAAACTTGCTGAATTATTCTCAACCGATTGAAATTTTTAATACTTTTCTTATTTTCTTCCATACAAACGAATATCTGTATGGCCCCTGTATCTTACAAGTAAGTCAACGGATTTTTATTTTGCGAGCCACCATTAAAAACGAAAAAAAACTATTATAATAAAATTATTAATGATCGAACCTTGCCCCGAAATCACAAGTTTAATTTTTATTATAAAATGATCCGCTGTCCGAGGGTTTAACAAAATAAAAAACCAAAGAGCTAAGTGTTGAATTAATTAATGAGGGTTAGATTCTCTTTTCGCATTGAATTCAGCAGTGAAATAGTCGTAGCGTAGAATTGGAAGCGTCGGCGAGCATTTAGCGAAAAAAAGGCGAACCGGGTGCATCGAGAATCGATCCGAGGTTTGGGGAAATCGATCGCGACGGTGGGGACCGTCCCGACGATGAGTTTTCCCGGGGAACTCGCCGGAAAGCGGATTCCGATGGCGTTATCGCGCGAAACAGCGAGAGTGACATAAAGGGGCGCGCGGGTGTGGGTGTAGACGATTCTATCTAAGTACGAGGGGGCAATGCACCATGCATGCACGACGACCGAGGAGAGAGACAGAGACTTGCATCACTTAGCTCGCTCCTTAAGGCTACCCCGGTCTTGTTCGGTATGCTGACGCCGTGCGCGGCGTCGTTAAATTGACGTCCGCACCTGCGCGAGCCCTGCGTCTCCTTCGAACGACACAAATCCGTTCCCACACTTTCTGCGAATCGATCGCTCGCACTCGAAACTTTCAATCCACAGAAATCCAACTACCCATCACGCCTCCGCGAAATTTATTTCTGCCAATCCACCTGGGAGTCGCGGAAATTAACAAAACCACCGTCGAACGCCCAAGTGTCACTCTTTAAGAAAGAAGAACTCTTTCATAAACACCCCAAAAAATTTTTATATATTAAAACATTATTTGAGGTTATTTAATGAAAGAGGAAAAAAAGAAATTTTTGGTAATTTAGGAGATTTTATATATTTAGTAAATTTTATGATAAAATATTAAAATTATATAAACACGAAGAAAAATAATTTTGAAATAATAAATAGAATTATTCCTATTTTTCAAGGGTGTTTTCCCCTCCGTAATATTCTACAAGTGGAAAACAAAACGGTATCAGAAGAATTTAAGAATACTTTAATCTTGTTTTGGACTCATTGAAATTACTGAATGAAGAAATACATATTTATCTGATTTCCATTTCGTACGATCGTTTAATTTTTCTTTATTAAACAAACGAGTATGTTCTTCGCGATATTTTCATGAACAGGCCACGTTCTTTTATGAATCCAAGAGATTCACGGAGGAGCAAGGTATACGAAGAGTATATGAACACTTTGCCGAAGGTAGCGGCAGCATAATCGCGAGCAGAGTTTTCAATTTGGTCGTCGGGAACGGAGGTTTACCTATCGACAAGGGTTGCCGGGCGCAAGAACAACGACCTGCTCAAGATGTCTGCACACAGCTTCGGCCAACCTGACCCGGATCCCGTTTAGTTTTTCCCCCGCCTCCGACACCGAAATATTAATATCCGGTTATCGATCAGCGAGAGCTTCCTTCGAGGCTGGCCCGTTAACGACGCCGAACTTTTTGGCAGCCGTTTCAGCCCCATAAAGCCTGGCCATAAAAGTTGCAACGGTGCACCGAGTTTATGCCGCTCCGGCGCATAACCTGTCCCACTGACGCGGAAGTTGCTCCCAATTACGAGTGTGCGTCGGCCACGATTTCGCGGGAAGTTCGTTTCCCCTGAAATGGACCGTTATTAAGAAACTAGCTCGCTGGAAAAACTTTTCGTTTTCTCCGGAAAAAAGAAAAGGAAATCAGGAGAATAAAAAACGAGCCAAACCAACCGACCCAATTTTCTGGACGCGCTCGAATAGAGCGATACGCGTCCCGTTCGATCGCGATGCGAATTTATAGAAAGTAGGCAGAAATGCATATCCATTTCTGTCATAAATGCACCACGTGTGCAGTCTAATTATGTGATCCTAATATTAAAAACTCGCGCCAATCGATCAATCGAGTCTCGCGAATGTTGAGGCTCGATTTTTGTGGTGAGAAAAAGAATGAAATGAATTTCGTTGAACGAGACAAAGATACAAGTATGCACGAGGGAGCTTTGTGTTAGAAAAATTTGTCAGTCGTTAATAATTCCATCCACTGCTCGAATAATTTTCTCGAACGAGAAGCGACGCACAATTAAAGCCAACACGTTAAAAGAACACTAAAATTAATTTTCATAGTTCCTTGTAGTATGAACCATTACCGAATGACGTCACCAGTCACATGGAGAAATGATCCTACAACCAGGTTTTCACGTTTTGGAACACTGTGTGTCTGAACGATTTAACAATTTCGCTTTATGGAGGAGGCTTGTGATTCTGTGGCTTTTGGAATCTCTGTTCTCTTTCGAAGAGCGTAGGAACAGCCGTCCCAGCGTAATTTGAGAGTGATGCAATTGGCAAGGGCGCTAGCGCAAACGCGCTGCGAGGAGTCGCTGCAACGGTGGACATGGAATGGCAGGGAATGGCCGAATTTTTCCGCGATCGTGGCAGAAGCCGTGAACCGAGACGTTTTATCGTGGAATACAATGAACGGCTTATTCCCCGATCGCCGCTCGCTGGGCTTTCCACCCGCCGCGCCGGCAAATATTGAAGCTCTCCCAACCGATAAGACTTTTGCAGACTGGAGAAGCGTTCGAGCAAACGTACCCGTGCAAAAGTGTCACCGATTCTTTTTCTATACTCCATCTCGATCGACGTCTAGCCTCTCCACCGACGTGCCGCACATGGATAACAATCCAAAAGTCGTTGATCGGATTGCGAAATCGGGCAGAACTGTGGTCTTGGCATTTTGACAGCAATTTTGTCCACAGTTTGGTCCAAAGTCATCTTTTGATAGTTTCGGGGTGAAAACAATTTCTTCGATAGGGATGTTCGAGGAGAAACCGAGACACAAAAGAAGTTACATTCTACTGTATTTTTAGATCGCATGTTCTCGATCGACAGCTGTCAGGGAATTGCGACTCCGTAGCTTTGACAGTGAGAACATGGTCTCTTCTAAATCAATTTCAAAATCCGACAGAAATCGTGTTAGTACACGATTAATGTATTCAGCTCAACTTAACCCAGTCGGAGCCATTTTCCGACTTAGAATAATCGCATTCTAAATGATATTTCCATTTTCTGAATGTGAAATTGATGCAATACCTTATACAATACGTGAGTGTTTAGTAATTGGTTAGATACCAACATATTTAATAATGTAAAGAATATTTTGAACAATGGTTATAATTCCAAGAGTTGACCTAACCAGTCCTTCTTTCTTTGATGATTTCAATGAGTTCCAAATGATATATCGGCACTATTTTAAATTACGTCGACTAATTTCTGCCGTAAATACATAAAATTCTGTACCAATTTATCATCCTTTTTATTACACATTTTACTATTCCTAAAAAAATTTGTAGGACAATGTGTTCGATGCGTGAACTGTCTCGGCGAAGACGACGAAGAACGTCAAAACAATGATTGCGACAGTCCCCATGAAGAAACGGCCGGGGAATAGTGTGTGTGCAGCTTCTGCGTCAACCGGGACAGATTGCAGAGAATTTTCTGCGTCGAACGGTACGACACAGAGGACAATGATCCGACGTGTAAAATCACGAAGGAGGAACGGTGATTGCGTAGCGAGGCGCGGTGACGCACGGTTATTGAAAGATGCAAATGTGCAGTTTCTGCGAGCGCGAGCGCGAACGTTCGCTCATTGCGCGTTGCACAGGCGCTCGCACACAGCCGCAGCTCGGCACACGGTCGTCCTACTTTTCGTTCGCGGTCGGAATTTTATTCGCGGCCTTTTGCCGCGCGCGGAGGTGAGACGCACCACGGACTCGGGCTCGGAGACGGTATGTCGCGTCCCCTTGATACGGTAAACCGAGTGAACTTTGCCGCACGCCGACACTATTTGCGGTGAAACGCAACACTCGGCCGACACTCGACGCCGTGGACACCGGACGCCAATGAGATCGCTGCGTTACGCAGACTTTGCGCTCGATGGGCGCGAATTCGGAGATCGTGCCACCCGGTGCATCCACGGTATTTTATCTATATAAGTCTTTTATTCTTTGACTTTTGCTGAACGTAGAGAAAGACAATCGAGATCGAGAGACCTCGGTCGCCGAGACATGTAAACATACCTAATCCAAATTTTCAATTTCATTATTTTTTTATGAGACTTCGATGACCATATTCGTGACATTTTTCTAATGAAAATGATACCAAATATGATATAATTCCGACGATATTTACTTGTGTAATAGACAATTAAAGTTTCGGGCGCGAGGAGGCCAAAAGCTCGCTGGCGACTCTCTTTCCTTGCGCCCGAAACTTTAAACGTCTATTATACGAGTAAATGTCGTCGGAATTAGACATATTTGGTATCATTTTGCATTAGAAAAATGCCACGAATATGTTGGTCAAAGTTCCATAAAAAAATAATAAAAAATAAAGTATTCAGGATTTATTTAAATTAATGCCTTGGTTCCAAATTAAAGACTTGGCTCTTCTTCGATCGCAGTGGTACGTACAAACTGATATCGATTTAATTTTTTAATATTTTCTTATGTTGAAGAACACACGATTCTTCCATAAAATGGCTACACATATTATTATTTTATGATAGATTAAGAATAATGTTAAAATAAAGTACGTTTACCCTACATGAACGTTTATCGTATGAAACGCGACATTCGAGTAGTTCAACTTGAACAGCTCTCCTCGGGCCGGCCCGTCTCGAACCGAACCCGAACCTGGTTCCATGAATTCCCAGACTTTCCAAAGCTGGAAATGTCAGGAGGCGGCTGCGGCAACCTTTGTCGTGAAACTCGCGAATATACCAGTGACAGAAGATAATTGGCGGTTTGATCGGTCCCCGTTGCCAGTTCCCGTCCCGCGCCGTTCGTTATTTCGATCTATGGATCGAAGTTACGGGAAGATTGAGCGGTGTACCACCTTGGGCAACTCGACTTGTCGTGCCGGGAATCAATGATTCGACGCCGAGACGAGGTGTACGCGCCGCTCTTATCTGTTATTCATTCCATTAACGGTAATGCACGATATTCATTTTAAGAAAGTGATTTCTCTATTCGAGGGTATTAATGAATCATAAATAACCGTCTGGGAAATGCGACCCGCGGTTACGATAGGAGTTGGGAAACTGCTGTTCCGAAATGGCAACGTAACTTTTACCATTCTCTTTACAACCTCATAATTTTTATGCTTGTCTGCCTTTTTGTTGATGGACAGTTCAAATACCGCGTTACGTGCAATACTACTTTTTATCGACATTCTTCTATTAACAATTTGATTGATAAAACGAAAATAATTAATTCGATAAACACTTCTTGCATTTTCCAAATATGAAGGTTGATACAATTATTATATTAAAAATTTGTCTAATTTTAATTACGTTATTCAACATTTCTATTGATCTCTGGATTAAGATACGTTTTTAATGAATACACAAATTATAGTATAAAGAAAAGGCTCCTCTTTTCCAATGTTCTTGAGCAAAAACCAATTAAAGAATCATCGAATAGAACTGTGGAATGAAAAACGACAAGAAGAAGGTCAGGAATAATGGGGACGAAGGTCGACGGAAAAAATGCTTATTAAGGAATGTTTTAATAATTGCGCGGGAACAACGCGAGCAGAAAAAGAGAGGCAAAATCGAGGCGAGTCTCGAGGATAATCGAAAGATAATTAGACGCGAGAGAGTCGAACAATCGGACGCGACCCACGGATCAATTCGAGCCGAAGACACAGGGATCCGAAGTGTAACAGTGTGCACGATTCGAACCGCATAATTAAAAACGCCAACGCCCTCGACGAATCAATAATCCAGCATCGCCATAATGGACGGCGACCGTCTCATTATACTGTCAGATTGAAAGAGGAATAGCGATGGAAATGGAACGCGTTGTAAATCGAGCATAGAGCAAAATCCCGATCAAAGAGACACCGAGGAAAACATTTTCGAAATCGACTGAAAAATCTCCGGAATAATTCTTCCCATCAACGATTATCTACAGAATCGATCTACGTAAACATTGTTCGTCTAGCTTCTGCAGTTAATACAAAAAAAATTCTTAAATCTAAAGTTGGACAATCCCCTTAAAGAATAAAAGATTCGTTGGACCGTGTCAACCGCGGTCGTTGCATTCCGATCGTGTCTATTTAATTCAAAGGAATTCGTCGCGACAGTCCGTTGTTATTTTTATTATTGTCGTGAACGGTAAATTGTCGATATGGATGTTCTCTTCCGAAATATACTTGTTGCGTGTGAAGTTCCTAGTCTGTGCCTAGAAGTACGTATGCCAGAATTTGCACTTCTACGTGCATGGATAAACGATAGTTCTTCGTTCTGCGAGCCACAGTTTTTTCGCAACAGAGAGTAGGGGAATATCGAATGAACAAGAAAAAAGAAGAAGGAAGGATCAGTCGGATGGCATTCCTTTTCGATTACCTTGGCACAGATCCTTTCGTTGTAACCGCCAGGTCAGACCGTGGACCGTCGCATTCAAATTTCCTTCGTGGACGAACTCGGTTATGTATAAATAAAAGGCCACGGTGCATTCTTTAAGGTCAGTAACATCGGTCCCATCTAAATCGATCGATTCAATCTTTTCCCGTTTTCTTCGATCCGAACCAATTCGAGACTCGATTCGATTCAACTGGATTCAAAGACTGGTCTAGTGAACTTCAAATTAACAATTCAAGTTCGTTCATACATACATCGGTTGAATGAATAAGTCGAGCTTTAGTAGAAACCCACTTGTAATGTGTCCAGTTGGATGCAGTAGAATAAAATCCAATAATACTGACAATGCTGGGACATTTGGATTTGAACGAATTTGAAAAGAATCAAGTTGAATCAAGTTCCTACATAGTTATGAATGGATTGAAGTAAATATGTAGTTATCCAAATGAGCTTGAGTCAAGTCAAGCCTGTTCTTTCAAATCAAGCATATGCAAGTTTATTCACAGTCATGAATGACATCAAGTAAATATGTAGTTATCCAAATGAACTTGAGTCGATTCAAGTAAATATGTAATTAGTCAAATGAACTTGAGTCGATTTAAGTAAACATGTAGCGATGCAAATGAACTTGAGTTGAGTCAAGTGATGCCTGTGCTTGCAAACCAAGCATAAGCAGGTGGGTGCGAATTTACTTGTATTCAAATGGATCAAGTTAAATCAAGTTATACCTCTGCAGAAGTTCCTATTTTAACATAGATAACGTAAAATTATCTTTTATAATATTGTTACTACATACCTGACAAGCTAAATAAAACCATGTAGGAGTTCGAGGAGCTTAATAAATGAAAAAAGGCAAGAATAATTATTGAAAGATCGTACAATCGACCTGGAGGGTTGGCAATCTGAACGATACACCAAACCCAAACAGCCACAGGGTAAAGGTGGTTCGATAATTGGGAAAAGCGTCGCCTAAGTTGCACAGAATGAGGGAGAGCAGCAGCAGCCGCGCTCCAGATCTAAATTTCTGGCTGCGGCGGGCAGGGTCGTTGCACCCGGTTCACGGGTCGAACCGATGAGCGAATTCGAGAGATCGAGGGGGGTTCTCCTCCCGGCTCGGTGCGGCTCTGCTCCGCTCTGCTCTGCTCCGAGCGGCGCAAAACGGCGCGGCGTCCGGCGAGCTTGCGGAGAAGGGTGATGGGTGGTAGGCAGAGGTTGATGCCCGGGTTTACTTCCTAGTCTGGTTGCCTGTATCGACCGGATAGCGTCCCGACGTCTATAGCACGCCGCGCAGCGCTCCTCTGTCCGAGTCGATCCTCCTCCTCCTGCTCTGGCCGCCTCTCCTCTTCACCATGTTCACCCCCGCAACTTCAACGTTCCCCCGAAGAAATTTAATTCCTTGCCTCCTAAACAATCCATCGATCGTTGCTTTCGACAATCAACCATTTCACAACACGGTTAACTTCATTCCGTGTCTTTATTAAAAATAGAAAATTTTCTATCCGAATTCCAACAAACTCGAGTAAAATAGAAGTTAACTTTTTCCTGTCTTGTTAATTCTTATTACGTTCAAACAAAATACTATTTACAGTAGCCAATGATTGCCATTTTTGTTGTATTCTTTGTATCATGTAAGAGAAGGATTGATCGAAAGGTGACAGGTGACTTATCGTGTCATTATTTGTAAAGCGTCTGAGCCTTTGTCTGATATTTTCGTCGAAGGAACGATGCAGCAGTAGCTTTTGTCAATAATAGCATGCATTAAAGAGAACATGTCCGAACATATGAGAATTTGTTAAGCGTGCTTCATTGAATTTTACACCGCACGGAAAGCCGGTTATAAAGTCGTTCCCAAGAGAAGTCCATCCCGTTCTCCCAGGAAACGCGTCATTTTCTCGGGCCGGTACGTGTTCCCCGGCGCAAGAAACAGCCGAAGGATTAAGTCGATTAATCTTTTTGAAAGTCCGTCCCGGTGAGAGGACCGCGAAAATTGCTTCCCGTAAAAGTTGACCCGAAATCCTGCGAAATGGAATAAAAAAGCGAAACAGTTAGCCAGCTGTCTTGGCCGCAAGGTTTTCGCCACCGCAATGGGACACGGTTGGACCACCGTTTCCGTGTTCCCCTCACCGGGTGTGCCCGGTTCGGTAATTTCGGACGTCATTTGATTCGCGGTGCAAAACGGAAACCCTTTATTGTACTCGCCGCAAAAAAAACCGACGCGAGAGAGAGAGAGAGAGAGAGAGAGGAAAAAGGAGAGAAAAGACGAAATTTCAAGAGACCGTCAATTACCGGACGGGGCCCGAATGTAACGCTCGGACGCGGCGTCCGAAATTGAAGCGAAGATTGACATCCGACCGCTGTGTTGTGTACGCAACTTTCGCAGAAACTTTACCGGGCCCGCGTAGCTTTCTCGTTCGCGAGCCGCAGGAATCGAGAAACCGAGTTGTCTCTCGATATCGGTCGAAACGAAACGGTTCGGACAATGATCGGTACCGTGGGAGTGCTCTCCGGCCCGGCGAGCCGAATGGGGTTTAAACGTTCGACGGGGAACGCTTGTAACGAGTCCACGGTGTTTCGGGCAACTTCTTCGGACGGCTAACCACATTGTTGTGGTCATCCGGTGGGGCCGCGTCTCGCTAAATTACCGTATTCGCCGGTAATGTTGCACGGTTGCAGCCGTATCATTACCGCCGAGGGACCATCCAGGGACCAAGGGGGGCCACGGGTCGCTTTCGGACGCCCGTTCTCACGCGAACTCGACAGATTATCCCTGGGATCGGCTCTAACTGTTCGCCAATGATCGAAACCCTCGATTGATAGCGGAACCGACACCTGCGGATATTCGCTCCCATTCTACACGCGATCTACCAGCCTCAGGAAGAAATTCTAGAAACTTCGAGAATCAAGAACACGTATCTTTAATTAGCTTTGCTGGCATATTTGTAATAGTCTCCGCAAAATAGTGACGCTCGAAGTGCAACCAAATATCTGGTATTCCAGGTTAAATAATCATCGTCGCGGTACGGACTGGGATGGGTGACCACCGCCAATTAATAATTCAGGAAACATTTTCACCCAAGAGTTCTTCAAAGGGCAGTATTCTAAAGTTCTTCTGAATGTGTCTACTATTCCCAAAATGTTGGGAATGTAAAAAATGGTGATCATCGATGTTCTTGGAATACAAAGGACAGGGTACTCAATGAGTACTATTGAACAATAATCGGAATGTACAGGGGCTGAATATCAAGGTTACTGATTTCAGTATTCCAAAAATGTTGGGAATGTAACAGATGTTTGATGTTCTTGGAATACAAAGGACAGGGTACTCAGTGAGTACTATTGAACAATAATTGGAATGTACAGGGGCTGAATGTCAAGGTTGTTACGAATACAAAAGGTGTCGGTATTCCCAAAATGTTGGGAATGTAAAAGAAAAGATGGTCAATGTTCTACGAATACAAAGGACAGGGTACTCGGTGAGTACTGTGGAACAATAATTGGAATGTACAAGTGCTGAATGTCAAGGATGTTGCAGTACAAAGGGTTAGCTTTCCCACAATGTTGAGAATAAAAGAACCTCTATGCAAAGAAGAACTGTGCGTCTATTAGGAGAATTAGATAATGTTGAAGTACAATAGTATTCACTTCGAAGGGTGACAGGAATAATTGCAAGGTCCACGTAAAACTGAGAATTCAGTATGCATCCCGCGTACACAGGTGGTTCAACACTCGTGCAGGATGATAGTGCACTACCCCGTTGGTTCGCTCGTTGCGTTACGTAATTGCCGGTTGCACCGTAGCCGCCTCGGCAAACGTGAGAAACATTGAGACGTTTCGTAACGAGCTTAACCTCTAATAAGCCGCGGATTTCGCGCGATCCCCCGTCGGCAACGAAATCGGCTATGGTCGTGTTGTTTTCCGTTCTCTCTCCCATTTCTGACCGCGGAGTCAGAGCTCTCGACTCGACACGACTCTCAGCTCGGCTCGGCTCGGCACGAGACTATCTCGTGCTCGTTGCGAGATATTTTAATCGACGCCGGAGTGGCGAACAGAGCAAGCATAGAGCGAGAGGCAGAAAACGATTCACGAGAACGTTCTCTCAGACTACGAGAGCGGTGGCTGCCGCGACGCAATCGCGAAAATTGGCTAGCTCGAGGTGAATCGAGGCTCCATTGATTTCGACCGACACGGAGACCGAGCCATCCTTAACCCTGTCAAAGTTCTCGTTAAGCATACCTGTCGTCAAACGATATTTCTCTTCGACCAACGAGCTTTCTATTCGACGACACACGAGACACAGAAAATTCTGCAATTTTAACACATTCTACATTATATATAATTTTAATATTCATTATATGCAGTTAGGATCCTTTTGCTTATGTTCTCCTGTTATGATTTCATTGAGACAGTCTGTGAATTTTCGATACTCGATACCAAACGAATTCCTAACCTAATGAAACAATAATTTAGAAGAGCAACGTTTCAGCCGAGTACTCGCTGGAAAAAATATGGAAGCTGTTCAATTAATGTTCGACTGCAGTTAGAAGCATCGCTGACGGCCCAACTAACGGTCTACCCAGAGATTGAACAATTTTCGTGCACCGATTTGTTGCGCAATCGGTGTATCGTATAATTGAACGAAGCTTAATGCAGCCGTAATGAGAATGCATATGCGTCGCAGACAGTATCGCCAACTGATATCGTGTTTCAATTTACACGCGCTCGATAATATTACTGGCTGCGCGATATGCGTCGGGCGTGTGTTTTTTACCTCCCAACGTTCAGACTCCGAAATCTGTGTTCCGGCAAATATTTTTCCACTATCCTCTATCGATCAGCGCCAACCAAACGTCGTACGATAGCCAACAGAAAAAAAAGCGAAGAGAGTAGAATAATAAAATTGATAAACGCTATTCGAGGAATCCTTAGAATCTCGGCGCGGCGATTTTTAATTAAACGTTATCCGCCGACGCGACGGCCTTGCGAAATGATAAAGCCCGATCGGCCGAGCGGCGCGGCTCGCGGCCGGTTTAATTAAACCGTCCGGCGGAGAACGCGAATTTTTGTTTTCCCCGGGCCGCGCCTCGGAGAACACTCGGCGATTAATAATTCTAATCCGAACCGGCGCTGGAATTCCGGGGATAATTGCGCGGAAAGATAAACGCATGTAGGACAGTCGGGGCCGCAGAAAACCGAGCTCTCGGTGGAACAATAACCACGCGGGTGTGACGGGTTTCGGAGTCGCGCCGCGGTTTTCCAACCGCGAGGGCGGACGCGGGGTACAGGCAATGCAACGACGTTTGGCAAGTGCCGGTCCCGTAAAACTTGATTGCACCGGCTTTGAAAGATGCAGGGGGACCTCAACAAACTGAAAGACACGCCCCGCAACAATCTCGCTTTTACGCACGTTTTAGAAACGACCGACATGCCCGCTTTGCCAGCCTGCCCGCGCCAGCCTATTCGCTCTTAAACGCGCGCGAACCGCCTCGAGAGACGAGTGGCGAAACTGTACCCGCGGACCAGGATTACCCGTAAACCGACTCCTGAACGAATTCAGGACAACCCGACCCGCTACTCGCACCAAACCGAATGTACAGCTCGCCGCAAAACCCTCGGTCAACGATCCCTAACCGTCCACACCTGCGCTGCCCACAAAAAGCAGAAACACTGCCAAATAGCTTCGTCTCGGCAATTTTTTCATTCTCGGTAATACGTACAAAATGATATCGATTTTATTTTTTAATATTTTCTTAGTATATTAGGGTTTTGAGGGCCACAAATTTTTTTTGTATTCGAAACACATCGTGCTTCCACTAAGTGAATCGCATTATTGCAAAATCATGCAGTGTTTATAACAGTATTGATTTTTTCATTGAATCTTTGCAAAATTTTAAAATGCCACTACGTAAGATTATATGATAATAAGTATTATTTTTTTTTCTTTTTTTTGTAAATACTTATGTGAAAAGGGCTTCTGCCCGTCTATAATAAATAATAATAATAAAATGCTTACACATATTATTATTTCATGATTAATTAGGAATAATCAATACGAATAAAAATGAAATGCTGTTCGTTGGTACAAGCATCACTTGAGAACGACTGCATCGATTTGGCTAATTTAAAAAAAAGAAATGTTCGTAATAGCCGAATAAGATTTTTAAGGTTTTAGAATTCATCTCGCATGTAAAAGTTATCATTGGCGTACTTTTCAATGTACTCTTACTTAAATTGAATATCCATGGCCACAATCGTTAATAGATAAAATGATCACTCCAAATTCCAACATCTTTTCAGTAATTCACAAAACGATCACAAAGAAATTTATTGAAATTTGAACAACACAAGGTCTGTCGGGTCAGCTAGTATTAATAAAGTAAGATCGTGGCAAGATACCGCAGTAATCGGTACAGTTAGTCACGGCCTATCATTTTCTGTGTGACACGAGCAATCAGTGGTCAATCGAGTGTTAACTGTTTGAGAAATAGGTAAAAGATCACCGGGGTCGGAAAGCTCTGTAAAGATAAGAAAACACTGTTAATCGTGCGCCGTGTGTATAAAATTAATATCTCGCGTGTTCGCAAACACGGAATTATAATGCCGCGCGATAACCGTGCCCCGGATCTGTTCATAAAATCCACGCGAATTAATTCGCTCGAGGTAATTTCCCCGTTCTTTTTTTCCCGGCCGATTTCCAGCAACAGCAATTCCACTATCTAATACACGAATCAATGACATTACCGATTCGATACGAATCGGATCGAATCGATCGGAGCACGAATAAATTTCCACATACCATCGATCCGACGTGGCGGCCGGGTGTAACACAGCGTTTTGAAACCCGTAATTAAATGCCGATCGTGGTGGTATCGTTCCCGTGAATTCTATCGTGGCCGACGGTTCGAAACGATCGAAATTTTTCCAGACCGATCGAAAATCTCTTACACGCCCGCTCCAAGGCAAAAGGATCCGTGCTCGATTATCGGTGTTCATTAATTATCTCCGGCCGCTATCTTCGGGACATTCCTCGGCTCGCAATCTATGCGAATAAAGCCGCGAAATATCTGTGAACCACTGCGAAATATTTCGACGATATCTACATCCCTGGCGAAAAGTCTGCGATCACGTAAATCACGCGTTTATCGTAATCGTGGATTTCGTACATTTATTATTATTTATTTATTTATTATAAACGGAATGAAATCCTTTTACAAAACTGTTTAACAAACAAGAAAAGTATAAGACTACTCGTTTAACATCAAAGAAGGGACATGTACAATCGACATGATACCATCATAGAATCCTGCGTAGATGTATTTGAAAATTTAATAAAGAATTGATGAACAAAATCAACAGGATTATGTATAGTGCAAGAATTTCCAATAATGCGATTTAATGGATTTTTCTTGAAAATATTCCATTTCACGTACCAAAAATCACAAGCGAAAGGTTGGAAGCTCTCATAGATCCTCTTCAACTTCCACTGCTTCTCTTTTTCCTGATCACAGAACTATGCGCTACGAGAAATATGTTTGGAAGTCCATTTTATCCGCGTGATTGATTGTTCGCCTGTTGAGGTGAGCTCGTTGCTATTACACACGACGGATAAATGGACAAATCGTATCCGTTCCGATCGAATACCTCGCCGCCGCGCCACCTCGAATTATTCATTCCAGGACGGTGAGGGCTTTCTGCTTTCGCGGTTAGGTTCGCGTGTTGCGTGCACGTATGCGACCGTTTCGGGTATCATTATCACGGGGTGGAAGAATGATGTGTCCACATTGTTCCGATCTGTGTCAAATATTGATAGTCTGTTAAAACCGGACAGACCGAGCTGGAACCCCACCCGTTGAAAGGATAATTTCCTTAACCAGGAATCACGATTGCACCAGACAAAGACTATTCTCTAAGTAATTTTATCTCGATCAATTAATTTTTTTTCTTATTAAGCCAATAGAAATTAATTTTAGTGGTGCAACAGTTCGATCAAATTCTACAACTCTAGCTTTCCTTTCTTTTCCTGAGAAATATCAAACATTTGAATAGCAAAACGTGGCCTCAAGTACTCAGATTCAAATCCGAATCGACACGTTTGGGTATGCTCACAAACATTACTAGAATTGTAGAATTTGATCGAACCATTGCGCCGCTAAACTTAATTCCGATTAAGGATTGTTTTCTTCGTGAAAACATGTTTTTCACCAAACAAAGAGTTCACGGAAAATTGACTTCCGAATCTCAAGTCTCGCACCATGAATTTCAACTGTTACCGTCTACCTTCGAAACGCTCGACTCGCAATAAAATATCGCCAGTGGCAAAAAGCGCACGTCGTACGAGAACACGTTCGACTCGAAATTGTTCCGAAATCGATATTCCTCCCTTTTCTCGCGAACGCTCCAGACACGATTCCAACGTCCTTATCGTTCCACGTTCTTTCCACCTGGCGGAACAGCGTCGCAGAATTCGGAATTCGCGTCCGCAGCGTGATAATAATGAACGGGTTCGCGGGGGATCGATGAAGGGTGGCGGCGGGTTTGAGGACATCTGGCAGGGTTGAGAGCTGCTGGCAGCCAGGCAGAGTCAGCCCAGGGTGGCAGAGAGAGAGAGAGCGAGCGAAAGAAGAAGAGGAGGGCAGGGAGGATCGTCGCCGGGGGCCGGATAGAACGAGAGAGGAACGGAGACGGGGAGAGACCAACAGAGAGAGAGAAAGAGAGAGAGAGAGAGATTCGGGACAAGGGGGTGAGGGAGGGCTGGACGACGAGGGGATGGCGAGAAAGGTTCAGGTGGAGGGGTCGAACGGTGGCGGAGAAAGGTCGGTGAACCCGGGGTCGATATCCCCGCTGCGACCGACCAACCTAACATCCACCCCAGACTCCCTGCCACCGCCAGCTGATCTACCTGATCTCCCCGATTAAATTGTGCGAAGGTATACGCTTTTTCTTTCCGGCTACCGCTCGCCCACCTCCGCGCGGACCATCCACCGCTGCAACGATGCTGGGCCGCGTCCTTGTCCATGGCTAAATCCAGCCACGTGTCTGAGCTGACATTTTGCTCCCTAGTCCTTTTTCCTTGCTACCTCCCGCCCTCGCCCCAAGCCTCGCAGAATCCTTTTTCTAGTTTACCCCCGAAGTTACACCCTGGGAAAAACGGTATTTGACTTCTTGTTCGAACACCGAGATTTTCCGGAGCCCTAACTTCTTAAAAGTTCAGATTCCGCGAGTTACAAGTTTGCGGAGCCCCGGGTTTTTCAGCTTGGAGTTCTAGGAGCCCCAGATTTGCCGAGCCCTGATTTCGCCAAATTCTTAGAGCACGAAATTCTTAAACCCTGAACTCTCAGAGTCACAAATTCTCAGGCTTGAAAATTTTTAATTTGCCTATTCGTAAGTCCCCAAAAACTTGTGATCTCCAAAATTCCAATGGGTATCCCAATTTCTAAAGTTTAACTAAAACAGTGAAGAGTCGGCAAAGTTGGAGGTCCGAAAATAGTCCGGTGCACCGAGGAGGGTGTGTGATGCAGTTTTTCTTACGGATGCGTGTATATAGGGAACAATTGCATCGAACTGCATATCGGATGAGGCGCGTTCCTCGGCGAACAATGCCCCTAGCCTCGAATACGAATTCATAGGGCTCGGATTAATAACCGGGGGCATCGAAGGCCGCATCGCTTGGATTCCTTCGGAGCAGACGTAGACCCGGCCCAGCCGTTCCTCCCGTTCCTTCGGTCCCGTTCAAATTAAAACGACAGGCGGTTCTCAGCCGACCGGTGCTGCCCGACAGATCGTTCTAGCGTGTATCGATATTTTTAGCGGCGTTCCGGGACTGAATTCGAGACGCGACAGCGGTAGAGTCAACGGTCACACTCGCTTCGCGCAGCTAATTAACCCTTGCGTCAATAACCAACCGGTGAACCGCTGATCTTTGCGCAAAACACCAAATTTTCAGAACATGGAAACTGGATCCTAATTGACCAAATCATCTATTTCGTTTGGGAAATATAAACTCCTAAAGCTCCGAATTCTCAGAGCCCCAAATTCTCAAAACTCTAAATTCTCAGACCTCTTAATTCCTAAAATTCTGAATATCTCAGTCTCGTAACAATAATACCGAAATTCATTCTTGTTACAAATGCATAAAAAATAGCTGTCTACTTCCTAATTATGATGTATTTTAATTTCGAAAGAGATGGAAGAAAATTCGTGGTATACGATTCTGACAATTGCCAGCGACAGGGGGCAAAGGTGCACAGTCTAAGCTGGATCGTTGAGTTGCAGGCTCTTTTCAGGGGATTGGGAAAGTTGTCTGGAAGTCGACTCTCCCGTTCGATCGCGTGGGCGTAGCTACCTCCGGTTTGTCTAAACGATTTAGTTTCTTTCGGAGTGGACATTCGGAGAAAGTTCTTCGAGAGATCTTTCCTGGATCCTTTGGAGCTCGTGAAATACCCTTAGCCATCAGAACTGTGGATTCTGAGCTGGAAGATCCTTGGACTCCTTTTTCTTTTAGGAAATTAGAGAAAAAGTTATAAGGTGGAGGATTGAAAGATGTTCCTGGATACTTTTTCCCTTCTCGATCCTTCGAAGGATCAAATATCCACAAAGTAATAATATATAGTACAAATTAATTCGTGGATTCTGTTGACAGTTATTTTCGAGAACAAAATGTATTTCAACTGTTTATAAATAATGAACAATTATACGAAGAAAGAGCTACGAATTAACTTGTGCATCCAGTAAAATAAGGATAGGAGAAAATGTTGGAGCGATTTTCGTGCGTTTAAATCGCGAAAGACAGCAGCAGCGATTTTGTCTGCTGAATGTTAGACGAGTCGGTATCCGGTGTCAATGACTGAAAAGACCTCTTGGAGATTTTCTGCGCTAATAGATACTATATTATAGCCATAACGAGGCGGAATCGTGGCCGGCGCAGACCGTTTGAATTTTACGGCCGTCCCTATTCTTCACGGCTATCGTATTTATGGTGCACCGCGAGAGAAATACAGTTCAAAGAAGGCTGCGGAGTCCGATCGGGGCCCGGCCATAAATCGCGTCGCCTGAATTCGCTCTGATTTATAGTTAATTCAACCACATCTTCCTCGTATCCAGCTCGCCGGATCCTTTTACTTCTTCTTCCTCCTTCTTTATCGAGGTTACTCTAACCCAACGAAAAATCGACTTTCTCAGCGTCCTCTCCTACTGCTGAACTGCGTTTAGATTGTTTCTTAATGCACAAAAATTTGCAAATGTGTGAAAGAAACATAACGAGACAGAGGCTGTTGAATTATCAATGAATTACCAGCACAATAAACTTATCGGTCGTTGTCAAAAATAAATCAACGATCTCCGTATCAGTTTAATAAACAGAGATTAAGAAGTATCGATGAAACGATTCTCGAAATTGTTTATAAACAAAGATTTCGAAGTATCCCAATTGATATTTTGTTTCAAGAATTGACTGTGGGGCCTAATCTAAACAATCCGGACTTCTAATTCCTAATCTAACTCCCAAACTTCTAATATGAAATAAAGATTCATTTAATATTTAGAAAACAATATTTTCCTCGTAACATGAAGCTGTTACTTAGTATAAAATAAATATTCTATGTATATTTGAATATTAAAAAATATCGAATCTCTTTATTATTAATATTTTGAACATTTTTCTGACACCAGCAATCGAAATTACTAACTTTATCGATTCTCTATTGCAGAATCAATATGATCATACGGGAGTAAATGCAGTAACATGTAATAATAAATTGTCTCGTCGATAAACAGGAAAATTGCTGTGCATTTCAGCTGGCCGGAAAATTATAAATCGATTTCTATCTCGTAAATGTACGTATATAACAATCTATAAACTCCGACGACCGTAACGACTTTGACGTCGTCATTGGACGTCGTAGAAAATGTTGGACACCGACATCAGAGTTGCAGACACCCGATTCAGTTCTCCCGAACTTCATTAGTCAACTTTCGCAACCGCGGTGCTTGCGCAAGGGAACTTTGGCGAAGGCAGTTGAGCCGCTATGTGTCCCAGGGTGAGAATCGCGAATTCTCGAAGATTTCCGAGTAGGGAAAGAAAGCAAGGTGGTTGCAGGGGACTTTCTAGCTGTTTCTCCGTGGCCGGTTGTTTCTGTGGGCGGTCGATTATCGGCTCGGGAAGGGGTAAGTTTGCCTGGCGCGTACTTATCACCCGGAGCAATTACAATGGGCGCATTGTGCGGCTTTGCACCGACGCACCGACGGACACATCGAGAACGCGTGTATACGTGTACATGTAGGAATACGTATGCACGGATATTATACGTGTAGGAGCACTGGCACGGTCGAACGATGGACATTATTGGCTGGTGATATAACTGGCGGGGCACCGCGAGTCGTCCGCGTGCCAGCTTATCACTCGTGAATGTATTATGTGTATGAAGCGGTGGCGCAAGAAGTCCGCGAGGTCTCTGAACTCCCAGATACAATCTCGCCGCGTGCTATCTATCTATCTGGTGGCTGGCGAGAGAGCCAGCCGCGGTCACATACCTCTCGGCCGTGTCGTGTATACAGAAAAACGCGTCTCTCTCTCTACGCCTGTACAGAAAATACACGGCTCGCTGGCTAACTGGCTGACTGGGCTGACTGACTGCCCGCCTGGCTGCCCTCTATTCAGCATCTGGACACCCGTGCTCGCCTTCTTTTTCGACGGGCCACTCACCGGCCGATGATTATCTAATTTTTCGACCTGTTACGCCGCCAACTACCACCGTTCGCGAAACACAACCTGAAATGCACCGATACGCGCAACGCCTTCCTTCGGAATTCCTATTTCCTGTTTTAAATTGATCGATTCTTCGCGTATCACCCTCTTTACTATTTGTCCGTCGGCAAGCAATTGTAAATTTATTTTGAATACAAATTTTCAGTTGTGTACCGACGGCATTCCACAGCTGATATGATGTGCAGATAGCCGGCAACATGTTTTGCTATGTCTGAAAGTATTCCAAGAGCTAGCGATTGCAACCTTCGACCTGTGAATTCTCGGGTTCAGCATTTTTAAAGGTCCGAATTCACAGATCCACACATTGCCAAAGTTCCCAAATAGCAAATCTATAAATTTTCAGATTTTTTATTGTGTATCAACGGCATTTGGCTTCGTACAGGCCTAAACAAAAATTAACTTTATCTAAAAAAAATATACCGAATAACGAGAACGTTAATGATATTGTGAGAGCAGAAGGAAAAGAAGAGGATTCATGAAATTATTGACGAATTATATGTGCTGTAGCAATTGTGAGAATTTTACAAAAATCAAAAATGTTAATTTGTATGCTTTTCTGTCGGGATTGTTAATACTTCATACTATGCAATACGGTATTTTTATTTATGTATTATTGCCAAACGATTTTCTTAAAAAAAAAAAAACTCGAAATCGTTGCTATGTTTTCGACGTAACGAACTTTGCTATTGTCTGCATAGTTGTACGAAACGAGCCGTTTTATTTTAATTCGTTGGTAAAACGTGTCGCGGTTTTTCGGCATTTTTGCCGTTTCAATTGGAAGGCGAAACTGCGCGGCGCGGTTAGGGTTGGTATCGCGATGGGTTAGATGCCGGTGTGCAATTACGGGTGAAAAGGAAACGTTTAAACGGCCCCGGGGGCGAGCACACAACGCCACGTATCCCGATTGTTCGCATAACAGTTCTCTTTGGGTTCGTAAAGTCTCGTGAATGGCGCACACGTGCTCCCGTGCCGCGGATAGAAATTCTTTCGCTTGGACTCGCGTGATCGCAACAACGCGTGCGACCGAAACTTAGGCTCTCTGTCCACGGTTCGTAGCGTAATCGTCGCGTAATTGTCTATACTCGAAGCGTGTACCAAACTTCACGTTATTACTAAAAGAAAACAAAGATGTCGAGTGACGAGGAGACTTTGATTTTTTATAATTATATTCGACGGAGAAGAAGAAGAATAAGAAAATTTAAAACAATAATAACAATTAACAATAATTAAATATTAACTGAATCAATAATAAAAATGTTTAATATGTTGAAATAATAACTAATTGAAGGTAGGCGAAAAGCAATTGAAACCCGCTCATAAAGCGATGTCTCGATATTGGTCGCAAACTTCATTCATCATGACGTTTGCCGTACGACAGTGTCGTACGCTAGGCGTTAACGCCGTATTGTATTATACAGTGAGCCACGAAAGTATTCGAACGCCACTTAAAACAAAATAATGTTTTTATAATTGAACCAAACAACCTGATTTTTTATAATCAATTTGAAGCATGCGTTTATGAAATTATATACAAAAAATATTTTCCAAAAATTATAATTTACAAGGTTACACGCAAAAATAAAAAAGGCATTTTTTAAACTTTTTTTTAATTTAATATATTTTCAATTTTTATAATTACATTCGACGGAGTAGAAGAAGAACAAGAAAATTCATGGTGTATCCTTACATTTGCAATTATATTAACTGCAGAATATTTATGGCTACAAGAGGGTTAGCAGAAAACGATGTTAAATTTCAAGCATTTTACAGAATGCGCAAGACTACATACAAGAATCTTGACATATCAGATGCGTATTTTTTAATTAATACAGACATTCCATTGCCATGGCAAAGCAACCTGTGGTCTTAAGAAATAATTCGCTAAATATTCGCGCAAAATTAGCGGAGAAGGTCGCCCAGAAATGTTAATATTTTCCCGCGTATTGGGAATAATTCTAGGCGTTGCCGAAGAAACTGTTGTATTATTATTTGTATTATGTCCGTATGAGACTCCATCATTTCTCCGTATGTAATTGTGAAGTACACAAGCACATTTTATAATAGAAACTATAGTTTCATATTTACAGCATCGAATAGGTGTCAAAAACACTTGAAATTTTTGTGTTAACATGCCAAATGTGCATTCAATATTTTTTCTTTCGCATTCTGTAAAATGCTTGAAATTTAACATCGTCTTCTGCTAATTCTCTTGCAGCTACAAATATTCTGCAGTTAATATTATTGCGAATGTAAGGGTGCACCCAGAATTTTCTTGTTCTTGTTGTTCTTCGTCGAATATAATTATAAAAAATCAAAGTCTCCTCGTCACTCGACATCTTTGTTTTCTTTTAGTGATAACGTGAAGTTTGGTACACGCTTCGAGTATAGACAATTACGCGACGATTACGCTACGAACCGTGGACAGAGAGCCTTACGTAACCGGCTCGCAACACCGAAATTCCAACGATCGCGTACCTTGTGCAACCATAAATCCCGCCGCGAGAGACTCGGGCACTCGCGTGACCGCACCCTTCGCCGATTATCAGCCGTACAAATGTAACGATTGCCGGCCGCCACGACCAAATTAATTCGCGCGACCACGGCTTGGTGGTTTTCACAACTTTTACTCCACGAAACTCCGCCCCCTCTCTCTCTCTCTTTTTCTTCCTCTTTCTCTCGTTCTTGGAGACCAGTAATCCTTATCTCCCCGATATTTCGTATCACGACTCGCAATGGTTCCAAAAAGACCTGTTTCGAGCTAAGAGTACATAGCAATTCTACGAGTTCACTGCTTTAGACATTCAAGGCTCTGAGAATTTTTCTCAAAATTTCACCCGAAAAAATCAACAGATTTGAGGGTGCACAGCGTTGACAATTCATGGCCCTGAGATGTTGGGCTTGGAAAATTTGGACTTGAGAGTTTAATGATTTCATAATTAAAGGTTCAACAAAATTTAAGGCTATGAAACTTCAAGCTCTGAGAATTCGTAGATTTGAGATTTGGGAATTTATTGATGTTTTACCATTGGACCTAGCCGATTTTTGTCGGACGAATGTATATATCGTGGGAGGAATAAGCGTGGACGGAAAACGGAGGAAAGAAACGGCGTTAGGAAAGGGAGCAGCAGTCGGTATCGATCAAGGCATCGGTTGTTTTCCCAAGGAACTAAGGAGAAAGGAATCGGATCGAAACGAAACGCTTGCTCGCTCGGCGGCGGCTCGCGGCTGTTTACCGGCTCGCGAAAACAACGGAAAGTGCATTGAACCCGGCCGATGGATGATTGGCTGGCTCGGCTCGGCTCGGCGCGCCGCTCCGCGCCGGTTTCGTGATAACCGGCAATGAGTCACCGGCTATGCCTCTCGATAGCCTTTGCTTTTGCTTCTCGCTGCGGTTTGCTACGCGCCGAACGGGGTTGGCCGGAAGGGATTGGGAAATCGGGGGCATTAACGCGGTTTCCGTCGAGAACTGACAGTGCACCGACAGAGATAGAGGAGAACCAACCGAGAGGGCTTCGATAGAGAGAAGTTCTTGGTGCAACGTGACCCCATGTATTATTAATAACACTATTAAAAAGTCTAAATCGTTAAGAAATTATTGTTACATCTCTGTAACATCATATAATATCGATCATAGAAAACCAAACTGACGGTCATCCCTGAAGAGTTAAAATGCCAATCACAATAGATAAATTATTCTGATTTTTTCACTTACGGTTATGTTTACAATATATCATGTTTACAAGTCTTTTAGAGATTTGCTCGTTTTTGCTTCGTTTTGAAAAAAAAATTGCAAAAAAAGAAACAAAACAAGTTTTCATTTTTGTACTTATTTATTTACATTTTATTTATGTCATCGTCTATTTAATGTAGTTAATGACATCCATGGATTTCTTCGTATGGGGATTGAAGCAGAAAGTTTATTCGGTTCCAATTAATTCAAGAGAGCAATTATTTTGGGCAATATGTACATATAGATTAACAATATATATATAGAAAACAAAACCGCCAACCATATCCCAACCACTGTCAACCATTGGCCACAAATGCTACTAGGGAAGATGGGAAAGAGGATTTTTCCGAGAGGCGAGGGAAGCTAACTTAGTTGACGCCGTTGACTATCTCCTGCCTCTTATATGAACCATGAAGTTGTTTGTCTGTAATCTACAACTGTGCATATTCCTCGTGTAGCTGTCGATTCAAAGTGTTAATTCAGTGCTTCTTTTCTGTTCGCAGGTAAGCAGACCACAAGGCGTACCGTAATCGGGAGAATCTACTTAGAGGTATACATCGCAAAGTTCACTGCATGATTAAAATTTACAGACGCAATTTTTCTTCTTTCTCGAAAAGGATCCATGTTAGGATCGAAACGTAGAAAGTTTAATCAAACTGCAACAACAACCGTGAAAAATCTGAGATACTTTATCTGGAACATTTTTCGAAGTGATCCAACGATGTCCCCGTCAATCCAGAGACTAATCGACACAGGAATTCCGTTCAATTCCGTGTCGAAGAACTCTCTCTGATGTTCGTCGCTCGTTTGTCGAGAATATCAGCCAAGCGACGGGCCGGGCGGAAAAGCCAAGGAATGAAAAAGCTTAGAGTAGAGTGGAGACGATCCGTCAGGGTTCCCGAAGCTCGTTGACCGGGTCCCTCGGAATCCGAGCGTCGCTTCCGGTTCGTTTGTCATCCTGCGGAGCATCCTCTCTCCGCTCGCAAGGAGCGCGCGGTAATTTTCTAACGAACCGCGAACGCGATTCATTCCTCGACAAACGGTCTGATTTATAGCGGCTTCCTCGGGTTTATGGACAGCCGGGAAGAACCGAGAGAGGTTCGTCGAGAGAGAGAGAGAGGGGTGGGAGGAGAGGAGATGATGGGGAGTAAGGCGAACGGCCGGCTAGGAGAGCCCAAGCCCCAGAAAGAGAGGGAGAGAAAGGGATGGAAAGAGAGGCCGCGTTTTGCTCTGAATCGCGGCGAGGAGAGCTAGATGGGCGCAAGGACCCCGGAGCTGGAGTCCTGCCGGCGAACACAGGTTCGAGGACTCTCCGGGGGCTAAAGGCCTTAACACGAGTCAGCTCGTACGCCAGACAGACCCATAAAACGCTTTATATTCTTGCTCGCGGCTGCACCGAGCCCGCCCGGCCAGGCTATATACGCGAACTTTTCTAAGCGAACGAGAACGCGCCACCGCTCCAAACCGAATAATAAAAGCGAGTCTGTAACAGAGAAAAAGAGAGAGACGGAGAGAATAAGAGAAACAGAGAAGGACTGCTGGTATATATATTATTATTGCAACGATAAGGTAAATGTTCCCATTCCGCCCCGACGACGATTGCATTCCCTTCCGCCGGAATTAACGGGCAAAGGACGCGACAATGCTTGAAGCGCAACGCTCGACCACTTTGCGGCTTTTCTAAAGCGTTTCTTCGCACCTGAGACGCGTTGCGAACGTGCTAACGTCAACAAGCCTCTTCTAGTTAAATAATATTCTATTAGATAGACCGTAATAACTTTTAATAGTGTCTAGATTTTGGCACCGAACGTGTACGTCAACTAGATTGAACTCCCGGAATCAATCTGTCGAGGAGTTTCGTGGAATCAGGTTTTAGGGGGTGATAGGAACACGTACGAATCCCGAAGCGCGCCCGGAGACGATCGATACTCGTGGTTCGAGAGTAAAGCGAGATCGAGCTGGAATCCCGTCGTGCCACCTGTTCTGGAAGGTCTCGAGAGGCAGGTACTTCGTTGCCACCCGGTGTGTTGCACAGATACCGCGAGAGAAGCTCGCAGACGCTCGTCTACGCCTTCCTCAGACGTTAATGCCTCCTCATTGTCGGGCAAAAGAAAGGGGGAGGGGAAAAAGGAAAAAACAATTCATCTGTCCGTGATATTTCATTCCCCCGTGTTTCCTGCTCGCAGACGGACGCATGCTTGAAAACGCGACTGTAGACTTATTCTCTCTCCCTCTGTCTCTCTCTCTCTTTCTCCCCTTTTCTCTCTCTCTCTCCCTTTTTTCTCTGGCCACTGTCCTCTCCTCTCATTCTGCCCGTTTCTCCTCTTCCTAGTTCCAAGGTGGAGAAGGTTGTTGCACCCTCCTCGAGCATTGTGCATGCGTGCATGAGGGTGCCTAGCCCCTTCATCCTCTCTCTACTCTGTATGCAACCCGTTACTCCTGCACGCTGGTGCAATGACACAGCCTCGTGGAAAGGCATCATAGCGGAAGAATTCAGGATTATCGATCTCGCCTGTCGAAAACCGATCCTGCCCCACTCCCTGGACCAATGCGATTATTATCGTCATTCCCCTCGTGTCTTCGGTCCTCTATCTTCGGGATCTGGTCTTGTTAGGGGTTGCTGACAACCAGTCAGACACATCGCGTTGCATTTGTTTCTTCAAATATAAAACGGGCGACCAAAGAATTAAACTGAACAATTCTCGAGGCTTTGTTTACGGTCCGATTGCATGGCATTGTTAGACCAATGATCTTAATTTATTTATTAATGCCGTGAGCCTTATTTGGTTTATATAGCATACATCATATTATACATATAGATGTAACATAATTATACATATAAAATTAAATTAATATAAATGGTGGACGTTGAATTATGAAACGTAATATAAAAATTGTATTCATTAATCGCAGCACAGGAAAAGCATACAGTTCATATACAATTATAAAAAATATGGGCTATAAACAGTTAGACCACTCAAGATCAATGTTTAGATGAATAGATTGGAAGTACTTTGTGTACAGATTGATTTTATTGATCATGTTCGACAAAGCAACATCCAAAACAGGTCTTTAGAACGAAACATACAAGTTCAGACACTGTCTTCGTCTGTCGCTCTGTGTTCACCTTTCGACCTGTAGAAAATAATGATCGGATAGAGATGGAGGATCGAATGTAACACCGTAGGCGATCACGTAACGATCGTCGACGGGGGAAGGATTTACGTGCTCTAGAAAATCTATTCCTCCCAGCGCATTCAATTAAGCCGGCGACACAACGATCGATAAGGATCGCCGCGAACTCGCGAACATAATAGGCGTTGGTTGGCCGATGATTATCGGTGTTCAATGACGGCCAGCAGCTTTTATCATGCAGATTAGCGGCGCACGGTGTCCGATTCCGATGCGACTTAATTATGGTGGCGTTCGATCGCGACTGGCCGCGCGGTCGGTCGGGTCACCGACACCGATCCTAATCGGCCGATGCCCGCCGGAATGCAACCGACGACGCGGCGAAACAAACCGACGGACGGAGAGAGAACTTCCTACGATTCCTCGGGGATCATGCGTGTCGCATATTTATCGAGGGAGACTTCTACGAGACCTTAATGTGAATCGCGGGATCGCCCATTCACGACCCGAGCGAGAGGATGCGGGGATCGGTTTTGTCGATCGAATCGCCGGAAACGATGCCTTCAACTAGAGAAGACAATACAGTAAAGCCGGTTTCTGTATAATGCAATGCGGTTGGAACTACGATTAAACGAAATATAATAAAGTCAGACCAATACGTCAGCCCACCGAGTTTACCGAATAGCGTTTCATCAAACTCGTTCACTGCTCAGCAATTACACGGGGCGCCTAAAGACGTTTCCACTTAAACGATTGTATACAATTATTTTTGTCTTAGCACATGCTCATATAAATATGCAAAAAGTTTAACACAATTAAATACACAAATCAAAGCGTTCGCACACAATATCCAAACGTGAATGAAGAACGAGTGACTCATCGTCGACCATGATGTAATAGTGGTGAGAAAAAACGGTGATCGAGTAGAGCGAGAGAGAGAGGGCGAGTTTGGAAAAGGTAATTAGGCCAAAATATTTCACGGTGTATTTCCTAATAATTAAAAAAAAATCGATAACAATGTTCCAAAGAGAATGAAGTCCGCTGAATTGTGCAGCATGATTTGTAGCACCGAAACACGCATAGTTGAGATACACAAAATTAGTGGGCGAAACATCAATTGGTAATATTAAGGAACCAGTTTTTTTTCGGACCGCGAATGATAGTAGGTTTTCCATAACATCGACCAAACTGGAAGAGAAGTTTCTTACGGCAAACTTCGCGATTATGCTGTCGGTTAGGCCGCGGGGGGAGAGAGAGAGAGAGAGAGAGAGAGAGAGAGAGAGAGGGAGAGAGAGAGAGAGAGAGAGAGAGAAGCAATCCCTAGTGGGGGGTAAAGGGGCAGGAGGGGGGTAGAGGAGGGAGAGAAAGACGCGACGAGGGGCAACGACCTCGCATTAGGTCACGGCCTTGACATCGTTACGAGGAAACCTCTCGGTACGACACGCTACTAATCGCCGGCGACCAGCTTAGACCGCGCGCGTGCAACCCCGGTTCTGCAAGCTGCAGACTGCAGACTCATCGGCGGAGTTCGCCGAACTCCGATGCACCGGGATTGCGCCGGGGAATTGCCCATTGATATTGAACCTCTCGGTTCTCCGCGAGTTCAACAGCCAGAAATAGCTCGGCGGCAATCCTAGAGCTCTACCCGTGGCTCTCGTCTTTCAAATCTGATCGATTTAACCCTTGAGTCTTGGACCGGGGAGACCGTCTGTTTCCAATTTTCGCTCGTACTTATTCCATGTTATAAAAATTTAAATAATTGGAATTTAGTTTTCGCGGCGCAACGGTTTGATCAAATTCTACAAACTACGAACTCTAGCAATGTTTGTAAGCACACATATATATTTGTTCGTCATTTATTAAATAAGTAATTCGTAATGTCCATCATCTTCAAAAACGATTAATTTAATAAGATTTATTCAAAATTGTACAAGCATTTAAAAATCATCGTTTTATGAATGCCATTAACAGATTATATTTTATTTCAAAACTGAACATGATTCTTCAGGCAGTTTTCTGATAAATGGGATAAAAAAATGTTTTCCATTAAAGTTAATTAACATTCAGCGGTCTACAAATCTCAATACAAAAATTTTTTTGAAATACGTTTATTCTGTGAGAAGTCACTTTTAATTTTTAAGAATCAACAACCTACATTGTTATACCTTATGTTATACCTTATTTTTTATAGTTTTTTGGTTTTTATGGTAATTTTTTGGTAATTATAATTATACCTAATATACGTTAAACGTTGTACCTTAAACTAAAAACGAATAGTACTAAAAACTTCACGAACTGCTCGCTCAGCCTGCTGGACCACTGTGCGACGTCGCGTAGGAATTGATTCGAGCGGGATCGCGCCGTAAAAATCGACTGTAACCACCCCCGCCGATGTTGCGATAGGTCTGAGCGTTCGCAGCAATTGCACCCCGAAGATGGAACGTCCTCTCTAGTCTCAGTGTCGATTGCCGTTGGCGGTGTGCGCTCGTTGCACTCGGTACACTTAAATGGCCGCCGCGAGTCTGATGAGGGGTTGCACTGGCGGAGGTGGAAACCAGGGAGGAGAGGAGAAAGAGGAGGGAGAGGAGCGAGGTGAATGAGACGAAGGGCGTCGGAGTCTGAAACGCGGAGAACGGAGGAAAAGGAGGCGGAAAACGAGCGGGAAGGAGATTCGCGGCTGGAGAAAAGTGGCGAAACAGCGACGCGAGGGTGACGAGACCCGGCTGGGGTCAATGCACTCGTAATCTTGGTGCAACGCGACTCCTCGGGTCACTATATGTGAGCCCTAGCGCAACGAAGATAGGGCTCGCACTATTTGACACAGAGATCCATAGTGGAACGAAACGTCCATTTTCTTGGACGACAGAAATGTGTTTCGTTTCAATAAAATATGTATGAAAAAAAATTAAGAAAATTCTTCAGAATAGAAAGAATTTTTTTATAATTAAAAACAGACGAGATCGTACGAAATTCCTAGAGGAGTTATAGTAAATGGAAATAGGACATTGTTGATTAGAATTCATTTATCGAGAGGAGAAGATCGAGAACAAGCGTGTAAGACGAAATCGGCCGTTAGAAGCCGTCGATCGAGGTGCCGGCAGATCTACGGATCTAGGGATTTATAACGCGCGGTTGCAAAACGGATTGCGGCTGAAACGATCCCAGCCTCCCCTCCTCCCTTCTTCGGTGCACGCAGCGCGGAGTGAAAGTAACATTCTAGACACGTGATGCGGCATCACGCTGCACGTCGCGGAAAAATGCATCCCGCTCTACACCTGTGTGCGCCGTTGCACACGTACGACACGTGTTCGACGTCAGAGAACACGCTCCGGATAGATCGTTAGACGCACGCGTGTCTTTCGCTCCCAAAGATCCAGGATTATCGAGAGTTCCTTCACGCAAGAGTTCACGCAAACTCTGCTTGTTATGTGGATCTTTATGCACTAATAACAATTATCTGCGTCAATTGCAAGTAACAGAGATCCGGTAAAAATGTAGTTCTTCTCTTGAAAAAAGTTTACTTTGTTTTGTGGATTTATTTATCAACGAAATTATTTATTAAAGAAAATTCCATAAACATCCGCTGTCTAATTGTAACAGATCGTATAGATGAATGGATTTAAGGAAGAGGAATACATTTATTGCTATAAATGTATTATGATGCATCGTGTTTTGTGCTGAGTAGTCCTAGGGTTAATTGTCGCATGAAACTAAAATGAAATGCACTATGCGCCGGTATACTTGAAGAGGTTAAAAGCCAGGAAATTTTCGCCCATCGACAGCGGTTGTTTACCCTCGTTTGAGAACTCGACGAGCGACAGGGACCAGTTTCGTCATCAGATTCTCGAGGTATCCGGCACTTGGGGGGACGAAAGGGCCGAGGTATTTGCTATATGGGCAGCGAGGGGGTTGCTGTTTGTCGTGCTGATGGGATTGATCGAGGGGCGTGCAGAAGGGCGAGCCCTACGTTTGTCAAACTCCCCTACCATGACAGGAATCGTTTTCAGGTCTACGGTTGGAGAAGGTCAGGATTCAAAGGGTTGCTTGATGGTTTCGAAGGGCCGCAGGTGGTTCGTCAAAACGAAATTCGTAAGAACCTCAGTCAAAAACTTTTTCGAGAATGCCACTTGCATTTTGAGTTCATGGAAGAATGCCTTTACACGTTTCACGTTATATAAAGATATTTATAAAAATACTTTTCGTGCTGTTTCGTTTGGTTTAAGTTTGGGTTTATTTTCGTCTAGAAAATTTCGATGTCTCACGTTTCAGTTTTCGTAAAAACACGGAGAAACAGAAAACAATATAATTTCAAAAGACCTTAGTACACTTCTGTATAATTACTTAATTTTTATTCTACCTAAAAATCAGTAGTGTATTCATTATTTTCCGACTTACTAGAATTAATATAATTTATAATTTTCAAAACTCATCCTTAATCGTAACCCTTAAAACGTAATCTAAGAAGATTTTTAAGTATTCTTTTGGTACAGCACAATTTTTGAAAAGCCTACAATAAAGCCTATAAAGCGTTAAAAATGGATTAAATACAATTTCATTGAGCTTCCGTTTCTAACAATCGACTTGGAGAATCTTGATCTTCAATGAAGATCCGCAGTCTAATAATGATGTGTATCGATGATGTTCAAGGTCGTGGTTTACGGGCACTGGTCCTAGCAGGGACTATTTCAGTGACGATTTCGTGTCGGTGTGCGCCGCGATGTCTCGCCTCGAGGATCGTTATAAATATATCGACGGGAACTAGGTTGCTGGTGGGAGTGTCGACGAGCACGACACAGGAGACGGCACACGTTGTTCGGAAACGGACGCAGAATGCACCGGCGTGTAAATACCCGCGATACAAAACGACGTCGAGACACGGTGCAAGCGAGCGAGCGCGACAGCTACTTTCCTGCGGAGTGCAGCGTGGAAACGAGAAATCTCGGACTGGCCTATCCGGGATAGGAGAATTTATGCGCGTCCCAGCCAAGATACCGATCGTGAATCTCGCGGCCCGATCGCGGATCAACGGTAATTGCCGGTTCTAATATCGGGGAACAAACCGGCATCCATCCTCTCTCGGACTACTCGGCGACTTTCTAATTTCACGGGGGAAAAGCTCTCGCGATCCGCGAGAACCTCGACAAGGATCAACCGGGATCAAGCGGATCTACGATCCCAAAACCGTTGGCACACTAATTTTACCATTGTAGAGACGCGTTCTCACCCACTCGGTCACTGCGTTACCTAGATCAAATCAAATCAATTATAATCGAAAAATATTGTAGCTTCGACAATGTTCATCTTATAACGAAGTTCATTTGGATTGGATCATGGAATTTATTCAATTTGCGACACTATAATCGAAAGATATAGCTTCGAAAATGTTCATTTTAAAATGAAGTTCATTTGGATTGAATCATGGAACTTATGCAATTTGCAACTCTACAATCGAAAAATATTGTAGCTTCGAAAATGTTCATTTTGAAATGAAAATTTTCAAAAAGAAAAAAATATCCTGGGTCCGAAAAATGCACTTTTCGTTGCAACAAATGCATAAAGATCCACCGTCGAGAAAGCATAAACAGCAACTATACTCGGTTTTTGTTTTCTCAAAGAAACAGGTTTGTTCATTTAAAAAAAAGTTGTTTTTTGAAAGTTCGTGAAAAGCTGTGCGGATCGTGTCCGCCTGTCATCGAGGTTGTTTAGAAACGCGTCGCGCGAGAAATGATCGACGTCGTTTAATCGGCGACCGGTAGTGGATCGCTTTATTGAATCCCGACTCGTCTTTTTCGATCGGTCATCCCGTCGGTTGAGTTTCACCCCGTTCTCTCTTTCTCGCTCGCTCTCTTTCTCCGTCCTTCTTTCACACGGTGGTTTTTTGCTCGGTTCCTCGGTTAGATAACAGCCGGAGATAAGGCGAACGAGGGAAGGTGCGCGCGTGCATCGGCCTGAATGTCACTATAGAAAACGGAACTATCGCGGCCCGTTGTTATTACAGAGTAATGGCACGTTACGCGGCGTGCCATTACCCCCGATGCGCCATTACCATCAATTAAAACCACTGAGCGGTATACTATTGGCCGTATAATAGGGCCAATTACGGTTCGAGTATCGGTGGCTGTCTTATCGGGCTCCGTGATCTGCTAACAAAGTGGAAAAGCGGATTTCTTTCGCCGGTTTCCTTTTTACCCGGAGTATGTTGCCGGTTAAAACGTCGCTGCTTTTAATTTACGCCGATGCAAAGTAACTCTCAGCTTTTTCTTTAACTTTTTTTTTACATTTTTGCTCGTTTCTTTTTTCACTGTCTCGCGACGAACACCTGCCGCTACGGCAGAGGCGTGGCACGAGTATTAATTGGATTTATAGATTGATAAATATCGCGACAGGTATATGCTTGTATCGTCGGTGAGCATATTGTTGCTCCATCGGCGTCGCGTTAATGGAAATTTTGCTGAGATTGATAGAACTGGTTCATTCGAGACACCGCTCCTTCCATCCGAACGCGTGACTCGTGTGAAACCATTTGTTTAGATTTTAGATCGCGCAGGTCTAATCTAATGCAAAAATATTCGTTCTAACAATATTTATCGACAGACATTTTACTTGAATAATTTACTAACAAGTCCAGTCCTTGCTCGCTAATATATTAATTTATAATCTTTAAATAAGAATTTATGTAAATACGTTAAACGCAAAAAAAGAATGACGTAGAAGAATTTTTGAAAATGCTCTTTAACTTGTATTTGCTTGGTAGAAATGGTTGAGTGTAATTTCAAACAGTAGGAGGATTAAATGAATTTACAAGTAGCTCTACATATTTCTTAGAACTTAACAAAATCACTAAAGAGAAAAATAAATATTTATTTGGTTCCTGTGTCTCGCAATGAATGAAAATAATTTTTAAAGATCAGCAGTCTAGTTATTAGAATAGTCGATCGAACGTATCCGCTTTGGAGGGTGTAACTCGGTCGAAAGGCAGCGCAAATAGGCCGTCGTTAATTAAAGATTTTACAAAACCGCAATCGTGCGGATAAAAGCCAAGGAGGAAGCGGAAGGGAAACGCCGCCGCTTTTTCCGTCGGGGACGTAACCGATCGAGGTAACCGAGTCGCCGATTCTTTTCCGTTTGTTTTGTTCGGTTTCGCGTTTCTCGTGCGACGACCGTGAAACATCGAGCGATAAAGGAGCACTTTCTAGCTATCAGGCGTCATTAGCGATCGACTATATTCCCCGGCCGAGCCGTTTCCATCTTCTGTTGAAAGTCCGCGTGCTCCACTTGGAGTCGGATCGGTGACACGCCGATTTTCTCCTTGCGCGCGCGGCACGCCGATCCGATTCGCCGACGAGATATTACGACGGTATAAACGCGAACGGCGAACAGCGGACTAATTCGACAACCGAACCATGTCCCGCGCCTCGTTTCCCAGGGAACTGGTACAACGATTTTTACCGGGAATCGGAACAACGCTGACAACGGTCTAATCGGGGTGAGAACACCGCCTTGGCAGCAGCGATGGCAACACTCACTAGGGAATAGTGTGAACCTCAGCTATATGCACCTACCAAAATTTTTTCGCGGGATTCTTTTCACACCGCTCTCTAAAATTGTGTCATTGCAAACTATGAAGTTAATTGGATAAGATTAATATATTATATATCAAATAGTTATATATTAGAACTAAACATTCTTCTTGTTTTTATATTATATTATTATATTTATATTCATTTTATACATATTGATGATAATACCCCCCACAATGCAATTTTTTCAATACAACAATTATTAATAATTGATAATATAGAAAGTATCAATTCTCTTAATTATGTTCTTACACATTTTTCGTGCTGTACTATTTCAAACATTCGAATTCGATGTGCCACGTTTTCCCGATTGATGTAAAATGTTAGATGTATCATTTGTTTGTGGAATAATACAATTTGAGGGGGTGGCGTGGTCAAAAATACATCTCAGCTGCTCCACTTCGACTGTTAAAGAGGTTTCGTAGAATGATCGCGCAAGAGTGCGTAATACTGTTTTATTTTAATTTAGCCGACGAGACAATCTTCTCCTCAACTAGTAACTTTTTGTTTTATTTATAAGCATTTGAAACCCTTCTTCGCGAAGCTTCCAGAAAAGATAGTTCCCACAAAATTTATTCGACACACATACTTTTTTTATCCGCCACCGTGTCCACATTGTGCCATTTCAGCGTTAATAAAATTGCTTTTTCGGCAATCATGTTGCGGTAGGATCGTGCCCGGCAGTAGAGCGGGACGAACGCGTGCGCACGCCTTGCCGATGCAGCAATTCAACCGCGTTCAAGGTTGCAGCGCATTCCGCCGTGGCTTTTACCACTTTCCTGCTCACGTGCGCCGCGATCGGCACTCGTGGCAACGCGAAAATGCGCAACCAGGGAACCTGTTTTCCCGGTGCTTCGATCGTGCTTTTTCTCGTTTCGTTATGACTTGCTATTGTCACGGGTAGGTCGGCAGGAACTGCGAATCATTGGTAAGCATCGCAACCAACGATACTTTTCATTCCATATCTGACTCATACATTTTGTAAACATATTCTCTTCGAGATCAATGGCTCCTGTCGAACCTGACATAAAGAACGCTTCGAGCTGTCTACCAAAAATGAACTCCCGTCAGATTCGATTCGATCGTGCGAAAGAAAATCATTTAATTGCACGCATACTTATGCTGTATCAAAAGGAACCTTGAAAATGTTCTTTCACTCCATAATCCTAAACGAAATGATTGTATTGCGTCATTAAGGGTGAGCCGTTGATTCCTGAAGTCTTCGTTGCCATTAAAGCACCTATGAAAAGAGTCCTCAACCATGGGCCACAGTGTTCCAAAAACGTTAAAGAATAATTGCCAGTAGATAATGTGCTGAGACTTTGATAAACGATCTGCACTGGGTTAATCGATACTGTTAGCCTGTTAGACAAGTCGGATTTGCGGGAGCACCCATTGAACTCGATCCCATAGCTACTCGCAAGTTAGGAGATCGCAACGAGACAAGGTCCTCTCCTTCACTCTTGGGTTCTCCGTTTCCTGCGGATCCGAGTTGCTGGCACAGACACAGGCTCGTGAATCGACGAGAAGGGAACACCGGGATCGTTCGGTGCAGCTACAACGGCTTGGTTTACCTGTTGACGTGCTGGCCGCGAGAAGGTGACCGTGCCTCCTAGCCACGGGAGTGCATCGAACGAGGTATCCAGGCTGACACCCACGCCAGAACAGTTTCTGGGCCGAAAAATCGGCGGAGAGCGCCGTTCACTTCCGCGTGGCCTGCAGCCGGCCCAGAGCCCCAGCCTGTGTTTCTGTAGCGTGTGCAAGCGTGCAGGCGAGCGGTTTGCAGCCAGGCCAGACCCTGCCTGCCTCCTGCCTCTTGCTTGTGCTTGCTGGCTGCTGCTGCCTTGCCTGCCTCTTGGGTTCCGGGTCGGTTTTTCGCCCTGAAAACGTCGCGATTGTCGAGAGGCCTGGCTGCCGGCCTGGGCGAGCCGGGCGTGACCAGTTCCGAGATCTTTTTTCCGTCTCTTTTTGCCCGTTTCTTCTGATCTCCGTCTCTCTTTCTCTTCCTCCCTCTACCTTCGCGATCTCTCCCCTTTCTTTTCTCCCTCTCTATCCGCTCGCTTCACGATCAGTCTCTCTGTCTCTCTCTTTGCTCAAGCTTCACAGCTTTTGCACTCCGAATTCATCGTTTTCCTGGTCCTATTTGCAACTCAAGTTGTCCCAGAAATTTCTTTTCTTTAGTTACTTCAATGATAAAATACCCCTCGCCAAGTTATTGTTCCGAAAGGAATATTTTGTTGCTTATGTGACACCGCAAATAATTGCTAATGCATTTAGAAAAACCTGAGGAACATAACGTTGTATTTGTACTTCACTGTGGGGTCATCTACTAGACTTTGGTCTTTGACAGGGTGGATTTTATTTACAAAAGGATATCAACTTGGAA
Organism: Lasioglossum vierecki; assembly: GCA_028455595.1. NCBI lineage: Eukaryota > Metazoa > Arthropoda > Insecta > Hymenoptera > Halictidae > Lasioglossum > Lasioglossum vierecki. The sequence goes on along the minus strand of CM052338.1, from coordinate 24,006,893 downwards.
TACAAGATCTGTAGACGTGATGATAATGCGATTGTGGGAAGCAGGAGTTAAATAAAAATTTATTCAATTTCGGAATAGTTTTGTTACATTAAAAACAAAACTATCTTACGATTTTTCTAATCTTTTAGTGTTTTATGTATTTCGTCTAGCCAATTTGTTCATAACTGCAGGGACTCGTAGTGGCTTCGAGCTTTAAAATCCTTCACGATTTTCCAATTTCTCGAGAATCGACGATATAGCGTGTAGATACTAAAAAGGTCAGTGTCCTGGTACCGTTCGCGATACTATGCTATCCCGTCGCCACGGCATCCCTTCTTTCGGATCGATTCTCATCCGAAAGAAGAAGGAATAGGGGTCTGTCTGGGTCAGGGAACTCCAAGCAAGCGTAACCGTGCAGCGTCCCAGATCCACTCGATACAATATCCACCTAAATCTGCCTATGGATCTGCAGTGAGTCGGTCGGTGGGTATCGTTGCTTGATATCGAGGAGAGACCTCCCTCTCTCTCTCTTGTTCGTCTCTGTTTCTTCTCTTTTCTCATAGACGTCGGTCCGCAGCGAGAAAGCGCTCGTTCACGGGTAGAGATGGGATCAAGCGCATTGTAAGTAGGTTCGAATCTGACTCGATAGTTTCGAACACTTCACGCGAGCACTGTATGCGAAAACTTCGGGACTGAATAGCCCACCTATATCGTGGACAGACGACACACTGTTCCCTGATCTCTCGATGCTGCTCTAAAAAATATAGGCTACAGACGAGGCTAACCCGTTGAAAATTTTATTGAATTACCTCATTTATATTCGAGATTAATAATAAATGGTATTCGTATTTTGATAGCCTCAATACAAAATTTCATCAATTCACAATGCTATTTATACGAAATAGTAAATTAGTTCTTAAATAATTACTCAAATGATTTTTTTAATTATTTTTTTTCAAGTACACGTGAAATAGTGCATGTCCATTAATGCATCCTCCTTTTAATTTGCATAACAATAATAAATTCAAACATCATTTCTCTTAAAATTATACATATTAAAATGAGAATGCATTAATGGACGTGTATTCAAGTACACGTGACAAAGTGCACGTCCATGAATGCATCCTCCTTTTAATTTGTATAATAATAATAAATTCAAACATCATTTCTCTTAATAAAATCAAGTCAATAAATCGAGTAATTACACGTTTAAAACTACGATCTCTAATTAAAATAGAACCTCTCGCCTTTTATTACTGAATCAGGATCATTAGCAACCGTCCAACATGTTCCTCCAGCTCATGGGTGTTACAAAAAAAAATATTTTTAAATGTTGTAGAGTAAGAAATTTAATTAGAAATGGATATTTAGAAAAACATTGAGAATCCTTGACGTACCGATTCGCAGCGCAAGCAAAAAGGGTCGCAAGTAGCGTTGGCGTGGGGGAGCGAAAGAGAAAGAGAGGGAGAGAGAGAGAGAGCAGGTGAGTGAGAGAAAGGGTAGGGTAGGGTGGAAGGAGCGTCGCCGGTCGTGTCGCGAAAGAGGAAGGAGAGGAAAAAAAGTGTGCCGATCGCGCTCGGATCGGCAGCAAAGCGAAGAAAAGCAAAATGAAAGCAAAGCGAGGCGACGCGTCGAAGAAGGAAAAATCGATTTCGCGCGAATGTGGAAATGATTCACATAAACGCGAGGAATTCGCGCACACACGGCGGAGTGCATCGATCGGTCGCGATGCTCGGTTGCTCGTCCGGATGCGGTAGCCTAACGTTTACGACGACGCGGCGTACGGCTGAGAGATCCTAAGCTGCCGGGACGCCCACGGGTTTTCCCGGTCTCCGGTGGTGTTTGTGTCGCGCGTGTGGGCAGAGATCGCGCCGCTCTCGCCCGTTCGCCGCTCGTATTTACATCAATTCGGCCCAGAACCGCACGGTTCCATCGCGAAGCTTGTACCGTCGAGACGAGACACGAGTCCGCGAGTCTTTCTCTCGCTCGATCAGCCGGCGCGACGGCGCGGCTTTCATTTTATCGATCGGCGGAGAGGTGATATCAGCTGGATCAACCAGAGCTACGCGGAACTACGCGGAGATCCCTGTCAGTCATGGTGGCCGCCTGCCTCGACGAGAACTCCTATAAGATCCTCCTTTTGGTTCACAGGTATTTCATTCTCAGTTTTCGCGACGCCGCGCTCCTACACCCCTTTTTGCAAAACCGTTGCTCTTCTACCCCACGTGCGCGTTTTACCTTCGATAGAATCTCGTGATTTTTGCATCAACTTTTTGTGGACTTGAAATAGTGATTTTTCGGCTCTCGTTTGCTTGTACATCTTGCTCGAGGTTCCATCATCGCAGTGTTAAACTTTAATTTTACAAATAAATTTTTATGTGATATTTTTGAAAGGCTCGTGATAGCAGTTCTGTATAGTTAACAATTTTGGGAACAATCAAAAATTGATATGCCAAAAGGGTACTTGTAAATCTTTATTTTTTACTTTATTGGGGATGACTTGTGGGATCACGATTAAATATTGATGTTGTGCACGAAGGACCCGTTAAAAAATCCTCACCCTTGGACCGTAAACTTGCAACAATTATGAGATAACAGTGAATCACGTGTTAACATGGAAATGTAGGTATATTTACAGTATTTAGTATCTTTAATGAGAAGGTGTGCTGATATTTGTGACGGGAACGAAGTAGACAACAGTGGGGACGTTGAAAGAACACGGATAAGTTATTTCAATTAGGTCGTAAAATTGTAGAACTATTGAAAGAACATTTTCGACTAAACACGACTAGTTTTCTACGTGTGATCCGAAACGAAACAAGCGAGGCAACGCGAACGGAGCCCGTTTGAGGTGTTCTCGCGTCGAAACGGGGATCGGCGAGAAATCGATCGAGCAAAGATCTCAGCTGGATGCAGCAACGTAGCGGGCCGACTGTTATCTTTCTGTCTAAATGGAAACACAAAAGGCTAATAAATTAATCCCCGTTAGCAAAGTTCACCGCCCTTTCATAGGCCACGATTCGCGTCTCATTAGAATACCGTAGAACAATGCAATCAGACCGAGCTTCCTGTCTTACCAATAATTAACCGCATCCTCCGACGCGAACAAAGGAGCAATATTTTTTTTCTTCAAACGAACCACTCCATCCTCCACTTCCTTCTCTTTCTCTCTCCAATCGAAGGATTCGATTCCTCGAGCTCCTTTCTCGCGGTATTGAATTATTGTCTTGGATAAATGGAGCCAGACAGGGAACGGAAGCATCGTGGGGGCAAGCGGGAAATGTAGATCAACGATCCAGAAACGGTCCGGTCTGTTCGATCCTTACCGCAACACACTTTTCGCGCGAGTTTTCGTCGCCGAGCCTCTCCGCTCTCGTAAAACCGACTTCTCGGGTGATCGTAAAATCGTAACTCCCTTCACGGACGATCGAGGGTAATTGGGTCAGGTTTGATCGTTCGGTGAAAGATCGTTCGAACGATCGATTCGTCATGGTTGCGGCGTAACTGACAGGATTCGCGCGCGAGAGCTTCTTGCCAGTTTCGGTGCCGCGTTTCACGGTGCACAATTTTCGCGGAAATTCGATAGCTAGGATTCAGCGTACGTTCACGGACCATTTTGCCCGCTTTTAGTTCGGGGTGTTCCGGATACGAGCTGAAATAGTGAGATTGAGATTCGTGCTATATTCTCTCGCGAAGATCCTCGATTAAAGCAGCTGTGTTGGTACGCACTAAGCATTTTCCAAAAATATTTATCAAAAAGAAAATACTCTTTCGTGTTCTGTTTCCAGAGTTTAAGAAACTTTTTTTTAAGAAAATCTTTGAAACGATATATTACAACGTTTTATATAAAGTAACAAGTAATTGTTACTTAATATAAAATAAATATTGTATGTACGTTTGAATATTAAAAAAAGTTTGAATCGCTTTTTAATATTATATGAATGTGTATACAATATTTTGTGCTATTAGGGGAGTAATTGAATAATGTCTTCAAAATGCTGGATCAAAATGGACCCAGACCTAATTTTATATATTGATTTTTTATAGAAAATTTAATATTATTTGAAGTTTTGTCTCGTCCAAATATTAACGATCTTCTCGATTCCCACTGCACCACGAGAGTCTCCTCGTGTCGGCAAACAATTCCGAACAGCAACGAAACGCATTAACGGCCCGCCGAGAAATCGTAATCAAGCAGACTAATCAGAATCAGTCTGCGATTAATAATAAACTCGACGACGTTCTGGTCGTTCGAATCGAATCAAAAGCTGTGGCTCGATCGTCGGAAAAAAGGGAAAGTAATAAATATTTCGCTCGGATCGCTGAGGCAAAATGACCACCGGAAGTAGATAAGTAGAAAAGTGCGCTGCTGTCTCGAAGGGGAATAGAGTTACCGTGGGCGAAAACCGTTCTGCGAGGCTGAACTCTCGGATCGCATAATTAGTCTTCAACGGCGGAGCCACGTCGTCAGGTTGCAGGTTGCAAGTTGCATCGAGATAAGAGAGGGACGGCGCCTAATAAAACGTGATCGAGACGCCCGACGTCCGATGAAGTCATTTCGCATCAATCCGAGGAAAAAAGAACAGCTCCCGTCCACGGGAACAATTAATCCACGTCAGTCTACCTTCTGGATAGAGAACGTTAAATGCCGTGGTCTGATGGCTGCTGACAACGATAATTTGCACAAATTGTACGCTCCTGTTTTGCGATTTTTGCGATAGATCTCGAAAAGAAGAGAGAGAGTTAAATTGAGGATGCGTTGATTCGAGGTTCACAGAATTTGAGAGTATGTACTAGTACTTGTCTGAGGATTTGGGGAGTGATGGTCGAACCCTAGTAGCACAAAATATTGTATGCACATTCATATAATATTCAAAAGAGATTCAATCTGTTTTTAATATTCAAATATATGTACAATATTTATTTGACATTAAGTAACAAAGTTCACATTTTTTATAAAATATTTACTTTATATTTTTTAAGTATCTATTATATATTTTCTGAATGTTTAGCTTATATTTTCTAAACATTCTAAACAAATATAAATATAATTATATTTATGTAAATATATTTAATACAATGCATACGTATAATTAGTTTTGTACGTTTGATCCGACACGAAGCGCGAGCAACGCGAACAACGCGAACGGAGCCCGTTTGAGTTGTTCTCGCGTCGAAAATTTGAATTTATATTTATATATATATTATATTTTCGAGATCCGGAAGCTTTTGCGCGAGTAAAGTGGCAGCTCGTTGCGTGAAGTTGGAGGCATTTGGGCCGAGTTTCAACATTGTGAAAGTGCGGTTCTCATTCTGGAAAGACAGGCTCGCGTGTCTTCTTTGACGCGTACTGGGAAGTGGTTATCTCGATGCGATCGCGGCAACGAGCCTCGCGAAAGAATACTTCGCCGGCGAGGATACTTTATTCGAGTAGTTTACTTTTACCGATCGTGTTAGGGAAAACAACGATTATCCACGGTCGGTTGATCCGCGAAGAAAACGGCACGGCATCGAGCACAGCCTTAGCAACAGGTGTAGAACGAAAAGAAGAGAAGCAAGATTTCCAGCAGATTGATCGGCGGTGTGCACGGCGTGGCGAAGCGCAGGTGAAGTGCAAGTTGCGTCTCCGGTATACCTTGACTGAGAGCGAGAGAAATCGGTAGAAATTGGGCCAGTCGGTCAATTGGAAGTAACGAACCCTTCGCCAACGTATCATTTTCAAAATGACTCGTGAACGCCGCGACGCGTCGCGACGCAACGCGATGCCAACGGGACGACTACACTCGGCCTCTCCGAGTAATTAACTCTCGCGCCGCGACCCAATGACAAAGCCATAATTCCGCTAGAAACCCCAGCCGCGCATCTCCCGAGAAACTCTCTATACATCGTTATCTCCCGATTAACTTGCTCGATCGAGAAACTTCCATCGGGGGAATTCAATTTCCACTTTCTGGCGCCGATCCTCGATCCAAAGAGCCTCGATCTCCCAAGAATTCCACGGTCCGAGAATTACCTTGTCTCGTAATTCAACTACCGATGGAAACTCGAGCATACAAGACTCTCTACGAAGCTCTCTGATCTTCAGATCTCTCGACGAAGTAGACGAATCTCGCTTCGTCTCGTGATTTATTAAAAATCCGTGTTCACAAGGAAATGCAAATATGTTTCGAAGAACGAAGTTCAGCGAGTGACTAATTGGCCGGCGAATGTTGAAGTTGTTTGCATTTCCCGTTTCCAGACATTGACGAATGCTTGATTTCTCCCCGATTGTGTTGCAATTTGACGTACCTGTTCAACACGTTCGTTGTCCCCATTTTTCGACGTTCCTGCTGTCTTTTCAGAAGCTTCGTCGCACCGATGAAAAATACAGGGTGTACCGTGTTTGTCGTCGAGACAGCTTCCTCGACATCGAATCTTTCGGTCGTCATTTCGCCAAATTAACAACTAAACAATGGAATATATTCTTCCTAGGAAGGCGATGATTTTACAGAAGAAATAAGCCAAAAATATAGCGTAGTATTTGTTTACGACAGACTACGTCCTCGAGAGAAACGGCATTAGTATTTACGAGAAGTAGAATAAGCAGGCCATGGTCAGACGCGTTAGCCCAATCTTGAAATTGAATTTCCTCGAATACAGAGCCTCGGACAATCAAATTGCATTCCACGTTTTCGACTTGTTTTTCCCATATGAATTTACTCCCTTATCTTTTGTAACGCCCTGTACAAACGTCGAGCTTTTCGAGCTTTTAAAGAGGTTCCGAGAAAAATGATAACAATTATGGATTGATAGTCCGCGCGTATATTTCTGTGTGGCTTTGCCCGGTTTTGTCAAGGAAGATCGTCTTCGAAACGGTGATAGGTCGACGACCAGACGCTCGCGAAATGCGGAGAAAATATCCGAACGCGTGAAAGTTTGTTTCTAATCGCGGACACTCGCGGAGATGGAGTTTTTAAGCGCGATACCGCGCTTTCTACCGTTTTCCTTTTAGACCTCCGAGAAACGATGATGGAAAACAGAACCCCGTAGCCGTTTAACCTTTACACTTCCCTCGGACCGAAATTTTCGAGTGTTTACTAGTCTCAATCTATACACCTTGATCGTTACTGACACAGAATAATTTATCCGTCCTCCAAAAATAATCGTAATCTAAAATCTCATCCGATTTTGTAGAATCTAAACGAATTGATCCTTTGCAACCCGAAGCCATTTTAACATCAAAGCCAAGATATTTCTTCCGATTTGAAATATTTATATTCTAAATGATTTTTTTCATTTTATACATAGAAAATTGAGCCTAGTTAAATTCTATGCACTGGATAAAAACAAATTGTGTAACGTGAACGCGTTGGTTCGAATACTGGTATGACAATTTTCGAGCAATCACAATTTTTTAAATCCGCAATTGGGACAGCTAAGTTTCGTTATGAGCCACAGTCTCGATTCTTGAAAAAAGAAGGAGCAGCGTTTCGAAAAGTTTTCTCGGCTTCGGGTGCAGTTTTCAGGATTCGTTGACGCGCGTTTATCGTAAGTGCCTCGCTCGTTAATTGTTCAAGATGTTTTTCCACGGTTTTTCCTCGTTTCCCCTTCGCTAGCGTCGAGCAGATCCGAAACGTTCAGCGAGCCGGGAACCGGTTTTGGAATTCTAGCGAGCGGACAGTCGATTTCCACTGCGGTGTGCAACCATGCTCCCTCGAAAAATGCGCATTTCCACGAAAACGATACGCAAACGCGGTTGCCGGACATCATTCGAGTTTTGTACAATTTTTTTCGTCGGATCTTCGTCCTTATGCGACCGCAGGACGATTAAAAGCATGTAACATTTAATATATTCTTCCATTCAATATATACGAGATATCGTAGCGAGTGATAAGTCGTTTATAAACTTGAATAAATTTAAACAGACAAACAACTGTTTAAAAAGTGCCTGCACATTTCTTAAACATGTATACAATACTTAGATCCAATATTTATCTTATATGAAAAAGTGTGGCTTAAAAAATATTTTTCCAATATTTCAATAAGATGTTTATCCAATATTTTTCTGCTACTAGGGTGAGTTCTACAAAAGTCTTCACTTTGAACGCATGACAACGTTGCACGAGTACATAAATAAAAAAATGAAACTGGTACAGCAGTTTGTTGATATGTTCCAATAACTTAGACAATCAAAATTTTTTAAATACTCCACTGTGCGCTGGTTTAAAGGCCCGAAAACCGATCGTGTGTCTGAAGTTTGGTGCCTCATTGTCCCGAGTAATTTCGAGAAGCGATTCGACGCCTGTTCCGAATCCTTTAGGCTCGTTTATCAGCTCGGTGCTCGATCAGGGAGCAAGTTTATCAGCTCGGCGACACTCGCGGGGCGAGTGCACGCCGCACGATAAGCCGGCGTCCTTAATTTCCAATTATCCTGGTTATTAAGGCCGCGGAGAAACTTCGCGGATGCTTCCTTTCACATTGTAAACGTCCACGGACTTGTTTATCGTCGGTTGAATTCAACCGACTCGCGCGAGACACGGTTCTACGTGATCGTGACTCGAAGGATGCGTTCTAGATTGTGTCCGAATGTTTGTGCACGTGTATATGAATGCACGAGAGTGAGTGTTGGTTCCCTTCCCATGGCATTTCCTTTAATTGAGCGACAGCACTGGCCCAGTTGCTTTGTCCAGCCGATACCGATGCAACTCTTTATTTATTTCGAAGACCTCCACGAAATTCGTGTTCACTGTTTCCAAACTATCGAAGGCGTATACGCACGTTCAATTTTATCAAACACTAGCTGACACAACAAACGTTATCCTGTCCAATAAATTGCTAAACAGACATCGATAATATAAATTCCTATTGAAATATTGATTAAAAGCTGCGACGTTAGTTTTTTGTTGTATTGAAATATGATTCAAAAAGCACTTTTAGTTTTTCCCGAATTTTTCATTCTTCCTGGCAACTTTTCCAATTTTTCGTTCCCTAAAACCTTACTCGGATTATTACGAATATTAAAACAAAAAATTAGACAAATCCAACGAACAGCATTTTTTTTTATTTATATAGATATCAAAGATATTAAGTCTTGCTAATGACCTTTGATGTTAAAGCAACATTAAATAAATAGATAAAAGAAATAACAGAACATTTTGATAAAATTAAAGGGATGTAAAAATGGAGGCTTGTCCGATTAAAATGCGGCCAGGTAGATGATCGTGCGACGATTTTTAACAAAATTACGAAAGGAGAATTTTGTCGGTGGAATTTTGTGCAACGATGCACTTCGGCTGGTTGCATTTCCCGGACTGCGAACAAAGGACACGGGGTTGCGGCAAGAAGGAAGCGATCGAAATCGGCCCCGATAATATTGGACGGGCGCGTGACACGCTCGCGCAGAATGCAACTCGCGCGAGCGAATGCATCGGCGCTCTCGTGTGTGCAACGCCATACTGCACCGTCGCTTGTTTTCCAACGTGCCGTTGACCTCGCGACGCGCGTGCATCCGTTCACGCGTCTGTGTGCACGCGAGCGAGCGCGTTCTACGTTTGCAGCTCGCAAACCGTGTGCTTACTTCCTCGATCGAGAAAACGGAGTGACGGATTATTTTTGCGCAAACATACGCCGCGGCGAGATGCAATAAAAACCGAGCGAGCATCGTGTTTGTCTTCGGATAATAGACCGTTCGAATTAAAGCGCGCGGATCGACTGATATTCCGAGAGATTCTCGTTCGAGATCGATCGCGAACGAGATAAAAGTCCAACATTCGTGATCATTATTAAACCACGAATCTTTACGCAGAATAAAATTTGTCCAAGTCGGGTATCGGAAACAAAAGTTTAATGAAAATGCATATCTTCGTTTAATTCTTTATCTAACATAAAAATTGATTTCTTCTCTTAATAATTTACACAGGTTGTAAATAATTAGGCAGTAGTATTAAATTCATTTCACCAATTCATTTTTCCCAGAAATGCATCAAATCTGTATTTTAGTCACAGCTCTTGTTCAGGGACTTGTTTTTCTATCGCAAAAATTTGCAAGTATACTTGTGCAACTATTTCTGGCAATTTTATACAGTTCGATGAAAAATAAAAGGAGCGTGAGAACCACACGAACCAGCAATTTTTATTGGAAACGCGTAGGGTTCCTTTGATTTTCCCGTGGAACGTTCGACGAGAAATAGTGTCGGGCACTATATTGTTGCAGCTAATGGCGAGCCAGCTTTTATTTGCCGCGCTGTTTTTCTCCGAGCGCCACTTTATTGGAACGCTTATCGAACCCAGCGTGTGTTCCGTCGGTTTCTCTCTCTTTCTCTTTCTCTCTCTCTCTCTCCCTCTCCATCTCCCTCTTTCCCTCTCGATTTCGTAGCGGAGACAGCGCGGACCCGAGCAAATGTTATTCCTCGAGTAAATTATTCGATGTGGACATAACAGAGATTGGAAAAATCTGATTCGAAGAGCAAGCTTTCTACGGATATCTGTGCATGCGTGCGGAGAGCTCTTCGTGGAAACCTTCTCCAGCCGAAGATCATCGAAGATGCATGATAAAATCCGGGTAACATTCGCGCGGTCGAACCTCGAGTGCAAAGAAATCCTACAAGATGAAATTCTCGAGCGGTTTGCTCGCTTGAATGTCAGCTCTGATGCACGTTCAACGTGCCCAGGTAATATGCCGATCCTCTAATCCTGATTTTCCCGAAATAGAAAAGGAAATTTATGTCCTGTCTTCATAATTCTGTCTACGCAATTTCTGTCTCGAAACGTTCGAGATCGAAAATGGACAAGTCGTGTTTCGTTTTAAGCGAACACAGTTGCAATACTCGTCTGACAAGAAGATTATCTACTTTCGCAGATTTGTAAAATGCTCGAACAAGAAATTATTATCTTGTTTGATAGCCAAATGACGAAATAATCTAGAGAAAAATCATTATCGCGCACAAATAAACTGTCGCGCAACCGTGTCGAAATAACACCTAACCAAATAACAGATTACTCTAGGATCCATTTTTCAAAGAAACAATTTATTTAGCAGTGCAGACAGGGAATAACTTTGTTAGGAGTCAAAAATATAAATAGGTAAAAGATCACAAAAGGACTGTTCACATGATTGTACATTATTTGTACTGCTTATATTACATTAAATTATTAATTATAATATATTATATTAAAATGATAATAATTATATTATATTAAAATGAAGTACTGTGAAAAACGTGCTACCGATGAGCAACGAAAAAGTGATTGCGAAGTTACCGGTGGCTGGGAAATTCCCTTTCAAAACCACGACGCGTTACCAAACGTCGAGTGCCGCGACGTTGCGTTAGCTTAATGGGTTAATAAAGATTCGGATTCCTTTATCGATAGGTTCTCGCTTCTCTCGCTCGTTTGCATTCATCGGGACGCGATCGCGGCACCACAAAAAGAGCATTAAACGCGCCGCGCCGCGACGATGAAAGGGGAAATTGAAGAGGGGAGGATGAGGAGAGATTTCCACGGGAGAGGAGAATTTTTCCTGGACGGTGAAACTGTCCTGCGATCGACTTTCCGTGCGACGACCCGTGGCGCAGCGACAGAAACGAGCGCCCCACGATATCGCTATTTCTTATCAGTTTACTGGGAATCTTTCACATATTTATGCCAAGTCTTGGCAGAAATAGTTTGCCTGGACCTCTTCCCCACTTGCATTGCCTTGTTAACGACCTCTCAGCTCCCTAATTCCCAAAGTTGCATAAGGGTGATTTAATAAGTTATCCCTTCTTCGTGTATTTCTATTTCTTCTTCTTCCTTTTACTTCTTAAAATTTGTTTTGAACCATCAGAGAAGAATATTTCAAAATTGAGTACAGAAGGTCAGTTTCTCTACTTTGCTAGAAGCGAGTAGAGAAACAGGAAACTATAGCTCAGAGTTTGATTCAACATTAATCTTTCTCTTACTATTACGTAAATAAAAAATTTAACATTATTTGAGGTTAATATTGAATTTTTATATAAAAAAATTATATATTGATTTTTTATAGAAAATTTAATATTATTTGAATATATAAAAATTTTTATATGAAAATTTAATGTAATCCTCATAATAGTTTGTTTCGAAACTATTATGAAAAAAATTGTGAATTTTATGTGAGATGCTAGGTTGTTAAACGAGATCCTGTCTGAACGGTAACGATCGTCGTGTATTTTTCTACTCGAGAGCTAGTAGAAGAGGACTATGAAAAACGCGACAGCTCTCTTTCACGTGGTCGAAACGTTTCGCAGACGAGTGCGTCCTCGCTTCGGACGAATCTGATGAAATAACAAACTGTTTCTATAATTACCCCATTGTAAAGTAGTAGTAAACGATGTTAAATAATAAGTATAATAGCCTATTTATCAGGTCTCGGATTAGGTTATAACCCAGACCTTACTATTCGATTTGCACTGACCAACTGACCGTTGTATTTACAACACGGTCGGAAAAGACAATGCTATCTTATCGGCGCTGATAAGCTGCTGGATAGAGTCCCAGCGAATTACAAAATATGCTTTTTACGTTCGAAATACATTATTCTCAATCGCGGGGATGGTAAATCATTGTGTTGCAAATTGTTTACACCAAACCATCGCTGATATATCGACACGAAATTTCGAGACAGGATAACTATGCAATTGTAAACAAGTAATAAATAATTTCTTTTAGAAACAATTGACAACATTTGTTTAGATTTTCAAATATATTGATATCTAATCAATTACTAAACATTTAAGTATTGTACGAGGTGTTACATAAATTGAATATCCATAAAATGATCAAAAAAATCGTATAAAATGAAATAATCCTAGGTCGGATGAAACGTTTAATTTTCGAGTTAAAAGTAATAAATAATTTCTTTCATTCTCCACGAATGATCGGAGGTTCTCGTTCGATTTCGAAGAGAGCCTGTAACCGATCAGCTAGCTCACAGATTCCGAAGCAGCGATGATCGATCAACGACCACCGATGATGACGAAGCTGCTCGTGCCCGCGGCGATTTTACTGACCGCTCAGACTAACTAATGCCTTTCGATTCGTGTTTTTCCCCTGTTTCTGCGGCGTTACGAATGCGTCCGCGACTTTCCCTTTTAATTTTCCTCGGCCGCGCCTCTCTCATTTTCCACCGCGAAACGAGCACCGTATTTAAATAGAAAATCGTGCTCGCGTGCGCGAGAACGCGTTGACAGCCGAGAGAAAAGCGGTGTCACGGTCAAGGGGAGAGGATTGTCGCTTTTACCACGTTTTTTTTCTTGTATTTTTAGATGATATCGGCCCGCGAAATTTATACAAGTTCGTCGCACTTTTCGCGTGCGCTCCCTGCCCAACCACTTTCTCCTTTTTCACCCTGGTTTTCTTTTGACAAGTAATCTAATTTCGTGTGTTTTTCTCGTTGCAGGTAAGAGTGCCAGTCAAATCTTTTGGAGTAGCAAATTTGGAAAGTTTTCGTTTCGAGGCAAAGGTAATCCCTCGATACTTATTTCACCTTTCTGACGTTGCCAATATCCTTTTAAATATTTTTTTGCATTTTGCATGTATCTTTGCATTTCCTAATTTTTATTCATCGCTAAATACTAATATTATAAAAAAGATGACCATCAATTTGAAAGCTCTGGAAGATAGAACACAAACTTCTATAAAAACGGGGCAAGGGTATATTTTTCACAAGGTCGTTACTCACCTGTGCCGGGGCTCGTAGAAAATAACGAAAGCACCGTCTTAGCCAATTCGTCGGCCACTAAACTCCGCTAATTTGCCACGCGACAAGGTCGTAAGAAGACGGTTCGAAGCATGAGAGAGAAAAGTGGGCCGGGTTATGGTCGGTCGAGGGGGTAGTTTCCACCCCCAGGCTCGTTTCGCCGATGACAGGGGTTTGGGAGTGGTCGGGACGCAACAATGTGGCGATAAAACGTCGTGGGAGCATGTTTGCCGGCGGGTATGATGGGTACCCGAGGTCTCAAGGTCGTCTGTCGAACATGAACACGAAGAAGAAGAAGAAGAAGAGGCTCGGCCGACCTCTCAGGCTTTACTGCGGAAAAAGCAATTCGGCTTGATAGCCGGCGAGCCAATGGTCCGCGTCGTAATCGTAATTGCACCGTGAAATATTTTCGCCTAATTGCCGTTTCGATGAATCGCCTCTCGGACGTCCTCGGCTTCGTGCCCTTTCCAAACTCATCCCCTCACTCGCGCCGCTTGATATCGTTTTTTTCTCTCGTCAGTATTTCATCGCGTTTCGCGGCGATGAGTCACGCGTGCTTCATTCAACTTTAGATATCGCGTGCGAGTGCTTTGGTTTTTGTGTGTTGCGGCTTTGGATTATTTCACCTCCTGCTGGAAACGTTAAGGTATTTACATTTATATTTGTCAATTGCAAATTTTAGCGATTTTATTGCAAATCACTTTTCAAACACTTAAAGCAAAATCGACTTATGGACTAATTAATCCAATGAATCGTATTATTGAAGAATCATGCACTATTTATAATCGTATTGATTTTTTCAATAATTCATTACTAAAATTTCAAATGCAAATACGCAGGATTATATGATAATACCATATCGATTGTACCACTATCAAAATTTTCCCTTCTTTGTTATTATACTTATTCGAACTTCTGCCCGTTTATAAATAACAATAATAATAATATTTTGACGGAGATTTTAAATATTTATTCGAGCATGTATTCAGCACGCGTGTCGCTTTCATACCTTAAAGTTGAATAGCAGAGGACTTCTTCAAGAATTTCGATCTAAAAGCGTTTGAGATTTTGAAATACTTCCTTCTGCATTAATTGTGACAATATAATTGATCCCGCGTTCTCAATTGTGCTCTCGCCATTTTTGTCATTGCCTCTCGCGATAATTTCCTCGGAAAATATTGACAAAAGGGGCCCAGCACCAATGACCTTGATCTTGACATATGCATATCGTCACGGTCAACATTCTGAACAACTTTACCAGGTACATATATCCGTGGCTCGGTTTTAGTTTCCATTATATTCGTAAAATACTTGAATCAATTGTTTTTTCGTGGAGCATTGCTTTCACCCCATAACGATAGATTCTAGAAACGTTATACAAGATATTTTTATTCAGAATATATTTTAGTTTCAGATTTTTTAGTGCCCTCTCTATTGAACGTCTTAAAATAAATGCGACGAACAATCGAATAACGGAAAAGCAATTTAGCGTTGTATCCTTCTGTTTATTTACTTGTGCACTTTCGAATGCTATCAGTTTTGCGTCGATGCAATTTTTCCTCCGATGTTGCGCTCTTTATTTTTCGATTTCCTGATTAGACGAATTAGTAGCATCGGTCGTTGCATCGGAGCCGATGCAACCACCAGCACAAGTGCACTCGCGCGCGTGCAAGTCGGACGTTGAGTGATGATATCAAGTATATATACGACTGTGTCACGGGTCATCGGCCCTCGGATATTCTTGGCGATTCTCTCTTTCTCTTTCCCTCTCTCTCTCTATGTCTGCCTCTTTCTCCCTCGTCCCTCGTTCACTCCATTTCTCCATCTCCCTGCTCTCTGCCCCTCTTTTCTTCTTTCTTCCTCTCGTTCTTTTTCTCTTTCTTTCTCTCTTTCCCTCGGACCACTCTCCCGAGAAACTGATTCGCTCGGCTCGCACCATCTCGTCTTCCCTCTCGTTCGGACCGAGACGTCTCTTCCGCTGATCTTTCCCGCCCCGTGCCCCTCGGCGCCATCCGTTCTGCCCCTTACACTCCCCCGTGCACCCCTTGCAACTGACACAATCAACCAACCCTTCGATCACCCGATCGAACGCTGCGAATTGTCAAAATTAAATAACTTGCTTCCCGGTTCACCTTAGAACGACACTCTTTCGTATTGCTCAGACCGAAAAACCATAAAGTTTCAAATTTTATTTAACAACTATATTTACACAGCTTCGATCATCAATTTTTCAAGACATTTCTTGCAAGCCCGTTAGTCTTTCCGTTTCTTCGAATGTAACGTTTTATTTGTTATATTTAGTTGTGCGAACTTGAATAATTCAACGAGAGTTTCAATATTCCGGATAAAATTGGACCCAGTCTTCGAAGGGTTAATATTTTTGGAAGACTATCCTGTGTCTCGACGTGCCAATTTTTATTCAAATTTATTTGCTAGCGAGGTTCAACGACTGCGAAACAATAATTCACCAAGTATTGTGTGTTTGCTCGGATAGGTTATAAATGCACCGACCACCCCCGTTCTAATTATAATTGCACACCATCGACGGAAAATCGAGAAAGAAGTAACATTTCGATTTAACCTTTGCACGCCGTTGCCGATAACCGTTACGTCAACGTTTCGTGAATGAAATCGAGGTTTGCGTACAATGCAATCGGCAGAAAAATAAAGTTATCTACGAAGTTGATTGCAACGCTACACCGTAAAATGGCTGCGAAAAGAATTGCCTCACTCGATTTACCTCTACGCAAACACCATTCGACAAACTATTTTCTATTTATTTATTTATTATTTATTTATTATAAACGGGATGAGATCCTTTTACAAAACTCTTAACAATAATTGCACAATCGATATGGTATTATCATACAATCCTGCGTAGTTGTTTTTGAAAATTTAGTAAAGAATTGGTAAAAAATCAACACGATTATAAATAGTGCAAGAATTTGAAATAATGGGATTTAATGGATTTTTTTAGACTTATATACAGTGATTAATCGATCTAAGAAAATAGGAACTGAAGGTTCTAACTGCACTGAGTCGCATAACAATGCACCTGGACTCCTTGCAAAGCTAGAAGCCTATCGTTGATTCTTCTTCAAAGATATTTTCACGAGTTCGTTTTCTCTCGAAACAGCCATAACCTGAAACCTCTCCAAAGCATGGCGATACTCATGGCCACTGTGAGTTTCGCAAAAATTCTTTCAAAAGCGGAGATTCGCTTTTGGATCGTACCAACCTGAACGCAGAGGGTTGAAATGATGTTCTCCCCTTCGTCGCTTCGAAATTCGCTGAACTTCCTGTGCCTTATGCCCTGTCACGTTTTGTAAACACTCGAGCCTGCTGAAAACAACGACAACGCCGTATTTACACGTAACAGCATCAACATCAAAGAGTGATTTCATCCGACGAGAAAATATCGGCGCGTTTATACTGAATTTTTTTTTCAGGGAGCACAGCCGAGGAGAGAGAGAGAGAGGGATGGGTTTAATTTGACTCTGGTTCTCCTCTTCTCTCGCCTCTTTTGTTCTCCCCTCTTTTATATCTAATAAAACAATGCGGTCGTGGTATCTTCAACTCTCGCGACCCCTATCTCTGGCGCGGCCGCGCGAGCGCGTTTTCCTCAACAGAAAAAGAAATCGCGCGGCGCACAGTAAAAATACGGGTCTCGCAGTTGCGATTTATTCTCAACGGATCTCGTAACTTTTCACTCGCCACTCTCCTCTCCTCTCTTGGCTCTCTACGTTTTTTATCCGGGAACTAAGAATACTCTCTAAGCCTTCTTTGTTTGCAACCATCGCAATAGTATCTATTGGAAACGTTACTGATAACGCGCAGAAATTAACCCTTAGCATCCGAGGGGTGCATTATTCACAATATTTGTTTAGATTATCAAACATGTTGGTATCTAATCAATTACTAAACATTTAAGTATCGTACGAGGTGTTACATCAATTGTATATCCATAAAATGAACAAAAAAATCGTATACAATGAAATTATTCTAGGTCGGATGAAACGTTTAATTTTCGAGTTAAAATAGCTCCGAGTGCAAAGGGTTAAAGACACACGTGTGTGTGTGTGTGCTTTTCGGTAGACAGCGTGGATTCTAGGAGGTAGAGTTCCGAGAGAACGGGTCCTGAAAAATGGCAATAATCCTGGTAATTTAGCAGCGATATTTCGTTGAATGGATTGGATCGGTTCCGTTCTAAAGGGGATTAAGTATCCGTGGGTAAAAGATGACGCATCGTCGAACACTGTGGCCCGGCGCTGCCCACTTGCGCTCGCCCACGCGGGCCCCGGCGGGCCCACGTGTTTATGCAAAAATCGAATTTTCCCGGTGGGTGCAAAAAGGCACCGCGCACGCCATTCCCCGTCGACAAATCAGGTGACCCATTCTCAGGTGACGTAGCGAGTCGCTGTCGCAACTGAGAATTACCATACCACGGTCGCTGCATCGGGCCCCGTTCTACGCTGTACCCACAACACCGTCTAACAAACTACTATTGCTAAATAGACGAAACCGAAAATTTCGGTTGGTACACCGGGTGCTATACTCTTTACATTTTATTTTCATGTTAAACCTTCCACGAAAGACATTTTTAACTACTTTGTAACCCTTTGCACTCGAAAATATATTAACCCTTTGCTGTATAGTGTATCATATCTGATACAGTTAACAATTTTGATATAATTAACTAAGAATGTATTTTCTTGCAATTCTAAATTATGTTTATTTTTCTGAAAATTGTGTTTTAATTTTTTTTTAATATTTTACTCTTAAGTAAAACACAAAAGTTGATCTTCTTTCGGTTAACTCGAAAATTAAACATTAATCTCGACCTAGAACAATTTCACACTATATATTTTTCTTTTCATGGATATTAGATTGATATGATACTTTATACGATACTGAAGTGTTCAGTAATTGATTAGATACTTTTTTTAGTGTTGATTTCCGTTTCAACTAAACCTACCACGAAATTTTAAAGTCACTGTACAAAGTGATATCGCATGGTTTCGTCTTGTATGTTCCTTGTCGAGGAGAATTGAGAACGTGCTAATAGGAAAATCGATAAACGAGAACGGTAAATAAAAATTTTATAGCTCATGGTAGAAGGAAAACATTTAGAACATATATTCCCCCTTAAAGCGGAAGGAAATCGATACTGAATAAAATTTGTACAAGAGCTTGCTTGTTAGCTCAACGTTTTAGTAATATTAAAAACTATATCGTAAATTTGTTCGAGTGTACAATTATTTTCTATTTGAAATAGTAGATTAAAATAAATGAATTTTAGGCAACGAAAGGATTGCTTCAAATTAAATACAACATCGACTAGCACGTGTACATATTTCATTCGATGACGTTGCTTCGTGCACGTCCATCTATATTAAATCCAATTGAAATTTCCACAGTATCGCAGAAATATTTAAAGGGTGCTCGTAGATGAACCATGTTCGATAATTCGATCGGTTCGCGGCGGTCCAAACGTAGCTCGTTAAATTCAGTCGCATTTTCAACGAGAACACCGAGTATGTATATTCGTGCACCCTCTCTCGCTCGTCGATGCTCTCGAACGTATTTTCTCATTGTTCGCGGCAACTCGTTAGCGCCTTGCGGATCCAGTTCACGGCCCGTGAACGCAAATCCCGGTCAGCTGTATTATTGGGTCATTATTCCGGGGTAAACCGTGGGGAAGCGAAAAAAAAATGAGGAAGAAGAAAAGTGGGGAAGGTTGCCCCTCGGGGGTTGGAAAACGCACGAAGAGGGGCCAATTCACGCGAGTGGTTTCACCGTGGGCGTTCGAGTTACACGGCGAACGTGCTTGGAAATCGCCTTTCCAGAAACCGATTTGGTCTCTTGCCCCAGTGAAAAATCTACTTGTAGATCACCGCTTTTAAAAAAAAACAGCGAAAAGTGTGTTCAACCCTCTTGCCCCTTCATTTGACACAGTTTCTACTGGTTCGGAATAAATTGCACCTTCTGCGCTTCGTTTTATCCGTTATCAACTTCAACAATAATTCAATCTCGTCCAATTTTGTCTTGTCTGTGTGAGTTTATCAAATTAATTTTGCAATGTTATTTTAGTTCTGTCTTGTCCGTGTGAATTTATCAAATTATTTTTGTAATGTTATTTTAGTTCTGTCTTGTCTGTGTGAATTTATTAAATTAATTTGATAATTTTAGTTTAGTTTTGTCTTGTCTGTGTGAGTTTATCAAATTAATTTGATAATTTCATTTTATTCTTGTCTTGTCTATGTGAATTTACAAAATTAATCGGAAGGCTGTTTAGCAGAAGATATTAAAAATGATCCGAATGTTACCGATGCATACCGATTTTATTCTGCAAAGATCCACTCGAAGTGAACGATCTATCAAAATGGCAGACGATTCTCTGTCGCTATGAAAAAATAAATGTTAATACCGTAAACCAGTTACGGGACGATCGAAATCGGTTCGGCGATAATTCGCGGCGCAGGAATCCCGATTCGAGAACTCCGCTTTTTCCTTGATAGCTCGAACGAACGAAAACGAAAAGTAAAACAAAAAAAGAAACAAACGAAGAAGTTCCATCAGATGTCGAATCGAGCGATCGTCTTGCTGGCCTCGAGCGATCCACCGGTTTTTTCTACAAGAATATTCGGACAGGATCGTCGCGAGGTCGCATCCTCGGGACATCGAATTCCTGCTCTCGAGTCACCGACAAGATAGAATTGCAATCCGGGGCCATTTTATTAAAAAATGTGTGCCCGCCGAGACCCGATCTGCCTCGTAGTCCAGATACCTCTCTGACCAAAAAAAAACGATCGAACTCGTTAAAAATTAGTATCGGCCGTCGAAACGACCGTAGCCGCGTGCCTTAATTAGAGGCGCGACTATCGATTACCGAGGAATTATCAACGACTTATTGACACTTAACGATACGTCGACAATATCATTAAGATATCTGTCAGGCAAAAAACACTGAATAAGGACTACTATCGTCCGAGGCATTAATTTATTTTTGTTGGAACTTAGGAATTCGTATCTTTCTCTGGTAATTTTAATAAATTGAAAATAACACATCGATGTCCACAAATACTTTTACTCTTTCGCCTTTCTTTTATGTGGCAATATATTAAATAAATATATAATATATGATAAAAAGGATTGATTGGATTAACAAACGAATTGGTTGCATTAAAGAATAAAGTGCAATTGCACCTAGCGCAACGGTGCATCTACAGAGAAAATAATAGTTTATATATACTATATATAATATATTAATATTTATATATTACTCCAGTTGTAATTTTGTTTTTTTTTTTCGCTGAAAGAATCTGTGCTCGCCGACTCGTGGGCTCTTGTTATTTTTATAAGGCGATGCAACATAGCCGCTAGTTTAATCTTGCGTTTAATTAGGTCTATGTTAATGGTTTCGTTTGGATGCAGCATTTCGCCGTCCCATTTTCTACACACGGGGTGGTTTGAGATATTCTACGACGAAGAGAAAAAATTGTTGTTTTTTTTACAACGGGAGGTACGTAGGATGGTCGGGTCCCTTTTCCGCTGGGCACGGAGCTCACCAGGGCGGAAAACCAGCCAGGGAAAACGAAAGGGAAAGGGAAAGGGTGGCCGTTTCCTAGGGGTGAGTCCCGCGCGCCGCGAGAAGTGAAAGGGAAACGACGTGGCCAGGGACACGCGCGCCTGGCCATCCGATTGTTTTCACTTTTCGAGGTGTAGGGGTGGCCGAACTGGGGCAAAACGATTATCGACCCTCCGACAGGATCTCGTGAATTTTTCGGGGAAAAATAGTCCCCTTATCCGACCGAAATCCACTGCAAAACGCGGAGGGTGCTGAAATAAAGAATTACGTTCTTATTATTAATTTAGAGGATTTTTCCATGTGAAAATGATAAGTCCATCGGTTTAGAACTTAGCGGAGATATTGATCGATCCTTGCAGGATATCCAGGATTTTGTAGTATTCAAAAGCAGTGACGATTTTTTAAAGTGAAAATAGAAAACAGTGATAGAGGAAACTATTATTTTCTCTGTAGATGCACCGATGCACCAGGTGCAATTGCACTTTATTCTTTAATGCAACCGATTCGTTTGTTAATCCAATCAATACTTTTTATTACTCTACGCATACAAGTACTAACCCAAGATCATCGAATAGTATTGACATTTCGAAGACCTTGGGTTAGTACCTCTTACGTAGGATAACAAAAGAATAAAAAATAAAGAACAAAGTGCATTTGCAACTGGTTTGATTCAAAATAAAAAAACAGACCAATACTGTGCTTTATGAGAGCGAACGATCGAAGTGAAAACTTCTATGACGATTGCAAATCTGTCTATTACTCGCTAGCTGAATAGCGTTTCACTTCGAAGCGTGACGGATCAGACTCATTCACTCCGCACATCCAGAAGTTTTCACTTATTCGCTGTTTTCGAATCGCACGAATCTGCGGAACACATGAATTCTGTCGATTTCTGTGAACGTCACCAGGAGGTTTAAAGGGGACACCCTGTATATACGGTGCGGCAAGAAGCTGAGAACAGTCGAGCGGAGTCTCGTAGTCGTGGAACAGTGACCCCCTGGACCAGAGATACAGTTATTGCGTTTACTCTCCTCCGTGCCGGTGCACCTACCAGCACGCGTGCACACGGGAACACTCACGCGCGCACAGAGGCACACGAGCACACGCTAGCGTATTCGCGTGCATTCGTTGCAGTCGGCCGTCCTCCGTGCAATGCACCGCTGCTGCCAGCGATGGCCACGATTCTCTCGATCCAACGAGTCGCCGTGCAACTCGAGTTCGGGGAACACTTCCATGCTTTTTCGCTCGTCAATGCGCACCCATCATTCCACCAATCCTAATTTGACAAGGACTCTCTCTGCGCAAAATTCGAAAATTTTGTGCAACAAATACACTCGGGTTACAGGGTGCATTTTGCGATCGTCTTCACGGTTACAATAATTTTCAACTCTTCGTCTTTAACCCTCCACTGCATGATTTTTTAAAAATCTTTTTTAAAAAATTTTTTCGAAAAATATTAAACAACATTAAGACAACATTTTCAGAAAAGATAAATATAGTAAGAAAACATATCTTAGTTTACTATATACCAGATTTGTTAACTGTATCATTTTGAATTGACATCGCAGTATTAGGGACATGCCTAGTGATTTTTGTGCCGCAGTAATGAGCGCCTTCTTCGCTTTAAATGCACGTAATACCGAGGGTTGCATTTTTTTTATTACCAAGGTAAAAAAAATTTCTTTTTACATTTTTATTGTATCGAAATTGGTATCTAACTAATAATGATAATAGGAATTGTTTCAAATTATAATGTACCTAGCCATTCTTGGTAATCCCTCCGAGGAGACTGTGCCAAGAGAGAATTTATCAAATCATTTTGATAAATTGAGAACGATAGAAATAATACTGGTTAATATTACCGATTTTGATTGAGCGATTTCGTATTATACATGACGCTCGGTGTTTGCTCGGTTCGGTGTCTAGTCATTCATGTATCTAATCACGGACAACGATAGATTAATCGGCTCTCGAGCTGTCTGTCGCGAGAACAAGAAAAAAATACTGAAAAAGAAGAAAAAAAGACGGCTGAGCCAGGCAGCTCGATTCACCGTTAGGACTCGCGTCTATCTCCATTGCGCCCGTGTTTTCAGTATAAATAAATACACGAAGAAATAAAGTAGAGCCGGCGTGTGTAGCTCGCAGTGGCGGGTTTTAAAGAGGCCAGGAGCCCAGATACACAGCCGCAAAAATGGTCTCGACGAAATTTGCAGCAACGCCGGCGTCACCCGGGATTCCGAAGAGGAGGAGGGGACGCAAAAGCACCATAAAATGGCCGCGTACGCGTACACCGGCCCCCGTTATCTGATCGTGAAAGCTAAAATACAACCACCAAATGCTCGTACTTTCTACTACGCTGCTTATTGCGAGCTACGCGCGATAGCAAAGTGATAAAACGCCGCGGTAGAGAGAGAGAGAGAAAGAGAGACAAACACAGCGAGAGCGAGTGGGAGAGACAGAGGGAAAGGAGGTGGAGGAAGAGAGAGACAGAGAGAAGCACAGAAAAGAGAGGTGGAGGCAGAGCGGCGTCCCACTTTCCAGGCAAAAGATACCCGCGAAGATAGCTTGCACGGTCCCCGGACGCTTTCCAGCTAGGCGAAAAAATCGAAATGTGCTCGATTGCTCGATTTACAGGCCGATACCACTCGGTGCCACTGTTTGCCTACGGCCTCGCGTCGAAATTACCCTCGTTCCCTGGCCGACATCGATTCCCGGGCGCCTTCTTCTTGCTCGCAAAGATGCCCGAGCTAAATGGTAAACGATGAGGCTCGATACTATACCTGCCGGATTATATCAATTTTATGTCGGCTCTTTTATTAGGACGCCGGCTAAGAGATTATTTGATCCGGTTTGTTAACGGGTTAATGTGCTTTTAATGTAGAAATAAAAGATGTACACACGCGATTCGTAATTTCTTCTCGCGACTTCCAACTTGGCCGAGCTGTGCAACGCTTACTACGATGCAATCTTTATCAGGGAATTATCTCTCGTTGCATCTTCGGTTCCGATGGTGCTAACGTATAAATATGTAATACGCCATGTAATATGCAGCTTTCTCTTAGTTTCCAAAATGGCCGATGCCCATTGTCGAGCCGTGTACTTGCGCGGGTCTGTATACCATTATTTTCTAAAGAATATTTCACCTGAAACGATTCTTTAATATAATCTATAATCTATAATATAATAATAGTATAATATATTTTTATAATGTTTGTTCTTCTCGATCGTATAACTCCTACACTATTTGCAAAATTTCGCAATTTTTACTTTTCGATCTCTTTTTTAGATCATTTTCAAAAAAATTTTAAAGATTGCGTTTGCTTTGTGTAAGGGAAAATAATTTTTCCGTAATACTCTTAATTAGCCACGTGTTGATGCTAAGACTGTATGCATGATAATTATACAGGGTGTCCCAAAATTCGAACGGAGTCCGACTCAGCGACAGGTCCCGCTTAGCGTGGCGGCGCCATTGGCCGATCCAGAATCGATCCGCTGTAGCCGCACTCTGATTGGTCCGTGTTTTTCGTTAATAACTCCTAAACAAAGCCGCCGACGTCATTTTTGTAAAGGAAAATGTCGCTTCAAATGACCCAAGGAACCTCCCATTTCCGGGAAGTACACGAATTTTGGGACACCCTGTATAATATAATAATAGTATAATCAATTTTGCCCAGAACAAGCGATGGAGACAACGACTTCCGGTTTCGCGTTCGACAAGTGAAAATCTATTCGTCTACCGACTATATCGTGACGATAAATTGTTGTCGGGCAGAGTTAGTCAAACGCCAATCGCCACTGATCGCGGTCTAATTGAGACAATGTGTTCTTCATCGGGCGAAAGAGATTCGCGAAAGACGTCCGGTACACGTGTAACGAAATCGCGGTCCACGGGCCCACAGCGTCGAAACGAAGGTCAACGACACCGTGGAGGAGGCTTAACTTCTCCGGTCGCCAAAATGTTAACAGGGTTCAATCGTTAATCCAGGTTCCCGGGGCGGTGCGTTTTTGCGGTTCGCAGAATTCGACCGATGCGTAAGCGCCGGCGTCGAAACGCGTTTCTTATCCTCCTTCAGCCTGTTCCTCTTAGTTTTTTTTGCTTCTCTCTCCCCTCTCTCTCACACACACACACTCTCTTTCTGTTTCTCTGCCGAACCATTTTCGTAATTCATTGGCTCAATGTCGGGTCGAGGTTCCACGCGGGGTTAGGTCTCGTTGAAGGAAGTTCCAGAGGCCCTGGTCCGAATTGACCCCGGGTTCGTTGAACCCGGCTCCCGCATGCAAATGGGAGCCGGCCAATTTCGAGATGAATTCGGCCGTTCCCGCGCGGTGAACGCCCAAACCGCATCGAATTATTGCTTCCTTCGCTCCTCGTTCGCGAGCTACTCGTCCCACCTACTGCCAGAACCGTTCGATCGAATTTACGGAGTCCAGGGAGTACCCTGTTGGGTCTCGATCGACCCAATCGCTCGACCATTTCTTCTTCCGCCTGTTCCTCATTGTATGCCGGTTCTTGCTGGGAACTTTTTACACGGAAACGTTCCGCTGTAATTGTTGGGAAAATATACAGGTTAGAACTTTTCGAGTTGTACATCCTGTGAATAGAACTGTAAACTGTCCGCCCTCGCTAGCTACCACCGCAGAAACATTCCTCTGGGTATTGCGTTCTGAGCTTTATTAACCCTTTAAAGTCGGAGGTATTTTAATTCGAAAATTAAACATTTCTTTCGAGTTGGAATAATTCCATTGAATATGATTCTTTTCATTTCGTGGATGTGAAATTGATATAATACCTCGTGCAATACTTGAAGTGTGGTAATTGATTGGATACCAATATATTTAATAATGTAAACAATATTGCGAGTAATGGTACAGGAATTTTTAGTGGTCCATCGACTGCTAAGGGTTAACAGTATTAAGTTAGACGAAGAATTGTGTTATCTATATTATAGAATTATATTATAGAAATTATAAAAATATAGATACATACACAGTGTATATACAAATATACTATATACAAGTCTGGTATACAGGGTGTCCCAAAATTCTTGTACGTCCCGGAAATGGGAGGTTCCTTAGGTCATTTGAAGCGACATTTTCCTTTACAAAAATGACGTCAGCGGCTTTGTTTAGGAGTTATTAACGAAAAACACGGACCAATCAGAGTGCGGCTATAGCGAACAGAGTCCGACTCAGCGACAGGTCCCGCTTAGCGTGGCGGCGCCATTGGCCGAGCCAGAAACAATCCGCTGTAGCCGCGCTCTGATTGGTCTGTGTTTTTTGTTAATAACTCCTAAACAAAGCCGCTGACGTCATTTTTGTAAAGGAAAATGTCGCTTCAAATG
>CM052338.1:23937280-23980191 GCA_028455595.1 Lasioglossum vierecki | reverse complement strand
TTCAATTTTTTCTCCCAATTAAAAAAATCATTCAGTGAAGGGTTAATGTATGTATCAATTCCGAGTACAACGAAGCGGTGAATAGGATGGATATCTGGTCCACGACGAATCTATTGGTTCCGTGGGTTCGCGGTGTGCTTAACGATAAAAATAATAACAAAACTGAAGCGAGAAGGCGGCGGCTAGCCGGGTCTATATTTGTCCGTAGCAACACGGCCTCTTATCAGGTGAACGGACCAAAACGGCCGGCTCGTTGCGTCTGCACGTTTCTCGGGGAATATCGGTTCAACGAACCCTGGCTCACTAGTCATCCCGTATCACCGAGGTTAATTGGGGTTGTAACTTTCTCCGATCTGATTTATGCCCGCGAAACATTGTCGCCCGGCTTTCTTCTCGGAGACTGCTCTCTCGCGAACGCGTGCGCACGGAACCGATTCGAAACGGCTCTGGAGAATAGCGGACAGATTAGACTCGACTCGACTCAACTCGACAACGTGTATCGCGTCGTAAGGGATGCGCTCGAAATTACATTCGAGGACCACGATTAACCATTTGCACACATCTTCCGAATCATTTAACGACAACTCTTTTATTCGCAAACTGACGAATGCATTGTCTCTTATAGAACAGTGCAGCGTTGACAATGATCATTAGCCTACGGATCTTTATGTAAAATAAAATTTGTATACGTCAACTACATTTTGTAAAAGCTAAGTAAAAATTTATTTAGCTCGTTGATCATTTTAATATTCTTTTCTAATCTGTTTATTGTGTTTAATTACATCTACTCATTTTTTTCATAAATGCATAGAATCCGCAGTCTAAGTACTCTACATAAAATAATTAAAATTAAAATGAATATTAAATTATTAGATTACCCGACTTGGAAACAATCATGACGAATACATCCGTGGAATAACGAGGTATTGTCTCATAGAAAGTGGCCTAGCGTTGACACATATTTTATTTTCATAAAAATCAAATGTCGCATTCATTTTTTTTAAATGGATCAGTTGGGTTTCAAGGTTCACATCGACGAATTTCGAGTTTGATTTAGCACAGCTTCTTCCTTTTCGTTCTAATTTAGCCATGGACCAATGGAGACATTTTAGAGCGACCTTACTCGATCAATTTTTGTTTTGTCTTTTTATCAATCGTCCTAGGCTTGTCGTCATTCTTCTCTCGATGATTTAATAGATCAATCGAAATTCAAACTTCCAATTGGACCACCATCCGCGTTTAATTGGCCGTCGAGGCTCCCTGTCGCCTATTTTCAATCGATCGGCAAATTCTTACGCTTTTTCTCCGGTGGTCGTTGACCCTAATCATCATAGACTGCCAAGACAACCACTGTCGACCAGTAGTTTAATATTTAATCAATTTATTTTATTTCAACCTTGTTTATGCAATTCCTTTATTTTAATTCGCTCTCTGATAGAAGGCTGCCATATTGTATTGCTATGAGCAAGCACAGGTAACCACAGTCCAATGTTTTTATTCAATGCGGATATGTATTTCCATCAAACAGCAACGAGTCGGAAAAGTGCAATTTTATTTTCAATATACTCGTTCAATTTATTCGTTCGTTTTAATTCGCAGCTTCGCGAGAGACACATTCTACTGTCGATGTATTTATTACGAACAAGTAAAAACGGATAAAAACATTCTCCAAATGAATAACTAATAACTAGATTGCGGATTTTATGCATTTTATGCATTTTGTATGCATTAATATGATTAGGAGGATATCATTTTTTTACGTAACTTTTTTTTTCTTGTAATTCAGGCAGACAATTTTTATTTTGCATAAATTAAATAATTATATTAATACTAAACCTACCGAGCTTTAAAAGTAACTAGTACATACTCCCTTATAAAAATGACAAGATTGATTTTATTTAGACTTTCAGCAACTCCTTTTGTAATATGAGTTCCGCTAAAGATATCTATACAATCATTTCTTATAAAATTATTTTTATTACATCGATAATCGCAAAATAAAAAATCTGGAACCGGTCATTTCGACCGGTGATGATAGTGTTTAGTGTTAATAATTCGTTCGTCGTCGTGTCGTAGGTTCCGTCGGTTCGTTTGAGTTTCTCGACGGATGAAAATTCGCGTAGGATCAGCGACAGCATGATGATTCGATGCACGGTCAATTACGCGATTCCGATAGGGCGCGCGCGCGCGAAACGATAAGCGATTCGCAGGCAACACGCGGCCGGATCCGCACGCGCTCAACATTTGCATATCGCCGGTGGAAATTTACGATCTCGCTGTTCTCTCTCTTTTTCTCTTTCTTCAATCTCAGCACGTGCATTTCCGTACCGTGGGCCACCGCTTTTGAAGGCAACGCGCGACGACATAATTATTCAGACGGGGCCGAGATCGATCGGTCTCTTTCTCTCTCTCTCTTTTCCTCCGGGTTCTCTCGAAGCCGGTGAACGGCTGTTGCATTCCGTTGCATTCCGCTGTCGCTCGAGATCTGCATATCGTTCCGGAGATATTTGTGAACCGCGCCGATAAGTCGATCATCCAACGGCTCCGGCGACATTGTCGCTGCAGCGTGCAATTTATGCGATTTATTCGCGAGAACGAGTCACCGTGACGTGACAGCGGCCGGCAATGATTGTTGTTCAACAATTCGTCCACTAAAACTTGATGTACCATTATTCAAAATATTCTAACCAACTAGCAAACATTTAAAAATTAAAATTGTGATTTCGGAGCAAGGTTCGATCATTAGTATTTTTCTTTAACAATGTTGCAATTCTTTTTCAGAGGTAGCATGTCTTTAACAATTTTTTCAAACACCAAAATTTTTTCAAGTACCAAACACGTACACATTTATACAGTAAACATTTAAGTATTGTTTAAGATATAGTCTCACACATATTATAGTACGATATAAAAAATCGTATAGGGTAAATGTACCCATTGCCAGGAGTGTACATTTTTCTGCGGTATTTATTCCCAATTAAAACAAGTAAAAATAAATATTTGACTCTGTATAAATTTGTACAATTCAATGAGAATGTATTCTCGTCGGTGAGGCAAATGAAGCTGTCAATCATTCTCATATTTTTACAATCTCATGATTTTAAAAAGACGTTCTTCGTGAAAAGTAAAAATAAGATCATTCTTCTTCCGTCTCCGCAGTAATCGTTACAGTTATCCTAGAGAATGGAGTTATTCCAGATCGGATGGAATGTTTAATTTTCAAGTTAAAACAGCTCCGACTGGAAACGGCTAAACAGTGAGGGATGCAAGGACTTATCTGCAATTTTGAAAGATATCTATAGAATCATTTCTTATGAAATTATTTTTATTAAAATTATTAATCATTATTGTATTATATCTCTCTTTTCATCATTCTAGACGATATCCTTTGTGCTATTGCATTTTTTAATGCACCCCTGCAATTCAGAAAACTCCTGCAAATCAGGAAACTCATCTTTCAAAAGAAACCTCGCGATCTTAGATCGATTCGTCCTTCCAGTCTTCTGAGGTCTCTCGTGGCAGAATGGTTGCACTTGCAGCGAGAGGGTCAGCGTGCGTTTCGAGTGAACCGTGACGCCGGTTCTTTCTTGAATAGCGAATGCTGACACATATTCGAAAATGTTCTCGTTTTACGCGTCGAGGCTGTGTCGAGCTCGGAACGCCGAGTTCAACGAACCCGGGATGACGTGACACTGCCATGTCAGGAATTTATTATCTGACTCCGTTGTCCATCGACCCTCGCTTTTTGTATATCGTTACGCGATTCCATCCGACCGACTGATCGAACGATCGGACTCGATCGTAGATCAGTCAAATCTCTTCACGCCTTAGTTTCGTAACTGATTCGGACAAATCACTAAAATAATTGAAGCGTATCGATGTAACAACAGATTTTATATGGAAAATAAAAACGATCCGCACCTGTTGCAGGAAAGTAAATCCACGTAGGAATTTTTAGTAAATCATTTAATAAATCTTCAAATAAAATCCGCAGTCTGTTGACGTTCGTAAGAAAAGTGACACAACTAAAAATATATTTTTGAAACAAGTATAATAATAAATATATGAATTGAGACTTATTTTATAACTAATGTACATATCAAGTAACCCAGTCTCTAAATAACAACAAATTATTTTACATTTCTAAGTTGATATACGATCAAATTTCTCGTATAAAATTTCCTTCTCCTTTTAATTAACGAACTAGTTAAAATTTATTAGAGGAAGAATGACGCGTCTATATCTGGATCCTGTCTCCTGTAACCGATGCAGGGAAGTGTTTTGCATAGACCTGCAGTTCATCTAACTCTGATGCGCAGGAGGGCTTCCAGGGACTGTAGAGCAGGTCCTGGAAGTGTTTACGAGCGGGCAGACTGCGTCATCTGAAAAATTTGCGAACGACAAGCAATATAGCGTTGTTATTTACGAGGAGATCGTATTACGTGCGAGAAGCCTTTTCTCTATCGCGTGTAGCGTTGCGTTTCGCGCGATTAATAAGATAGGGCATTCATCCTGCGAGCTATCCGAAGCGTCTGTTTTTTTTTATTTATTTATTTATACTAATTAGTATACTAATGATCGAACCTTGCGCCGAGATCACAAGTTTAATTTTTTGTTTACTTTTTACTTTTATATATATAGTTTTACTTTTATTTTATATATATTTTATATTTAATTTTACTTTTAGACGCGTCGGTGAAATCGTGTGTGTAATCAGGGTATTTCTGGGAGATTTCATAGAAAAGGACTTTGAATGTTCAGTGAAAAATCGATTTTAGGAGGAGGCATTGGTCCCCTGGCTCAGAAATTTGAAATTTTGGTGTTATCGAAGGGGGAGTTAGGTTTATGTCATTATGCCTAAATGATAACACCAAAATCTCAAATTGTCGCTGTTACAAAATAGAGATTTCACGAATACGAACATGTCGCACGTTTAGAAGAACTGTCATCGATCTCGAACCCGAACGAAATCGTCGATCCATCGTGGATCGGTTGAGGTGTTCCGACCGGTACAGGTGCGGCACAGGTGTCGTCCTTGATCGATCTCCATCGTTTTCGAAACGGGTTCGACGTGGTTCGATGTCGCGGATCAATGTCGCGGATCGATTCACTTCCCTCTTTCTGCGAGAGGTGCTCGCTTTTCCATCTTCGTTGGAAACCGATTGGAAAGTCAGCGAGCCGATCGCGAGATGTCCGCTTTATATGGGCTCGCGCGAGTGAAGATGTTCCGCGCGGATATCTCCTTAATCGACGTCGCGGCGGTCGGGTTTGTCGGCCCGACCCGACCCGACCCGGCACTGCTTTCGAACGGCCTTGCAGAAACCGTTTCCCCGTCCCTGATCGACTCGCAAAACATATCCAGCTCGGACGGGTTCGCGGACGGGACTCGTTGTTGCTCACCGCAATCCCAGTCGGATGCAAGATGTAAGATGCAACTGCTGAAACACGGACGAGGATATGCAGCTCTGAAAGGTGACGCGGTCAATCGAACCGCGTTCCGCCGCGTGCGTCGACGTTTCACAGAAAATATCCGCTTCTCTAATTGATATCGATTCGATTCGATATTGAATTAATTAATATATTCATATATTCTATATGGAAATAATTATTATATTAAATAGATATATAGAAATATAGATATATAGATACATAGATACATAGATACATAGATACATAGATACATAGATACATAGATACATAGATACATAGATACATAGATACATAGATACATAGATATATAAATATATAGAGAAAAAAAATTCTAGTCTTGTTTATTTCAATATAATGTTAACGAGACAGTTTTACGATTGAAATTAATCAGACCGGATTCAGACTAATAATAGTCTGAATTTCTCGTAATATGTTTGATTGAAATTCTGATAAATAACAATCGGTTTCGTTTGAAAATTTCGTTCGAGCTAGATTATTCTCTCTGTGACTGATTGGGGGCGCAGCACACATGTCCGTCTTAATTGCCGTCACGGAATAGCTCCGATGAGACGTCATTGTTATTATGAAGGTGACTGTCAACGTTGGAACGCGAGTTCGGAATTTTTCTGGGGAAAATGTCCGATAACGAAGCGTCAATAAAAATTAAGATCACCGGCTGTTACAGTCGCGAAACACGTTGTTGATCAGAAATTTCTTCAATTGACGCTGGAACGCAATGAAAATTACGCGAATCCCGAGAATAACGAAACATGATACAAACGCAGTAAAATAAGTTGTACATGTCTATACTGTGGCAATAAATGTCTTCAATAAAATATGCACACGTCTTTCATGGCACGAGATGGCAATTGGCTACACGGCCGTGCGAGAAAAAGTGATACCTTATTCGAATAAAAATAATTTTATTCGCATTCCGAGGTGTGGACGAAAATGTACTAAAAGTTCCAGCCAATTTCACCGAGACATCGTTTTACAAAAATTCTCAAAGATTACGACCTTAATGTACGGTGTCTTTTCCGATCTGATCTTGAACATTGACAATTTCAATATTGTTAACGTCTCCATTTATTAATTCTAATTAATCTAAAAAAAATAAAGGAATAAAATTAAAAATATAAAATTCCATTTATTAATCCACGGGAATAGATATTACTTGTCCGACCTGGTATTCTAAACAGCATATTTTTGTTTTGTACATTGCAGAGTGGAAAGCTCAGCGTTGCAGTTGGTGTACCCGCTGGATTCTCGTCCGGTGCAGCTAATCTTCCGAGGGTTGCAGGTGGTCAAGGAGAAAAGAGCCCTCCTTCGGGATGTCTCGGGTGTCGTTAAACCAGGCGAGCTTCTGGCCGTCATGGGCCCTTCAGGTATGTATCAATTTTTGTTAAACCAAGTTCCTACGTTTCGTATTACCTTCTTACCAACGGGAATTATTTCGAAAATATTTTCCAATGAGTCGAATGCATCTATTTTCCCAAATAGAGAGAGATCGTATATCGAATAGAGAAAAATTTATCAAATTAATTTCTATGTAAGCAACTTCATAATTTCAATAAATGTAAGATGAAAAATATAAAATCAGTCATTTGGCCAGCAGTGATAGTGTTGATGTTGAAGGAGCAGCACAGGTTGACGGAAATGAGATTTATATTGAATTTTTATATAAAATTTTTTTTATATTCACGGTTCGTTTGATTTTCTGCGAAGGTTGCGGCAAAACCACGTTGCTGAACTGCTTGTCGGGCCGCGTGGGCGTTGACGGGGGTGAGATCTGGCTGAACCGCGAGAGGCTGACGAAAAGATGGCGCCGAAGAATCTGCTACGTGCAACAGCAGGACGTTTTCTTCCCCGATCTGACGTTACGGCAGACCCTCGAGGTGAGTGTCTCAAGATTCCCAGCTGTACATCGTTTCGTCTAGCACGATAGCATTCTCCGTTTCGTAATAAACACGCAAAATGAACGACGCGACGCGAACAGACCGATAAAAGAATCTTAATATCATTCGCGATTCTTCGAGTCAGCCTGAAAAGAAAAAGCATCGCAATGTCCATAAACTGCCGTGGCAACTCTCGTCCGTAGAATTCTATGGACCAATAAATTCCGATCGTTGCGGGAAAATTTGCATTGGCAAACCGAACGTTCTGTTAACAAAAAACAACGTCCTGTCCGCGTTATACTATACGTAACGTCGATAGATAAGGGAAGGATCGAAGAGCTGTTTTATTTTCTTGTTTGTCATAAAAATTCGACGGAAGATTGTCTTTGTACCCAGAGGCCCTGGATGATTCAACTATATTCTAATAACTGTAGCTGTAACTTATTTATTTATTTACAGTTTATTTTAATTGTATGATATAAAATATAATAATTGTATGGTACACGTAACTCGTGGGATTTGCAAGCTTGTTACAAGGAAGTTCTCTCGAAATATCTGCGCCAATTTCTACAGTCTACGAATGGTTCACGTAAAATGATTCGGATCATTGAAGATCCACCCTGGTTGAAAAGTGCACAGGCATATAGGGATGCGAAAGGTTGCCCAGTTGACAGGCGAAGCGAGACGAAAGGGTAACACGAGAATAGGCAGCTCTACATTCGGTGGAAACTATGATAAGAGCGCTAGTAGTACTCCAGCAAGTAGAAACGGACGGGCATGGTCAGACAGCGGCGTACGATATCCGCGCGCCTATTCGAGAAGAAAGAACATAGGACTTTAGAGTACCATTCTCATCATTGCTCTGATAGATTTCCTATCTACCTTGAACAACGATCATTCTGTGGTCACCTTACACATTTTCAATCTTTTTGGAGCAATCGTGGAGTATCAAAATTGTAATTAATTTAATGAAAAGAATATGTGTTAGGAATAACAGAAAAACTAATTGAACTAGAGGGAGCGATGAAAATCATGTTTATAGAAATTGATAAATAAAACTGACTGAACCTCGTCAGTTTTATAGTTGTAGTAAAAATGTTCGGAGGGTTAATAGGTTTCAAGTAGACAAAATGCTAGTATCGCTGTTGGAACGGACGCGACTTAATCTCGAAGCCCCGACATTCCCAGACTCGTTGGCTCGTTTCAGTAACCTAATCGCGAGTGGCGCGCGTGCAGAGAACACCCCTCGAGGAACAGAATAGGAAACCGGTGGCCGCGATCGCGACATTTCCTCGTTTTCCCGGAAAATCAGCCGACAACCGTGCCAAGTTTATGGGCCGCGATTTACGAGGGCCCGCGACCGAACATTAGGAGGACACCTACTCGCGTTGACGCGCGCGAGGAATTCGGGCCGGGAGCCAAACTGCGTCAACACCTCCTCGAGGACTTCGGGTCGTACTTCAAGAAATTATCCTCGTTCAGAGTGTTTCTTCGTATCTGTTGGAGAAAATTTTAATCCACGATCGAAACTTTTTCGTACATTTCGGAACCGATCGTTTTTATTCGTTATAAAAGTTTTTTGGGAAAGTTGCACGCCATTGTGAACGAGGCTTTAAAGAATCGAAGGGGCCGTGGTCGGCTCGACGAACGCGAACGGACGCGCCATTTTCTCAGCAGCCGAGTCCGTTACACAAGAGGATCCGTTATGCGGAGAGAGAAAGTGCTGGCCGATGATATTTCGCCGCGTGCGTTCTATAGCGGTCATCTCACGGCTACGGGGAAACTGGACTACTCGTAACGAAACGTGTTTACCAGGACGAGGCGAATTTTCGCAGCTTTCGAGCTGAAAATTTCTTCCCGGCGTACCACCGTAAGCGAAATCTCACGTTCTTTGAAATCAGCACGCGGCATAGTGGTCCGGGCGATCGATCTGGCAGTTCACGAAGATTTTAACACTAATTGGAAGTTTAATTTAATTTTAAAAAATGAAATAAAAAAAACGAGGACGGTAGAAACAGCTTTTTATCAATAACTGCCGACAACGTCACTTTTGATCGAACTGGAACTTTAATAGTTATCAAAGAATTGTCAAAGTAGAAAATTCGATTTCTTGAAAAAATGAAATTAAAAAATGGAGTACGGTAGAAACAGCTTTTTATCAATAACTGTTCGACAGCATTACTTTTGATAGAACTAGAACCGAAGTTGTTGGTACAACATTCAAAGAAATTAAAAAATTTCAAAGTGGAAAATTCGATTTCTTGAAAAAATTCAATAAAAAATTGAGGACGGTAGAAACAGCTTTTTATCAATAACTGTCCGACTTCGTGTTCAACGTGACTTTTGATCGAACTAGAACCGAAGTCATTGGTACAACATTCAAAGTAATTAAAAAATTGTATTAGTGGAAAATTCGATGTCTTGAAAAGATTCAATAAAAAATTGAGGACGGTAGAAGCGGCTTTCTATCGATTACTGTTCGGCAGTGTCAGTTTTGATCGCATCGGAACCGAAACGTGCCCACGCCTCGCCCGCCGAGCAACCATGAGCGACTCGCGATTCGGCACGTAGTGCACGGACTTTCCTCGCATTCGCGCGCACCTGATAATTCGGTGGAACGCGCGTGTTCGAGCGAGTAAAGCGAGTAGAGCGAAGCGAAATCGAAGGAAAACACGGCGCCGCCCGCCTCGGGCGCCTCTTTAGAATTCTGTCGCAGGCTTTGTCTCCGTTTGGCCGTAGTGTGACACGAGAAAACGCGCCTTCGCTTCGTCCCGCCTCGCTTCGCCTCGCCTCGCCTCGCGACTGCATTGCAGTCGAACGACTGTCATCTCGGGAAAACATACAGGGTGTCCCAGCCGAGACGATACTAAACGCGAAATTGAATAGAAAATAGACCGTGAAAACCGTCGTGCGACAGCTCGCAACGAGAGCAGACCTCGTCAAACGCAAAACTGGAGCATCGAAGGATCGACGGAGCACAGCTTCGCTCGAGTTTTTCACGGGGCGACTCGATAATCGAAAATTCCCGGCAGCCGCCGTCGCCGCGTCTGCGAAACGTGCGCGACATTTTTATTATGCTCTGATACCCGACGTTTAAGGAAGCCGATGGATTTTTCTCTCTATCCCGTTCTTGCCGGAGAAATTCATGGCTCGGAGACACGAGATTCTCTGAACCTTTATATTTTCCTAATCTTGTCGAACTTGACAAAGTGGACTCGGAGGAATAGTTCATATTTTACTGAGAATGGCGATTTTCGCCTGAGGATTTAGTTAGATTCAAACATTTACTAGTTTAGGTTTGGCTCTTGAAACAAAGTACCAACTTATTTTACACTAAAAGATTTATCATTTAAAAACGCACAAATTAGGTTTTAAAAAATTTCCGTCCAGGCCTAATAGTTTCGAAAATATTCAATAAAATAAATTTTTCAACCCCCACATTAAGGGCTGTTTTCAGCTCCTTAACATAAATATCGACAGTTAAACAAATCCGTGGTACGATAGGGTAACCTCCCTTGCGAGATGGTTTCATCGGTACTTCGTAATCTCTGTTTAATAACGAATAATAAGTTCATTGTGTTTATAACTTATTGATAATATCCAACAGGATCCGCAAAGTAATGGGGGTAAACTTTGTCCCAAAAATAGCCAAGAAAGGGGATCGTGCATATCGCAAACCTTGACTGAATGAAATTCGTGTAACCTGAAGAAACCACGAGGTAGGGGGTTAATGGTGATCAGGTTGTGTAGCGGGTTGCAGGCGGAAAGTGCATCGACGTGGCCAGGATATTATGCACCGTACGATGCGAAATCGGTATCCGGAATGGGGGCAGGCCGATTCGCTGGCCAAAAACAGATCCGGTCCCGGAGAAGGGTGTAATCGGTGCAAGACTCGTCGGCGCGACGCGGCGGCTTGATCTCCGCACCGGCGCGTTATCGTAATTGATTTAACGATCACGATTACGAGCGTGGGGCCGGTGCATCCCCGGGGATACGTGTCAGATGGTAATAATAGACACAAAGTGGGCTGGATATTACGAAACGGAAATGCACCGGGGCGCGCGCACACCACGCCGGCCGCTTTTGCTTACGTTACCGTTTGATGCTGGGTTAATGGCGGCCGAAACGATACCGATCTATATACCGGTCGGTTCCTACGCCGACGCGCGGCTACCTCGATCCCGATCGACGGTATCTCGCGTTTCATTCTCTCCTTTTTTTTCGCCCGTCGATTTTATCGTGTTTTCGTTTCGTCGGTTACAGTACCAGGCGAGGCTCAGGCTTCCGGACACGTTCTCGTACTCCCAGAAGATGCAGTGCGTCGATCATATCATCGAGGTCCTCGACCTCGTCGGCTGCCAAGACACCAGTGAGTATCGTCGACATACCGTTTGCCAAATTTATCGCATGCTTTTTCATAATATCGGACAACTTATAGAAATTAACTTCGCAGCTAGATTTTTTAAGTGAAGATTTTTTAGTACTTTATAGATCATACTTCAATTTCTTATTTCGGCTTTGATGAAAATATTCTTCGATATCTAAGTGCGAGATTTATAGTGGAGCGACAGATTTTTGTTTCTACGTACGCATTTAATTTCATTGGTTTGATTTTGTCGCGATGTGCTCCTCATTGTTACCCTCGATCATCGTCGGAGTAGAGTGAAATTTTTTCGAATGATCCATACCCTTATATGCTACCTCAATTTCTCAAAATAAAAGAAATACTTTATTGTAGAGTTTAGTTACTCTCCGTTTGATACTAATCACTGGACTGCGGATCTATATAAATAAAAATAAAATGCTGTTCGTTGGTAAGCGCATCACTTGAGAACAGCTGGAAAGATTTGGCTAATTTTTCTTAAAAAATGTTCGTCATAGTCCGAATAAGGATTTTAGGGGAAGAAAAATTGGAAAAATTGCCCAGAAAAAAATGAAAGTACTTTTGTCTGGGATTTTTGGATATTAGTAATTAAAACGATCAGGAACAAATTTATTCAATTTATTCGCAGAAGCCAAATAGATAGTTGTTACCTTTTTTTAATTATCTTATTAAACTGAAATTAATACACTGACGTATTTAAATCTTTTTAATATGTCCACTACTTTATATTGTACATACCCATTTTTGTCATGGATGCATAAAATCCGCAGTCTACTAGGAATTGATAACTTAAACTCCCCCTATTTCCGTGTTGACGACAAAATATATCACTTGGAACAAAATGACGGACCCGAAACACATAAAAATCGATCGATCGTCAGAGTCCTTTGAACCGAAGATTCCTCAGGAATTTTCTCCCGATATCTTGGTCGCGATCATTTTCTAATCCTGGTTCCCCGGAGATCAAAGTATTCGCGATCGAGACCAGTACACAGAATTGTCCCACTTTCGTCGTTCCAGTCCCGCCAGTAAATTCGCCCGTAATTTGTTTATGCACGGACCCCGTAACGATTTACGACTTCCACCGGTAAGAAACGGCCGTTTCGTCTTTCAGTCGCCGCGCTCCGTTGATGCTGCGATTCTGATCGACGATTTCCGCGATCGTAACTTGTCCACCGTTTCCCATAAACCTGGTCCAGAACGGAGCCATCGGCGCGCGTCTATTCCCATACATTATCCACAACCGAACATCTCGAATTGACGTTAGACATCGAGTTTTACTCGGATCTCTTCTACAGTAGAACACTCGAGTTTCTTTTCACTCGAAGAAAACTGGGAGAGCTTGAGGAAAGGCAATTAACTCCGACCAGTTAGATAGGATACAGGAGATATCCGGTGGCACGATTTTGTTACCTGGACTGCGTTTTGTTCGCAGTTATCGGGGATTACACGAAACGAGGACTCTCCGGCGGCGAGAAGAAAAGGACTAGCATAGCCTGCGAGCTGCTCACCAATCCGTCGCTGATGTTGCTCGACGTAAGCTCTTTAATTGCACTCAACGCCCGCCTTTCAACGTCGCTTCCTGCCAGATTTTCTTGTCAAGCTCCCGACAATGTTCCCACGAATTTCAAGCACACGGAATAACCTAGACAGCCGCGGAACATGAGCTTACCACTATGCATCTAAACACTTCTCAAAATTCCAACTACTTCCAGTTTCTTAACGCTAAACGTACCGAGCTTCAAAACTTTCATGGATTCCAGTTAAGTGGGTCTGACTAATTAACAAATAATAATACGGAATAATTAACAAACGTACCAATTAACCATAATCCTCTTTATAAATGGTAAGGTATTGTCGTAAATCAAAATGTATCCTTCTGTAAATCATTCTCGACTTTTTCGAATGCAAATTAAATTACTTGTTTGTTTGCCTGTTCGGTGGGAAATTTTGCAATTGATTTTAAACTAACTTCCTGATGAGCTACAGACTTGAAATTGGATAATAAAACCTAGAAAAAGTGTGTACAGCCCAGTTTAGCTTGAAGGCGGTAGATAAATCAGTGTCAACCATGACATTGGTGTTTCCAGTGCGTTAATGTGGAAAAAGCACTGTCCCAATTTTATACGGTGTCCCAACCTTTACGACAGTCCCTTACATCGTCTCCCAAAATTGCCAAGCAGGGATTTTCCGCTCGGATTGACCACTGTCAGCGAACATTGAGTTATTCGCCAACGAGATCAGGTTCATTTGATTAATGTGTTTGTTGTCGTCCCTCAGGAGCCGACCAGCGGGCTGGACTCGCATTCAGCACAGGCGTTGATTTCACGACTGAAGAAATACGCGGAGCAAGAGGGCAAGAGCATCGTGGTGACGGTGCACCAGCCTAGTTCCAGGATGTTCCACAGCTTCAACAAACTCCTCCTACTGAGCCGTGGCCAGGTGGCATACTACGGACCCACCTCGAATATCGGCAGGTTTTTCTCCACGATAGGACTGACGTTGCTGCCTCACTATAACCCGGCTGACTTTATATGTAAGCTCCTCGAACACTGTCACCTCTTAAAACAGTCAATCTTCGACGAAAAATTGTTGAAAGATTTATTTGCTCCCAAGATAAATACAGAAATAACACTTTCTAATAAATTTCAACGTTTTTCACGTTTCCAAATAACTGTTGGGTGGATCTTATAAAGTTTTTGCCCGAAATTGTATTAGTTATTCGGTGGCAGATTCGGAATCAGCTGAAAAAATTCTATAAGATCCACCCAACAGTTATGTGGAAAAATTTTTGGTGTTGGACAGTGTAATCTAGCCTTGTTATTATATCAGAATTATTAACAGACAGCGGATTTTAAAACGGT
This sequence comes from Lasioglossum vierecki, assembly GCA_028455595.1. Lineage (NCBI taxonomy): Eukaryota > Metazoa > Arthropoda > Insecta > Hymenoptera > Halictidae > Lasioglossum > Lasioglossum vierecki. Next base: position 23,965,618 of record CM052338.1, on the reverse strand, counting down.
ATGTCATAAAAAACAGTAGAAACGTTAGAAGAATTAGAAAATACTGTTAGCATACTAAGAGAATTTGTTGCAATTCAGGTAGAAAATTTTTAATTCGCATAAAGATCCGCTGTCTAGTTATTAACAATTATTATTCAACGATACCGGATGCCGGAGGTTCTGCACGAGTCAGAAAGGGAGCGGGAATGATTGAAAGGGCCTGGCTGGCAAAGTGAAATTATTTTTGCGACCCCATTGTTTCAGTGGAGCAAATAAAGGGACCGGAGGAGGTTCGGGAACGGATCGTGGCTGCTGCGAGGAACGCGAAACAGGGACAGGACTGCCCGCCGGAACTTCGCCCGGAATATAATCCCAGCCAGCATCCGCTCTGCGACCATCTCATCCATTATCACGAACACCACATCAGCCACAATGGTATTAACTTTGCGCGTATAACTCGCCGGCGAGCTTCATAATTCACGCTGTCCGCGGAAACAAACATCTCCACGCCCTGCTCTCACCTTTTTTTCCGCGTCTTTTCAATTATCTCTGCGGGCCGGTGCCGTGACAAAAACTGCCCCAAAATATTTTCCTTTGCCCGTACTAGCTTCAACTCGCAGCGAACCTGTAATAATAGGTTCAATTTTCAAGTATAGTTTAGTCACTCGCTTAGTACAGCTTCCTTTGAAGTGCAGCTTCACTCGTTCGTTAATAAATAGAATTGCGAATCTTTATGGAAAATAAAAGTTGTCCGCATCAATTGCGAAGAACAGGAGCCAAATAAAAAGCTTCTTTTCTATTTAATAATGTTACAAAGTTGAAAACAATACATTGATGCTCCTGAATTACTGTAAAACTGTAAATGTTCGATCAAAGAAAAACCATCGGTTCCGTGACGTTTCTTAAATCCTACAGTTGTCGTGTTCTTCTTGTACTCGACCCTCGGTGTCTGACTTGGTTCTGTAATTGATAATACTCTGTGATTTCCAGTGAAAGAAGACGAGGGCCGAACCCTGTGGCTGGATACGCAAAGCCATACCAGCAGCAGCGCCAGTTCCGCCGACGAGGACTATGCCTGGCAGTGGCCCACCAGTTTCTGGTCGCAATTCAAAGTGAGTGAAATGCATCGTCGACTGCATGTTGCAAAGCGCAAGCTTCTATTTACAAACAATCACGAGGCTCGTCGACCGCGTTAGAAAAAGTTGCAAGACCACATTTCCAAGCGAGACTCTACTCACACAGGTGACTTAGCATAAATATACTCTCGGCCCGCGCACAATAATCGAAATACATTTCACTTTCTTAAGGTTACGCGACGGTAATTGTACGTCGATACCGTGAATCAATCACAAATGCGCCGCCATGGCTTCGTCTGCTTCTTTTTAACGGTTTTCGATTCAGCGTTGTTAATATTGTGACAGTTTATTCGATAGATCGAGGATCTATACGAGGCAGTTTTTAGATGGATATTTTTTGGGAATGGATCCTCCTGCGCGGATTCTAAACTCGAGAACGATCCACCTACGCGACGAACGTTGCAACAATATTTGTCCTGTAAACACTCGAGACGAGTTTATACTGTGTAGGAAGATGTTAGGGTTCCTATCTGCTCGCTGTCCACTCTTCTGCACTCGATCGATTGAAAAAATAACGCTGAAGAAGATGGCCGACCAAGGTCCGTTATTTCTCTCGAACAAGCGACTCGAAACACAGGATCGGTACTCGAAAAAGTTTACGATCGTTGGATCGAGTTGCGTCGAGAAAATACACGAAATATTTTCTCAAGCCGAGGCCGGGTTGCAAAAGTCTCTTTCAGAGTTTTGTCTATCGCGAGTGGCCATCTTCTTTTGCGAAGAATCGTTCGTGTTCCATGAAGTAGCTTATTCAGCCTTTAATCTCGAGCTCCACTTGCGCAACAGTGCTGAAAAGGGAAAGCCTGTTCCTTTTAAGCCATGTCGTAGCTGTATGTGCATACATTTTACATTGAAAGAACTATAAATATCGTTTCTTCGCTGGGAAGTCGATTCGCGCCGTCCGCCATATTGTGTTTCTGCGCCGGAAATCTTCCAAATATCTAGAAAGGTTGCTAAGTACAGATTTTAATCCTTTTAATGGAATCTTTATATGGAATATTAAATTAGTTACGGATAAAATGATGTTCCCTATGAAATTTACTGAGAACTACAAATTGAAAGACTATTAATTAATTATATTAATTTGCACGTACAGCATCGATCGAGAAAATATAAAGGCTTGTTTTCTGTGGAGACCGAGGAATCGATCAGGACTAGAGTTGTCAGTTGAACTGAGGGAAATTCCTGTGGACGGCCATGTTGAATTTCCTCGGTCGCAGTCAAGGAGCATTGGCAGCCGACCGAAGGCGAGATCGAAAAGTTCGATTGCGTGCAGGATTAATAGAGCATGCAAACGGCAATATGCAAAATTTAGATGAGTGATCTGGTATGCGGGAGCTGATAATACCGAGGGAAATGGAAATGACATCAGGATTCAAGTTTAATGCTCGCATTAAATTCGTATTAATGCTCGACGTTTGTACGAGACGCGGTAATGCATTCCAGATAACTTTCAAGGCGGCGCACGGCTTATTCCACGTTTCTCGCTTGGAGTATTCGTACTCGTACCTATTCGTTCCGTCTGATATGCCGCGCTCCGTTTCGTGGGCTCACTTTTGCAATAACGTAATTTCCGTACGACCGTCCGAATAATCGGCCATTCCAGCGAGCAATTTCCAACGCGTTTGAAAATTTGATTAAGCAATCCCCTCCGCGCCACGCCAGCCCTGGCAATAACCTTTCGTCAAGAATTAATCGGATCGAATTAAAAAAGACCCCGCGGGAAACTTCGATGTTCTCTCTAAAATTAAAGAAGCCTCTCTTCGCGCAGAATTTCATTGTTAGAAATGCATCGAGGAGCTTTATGCATTCGGTACTAGTTAATGCACCCCTTATATGAAAATTAAAATAAAAAAGATCATTATAATGATTATTATTCTTTTATAATGATTATTATAATGATATAATATTCTATACATCGGATTTCGAACTTTGCAATAATTAAATATTAATGTAGATATTAATTTTTATCAGGAAACACGCTGCATCGTGATGTTATACTACTCGAAAAAAATGGAATTTCTTAAAAGGGACAAAAAAGTTGCAACTTTTTCTTCTTTAGAAAAATTCTTTAAAATTCAATGGAAAGAGTGGCTCGATTAGGAGGTCGATCGATTACAGGTGATTTTCACGCAACCGTAATGGACGAGTGACGCGTATACGGAAAACGACGAAACACTTTCCGCGTCGATCGATCGTCGCGTCGATTTTTTTGCGAAAAACGGTTTCGTCGTAGAAAAGTGAGACGCAGGCGGCGCGGCGCATTCGTATTTCCAACGAACGAGCATACCGGTGTCACAGTAATTATCCGGATATGGCGAATCGTGTAAACGCGACCTAGTTCTATGCGCTTGTTTGCTGCGCTTTGTCGCTCTTCGTTTTCTTTCCTCGATTCGGGGGCCGATCAAACTCTTGGATGAATCGATTGTTTTTCTAATTTGCGAATTGTGGAGGCCAAAGATCTTATTGTTGGTCAAGTATCCAACAGTTTCAAGCATTTGCGAATATTTCATAGATGATATATACATCTACCAGATGATGGATCTCTGGGCAAAGTTCTATAGTCTGTTTCTATATTTTCCCTTTTATTCGATAATCTTTAGCCAAAAAGAATAAATAAAGTTCAGTTTTATTTCACTTTAAAATACCGAAATTACTTGTGAATTACTTGTGAATATGTACATGGTCTAAGGAAGATTTCGTTGAAATCGAAAGGAAACCAAGGTATCTCGCGATTTCCGATCGGAGATTGGTATCGTCGGACACGTCCGAGAGGCTCCGAGGTCCCGGATCGACGGATCCATCGGATCGTCGCCGGTAATTGAGTAATTAACGATGTCAAGTTCTTCCTCTCTGTTCTTCACGGTTAAATGGCGTGCGTATATAGTTGTAATTTGAAGAGGCCTTCGAAAGCCAGCATTGTGAAACTTTGCGTTCTATTTCCTCACGGCCGCCTGATATAATTGAGCTGCACCAAAGAGGTGTAGCGCGGGCAACCTTGCAATTGTGACATTGTCGCGGTACGGGGGCAGCATTTCTATCATTATGAGCGTGCAATTAGCAACGCGCTCGTGTGCCGTTGCGGACCCAGCACCATCTTAATACGGGGCCGCTAACGAGATTAATTGATCGAACCACCAGCCTCGTCACATCCAAACGTTTCCGCTATTTCGCCCAAACCGGGACCAACGAATGCACATTAAATCCGCTGACAAATCACGATCGATGAAATCTGATTAATAATCGGCCGACAAATCTAACAATCTTAATCTTCAATCTAGTATGAAAATTATCTAATACTAAATTTTATTCAAACTTACTCAATTTAATAGTACAGTTTTTTTAATAGTTTTTTTTCAATATAAAGAATAAAGAACTTAATCAAATTAAATAAACAGATTTACACGATCGACTGTCTCGTAGTAAGAACATCTACTTTAATTATCAGTTAGCATGAAGATGTTTCAGGCATAATTTTTGAAATTTTTACGCCAGGAAGCATGAGTAATTTGAACCTCCCTCTCTCTCTAAACTTGAGAGAACTGGTTTCGACAGTGCGGTGTTCGGCAAGAGCTAATTCTTTCGGCGTATGCACCCACGAAATCATGTAGGATTACGTCAGCGATAGCCAGACACTGGGTTATGAAAGGTCGCGTAATATTACGTCAGCGACAGTGAACGTGATAATTCACTTGGGTGCAACACGATTAATCCTCGAGTCGAACTTGAACGGGACTTGCAAAATGATTTCTTGCGCTGTTCTTTGTCGCGAATCAGATAGAGATAATCGGATGTATCATGATTCCAGGTATTATCAGAACGAAACTTTCAAGAAGCCCGGCCACGGATGCTGTCTCGTCTGAATTGGCTGCAAACGATAGCCCTTGGTTTGCTCGCCGGCTTGCTCTGGCTGAGGCTTCCCAGAACCGAGGCAGCTCTCCACGACATCCAAGGCTGGATGTTCTTCAGCACCACGTACTGGATGCTGTTCGCGCACTTCGGCACACTCTCCAGTTGTAAGTTATCTCTCTGCTATTCCTGAAACCAACCCCTCTGTTAAGCTGCATCCTCGTGTCAACGAGCAAAACTCTCTTCGTTAGAGTCACATACCATCCAATCATATTGTTTTCATCAACACCAATTTCGTATTCCACACAAAATTCCTCCAATTTTTCAGAAATTACATTCTAAAAGAACAGTGAACATTTTCAACCCTCGTCCATCATTTCGCGAACTGAATGTCCCTCGGCGTCAGATTGACACAGTGGTAAAAGAACAATGAAATAACAAGGTAAACGGTTATTTTTGGATGTTTTTTTATTAAAATTGATAAATTAACGTTTACATCTGTAGGAGATTGTGTACCGGAAATAACAGAACAGTGTGACTTATTTCGAGAAACGCTGTATCAAATTGACACGAGGGACGGATGAGGGTTTAGTCTGAATTTTTCCTGATCTAACCGGAAGAGTCAATTACTTCTAAACACAATAACATATTTTTTAATAATATCGTTGCGGTTTAGACATGCTTAAAAATTAGTTAACTGTTAGTCTTTATTTCCGCCGAAGAAATGCATCACAAAATCAATTATTTATCTTTCTATTGTATCGATCTTTCACCGCAGTGCGAACTCGACACCCAAAGGGACAAATTAGATCTCAAAAACGAGGGATGGGAGAAGGGTTGAGGCTGCAAGGAAAAATGGAGAGAATCGCGCGACACGTCGGGGAATGTAAAATTGGCGGAGGACAGCGAGATCAACGTTTGATTCGAGAGCCGTTCGCAGATCCGTGATTCGCTGAGTGGCTTCACAGTCTGATTCCCCGTCAGAAATTCGTCACGCTCGTTTTGCACGGTCGCTGTCGACAAAAGGGCCTCCAATTACCGGGCGCGAGCAGTGGGTCACGGCGCGACCTACATACTAACATTCTTGATTGACCGTTCCTTCAGGTCCTTTGCAAATCTTGGCAATAAAAAAAAACAGGCGCATCGTTGAATGGCCGATTCAGCGCGTCACGCCGTTTGTGGCTCAATTAACCAATTTACTTTCATCTGGTTCTCGGTTGGTTCGTTGCGCAACGTGCCCGCCACCTGACTTAGAGAACACCCGTGTTTTGCATCCTACTATGCTGCCATGACAGCCTACGCTGTTGTTGGTGGTGTTCGCGCGAACCGGGTCTAATTGCTAACAGAAATACATTAACCCTTTGCAGTCGGAGCCATTTTAACTTGAAAATTAAACATTTCTTCCCATCTAGAATAATTTCATTGTATAAAATTTTTTTTTAATTTTATGGATGGATTGATTATGGTCATTATAGATTAATTGATTGATTGATTTAATTTAAGGAGTAATTGATTCGATACCAACATATTCAATAATGTAAACAAAATTTTTAGTGGTGACTCTGAGCCACCTTCGACTGCTAAGGGTTAAGAATTTTCTGCTGTTTTCCTTCTTTTATTTTCGAACTTGCTGTAACACCGTACAATTCAATTACCATTCTAGCCTCATTATCCCCAGAATGGGACTTGGTTTGCATCATTTACTTAATCGTTCGTCCGTCGACACTGTCATTCATCTTCATCCCTCCTTTCATACCTGCTATCTACGTTTCGCGCACTATCAATCATAATTTTCTAGCTTTTTGTACTTTCCCGCACTTCAATTTATACTACTTGTTCCAGTCTCTTAGTCGCATTAACACGTCCGTTTTATATCACTAGACAGTGGATTCATGAATTTCTGAGAGAAGCGAGTAGATATAATTGAAAACAGTATAGACCTCAGACGTATCTGAAAATACTTGCATTAAAAAATCATCTTCATCTTCAAACTTGAATAATTTTAAACAGACAAATAATAAGGAAGTGAACATTGCTGAAAACTATAATGTATACCTGTCTAACAAGTGTTTGTAAAGATAAAGTTAACACAACGTCTTTGTCACAATCATAAATGGTATTTCAGAAAGGGGCGAATTGAAAAATGAGTACTACATAGTCTTAAAAAAAATTAAAACTGTTTCATTGTTGTTCATATATTCCAGTAGTTCGGACAATCAAAATTTTTCATCTTACGCAGGATTTGAAAAATCGTGTTTTGGCCAACTTTTCGAGACAAATATTCCACTGTGCGGCGAGGGTATTGAAAAAAGGGCAAAAAGGGAGAGACAGAGGGAAAGGATCGGGAAGAGAGGACGCTAAACTTCGTTTTACAACTGTAGAAGAGAACCGGTGGCCTATTCGAGCCCGGCGCGTACCGTGTCTCGTTTTCTGCGGGGATAAGTGACGGCCACTGTAAAACGTCGAAGGTAGCCGCGGCTAGCCTGCCAGTGGCGAACTTCTATGCCTAAGTTATGCGACTCCTAAAATAGTCGGGGAGGGGAACGGCCATTAACTTTTCCTGTTTTATCGTTTACTGCCCTTTGTTCGAGGCGATCTGTCACCTCTATCCGGCCCCCGGCTCTCGACCGTGTCTGCTCCTTCGGGCTCGTCCGTTCGCTCCTGCACCGATACCGATCTTTATCGAGTACCCGGTTTACTCTCATTGTTCATATCATTGTTTATTTATCGCTCCGGATCTTCCATCCTCCACAGTACTTGTCGGACCTCATTTTCCAGGTCGAATCACTCCTATTCATCACTTTTCAACCTTGTGCAGTAAATTCTGCTGTTTGAATGAAACTGACTATTTTATTTCTAGCAATTTCTGCTGAAATATTTTACACTCTGAATAATAGTAAAATAAAAAAAATTTATAATCCATCATTTGAACAGGTGTCGTAAATTTTTAACAATTTCTTAATCGCGTTGTATGGGAGTCTACCGTGCTCGCTTCGTTCTTTACAAATAGATCAACTATCATTAAATTTCTTCAAATCGAAATTACAACTTTATCATAAATATCTTACAATTCTATTAAATGTACAAATACACCAGTCTCCATCCACATTTGGAATAAGTATACTGCGCGAATCCTTACGCAAAATAGAATGTTTATCGCTTGCAATTGAAGCAAGTATGTTCTTTTAATAAATCTACCAAGACGTTTTTGCGCTACGCGCACGAGTCTATTAATAAGTGGATAAAAAATAGCTGGGTATGAGGTGCAGCAGACGGGGACGAAATAAAAGTAAGAAACGCCGAGGGATGTTGTTAAATCTGACACGAGCTCGGCTTTCATCGTCGTTTAAAGTGACACGAGGCAACTTCTGGTTTCAGTTCCTCCTGAACGCGAGGTAATCAACAAGGAGCGGTTGTCGGGATCGTATCGGCTCTCGGCCTATTACCTGGCGAAAATGGTCGGCGAGCTACCGCTTACGATTACCCTGCCCGCGGTCTACCATATCATTAGTTACCCGATGTTGGGCTTCCACAGTCCGGCAGTTTTCGTCACCCTGCTGGCGTTCCTCTTGCTGAACACCGTTGTCGCACAGGTGAGTCCCTTTTACCCTTATTTTCTTAGGCGAGAACCTTTTTAAATGCGTATAGATAGGTTCAGACGTATCAACATATTCATACGACAATTTATCTATGCGTCAACTATCGTGTCGAATAAAATTCACGTCGAATAATATTGCATATATTTAAAAATTCGTTTAACTTCATTGTGGAATATACATATTTATGTACTCTCGTTAAATGGACAGAAACGTGAGACGCCTAAAGCCATTCTACCAAGGTACGACGAAAATAAACCCAAACCTAACCCAGACCTAACTCAAGCCAAAAAAGAGCGCGACAACTATTTTTATAAATATCTCGAAAACAAAGACCGCCGGTGAAACGTACGGGAAAGAGTTGCTTAGAATTATGAATTCGACGACATATTTTAGTTTCATCGAAATCGGTGAGGTGTGTCCTTTTCTGTATAATTATTTAGCTAATAGTTGAACCTATAGAAATATTTCTGATAGCAATGATACGCTCGAAACTAATCTGTCATTGTGTCTCTCAACGTCAAATGAAGGTAACTTAATTAATTAAGATTAAATCCTCAAGGGTGAAAAATTTTCTTGGCTCGTTTGGAGGTCCATCGGATGTTCGAATTTTGTAGATGATCGATTAAATTCTCATAGGTACGAAATGAGATTTGGCGGATTCGTGAGACGTACCAAACGCCTAGTTCGAGCACTGTGTCTCGCCGGTGGTCGTTCCTCGGAGTCAACGTTCCCCGCGGATCCAGGACACTGATTATTCGCGCGGAACTGCACGCGGTGCAGACCTTTACGACTTCCTCTCGCAATAAAATTAAGTAAAACCGCTTCTAGTCGGTGAAACGCAGCCAATAATAGTCTCCTAACGTCTTTGTTTCGGATAAGATGGATCTCCGCGAGCACGGCAGTCCGCGTTTACGACTGCGCGTGTTAATCGACATGCCCCTGTGAACACGGCCACCTTTATATCTCTGGTTTCACCGCTTTCGACCGATGCGGCGGAAGTGAAAGTTTTTTTTTCGCGGGCCTGCCATTGAATCGACAGTATCCTTATTATCCGTACTAATTTTTCAATCAATTCTTTCGCGCCGTCGCTGAAACTGTCTTCCAGTACTTCAATAGCGAGGAAACTAAGCGAAAGCGACCTACCAAAAAACATATTAAAACCTACCAAAATTATTCACACGTTTACCGGCGATTTTTTCACGATTTTTGAAAGTCTATCATCCATGGCCGTGGATTTTTTAATGGGTCCTTCAACAGCAATAACTACTTCAATCATAACAAGTCACACTCACAAGGAGAGGTCACAGTGGTGTCAGCGTCGATTTTAATGTAACTTTTTCTGGTGAATCGAGAGCAAAAATAGTTAACATTTAATTTTATGATATCCAGAAAATCCACTTTGATATATCGATATATATCTTACAAGTAAAAGAAGATTTTTAAGCTTCCTTGAGCCAGAATTATTGCAAATCTTCTTAGCCCTTTGGACTCGACTGACTAACTCTTTATCCGATCTTTCTCCATTTTTTCCCTTCACCTTCTCTCTTCCGTTTCCAGCCCTCGACACTGTCCACCTACGGTCAACGGTAAGTCATTGCTGCTTGAAAGGCGGTCGCGATTTACTTTCAAAACCACCTACCAGGCTATTGACGGGAATGAGCAACTCTCGCGTTTCACAAGACAACGCCGTGCACTGTCGCCAAATGCGACGGATCAGTTTGAAAGCGTTTTTGACGAACGCCCGTGGAGTATTGTGGTGTTCGAACTCGTTAGCGGGCCCTTGCAAACACACTCGCAGAAACCGTACCGCGCAAACTTCATTATTCCCCATTAGCGAACGTCCTGCTAACTCTTTTCTTAAGCCGAGCCATTATCTCCGAGTATACATATCAGAATTTCATTCATCGCTAGACTGCTCATTTTTCTTTGCATTTGTTCGGTTGTTTCATATGATTTTGATCTGGAGCAAGCACCAAATGGAATAGTGGTACCAAATGAAATCTCATATATGTCAAAAATAAATGAACACAAATAAAATGAAATTATTTTTTTTCTTTATTAAACGTTAAATAAACAAATATAAAAAATACCAGTCAATGAACACTACATTCTAGTAATTGAAATATTTATTTATTCGCGGCGCGGCTCGATCATTGCTACAATGGAAAAGAAAAGGAAAAGTAGTCTACTACTGGGACGTTGTCAGATCAAGTGTCTTCCTCTTTTAAAATTTATTTATTCGCCATCCTTGATAACTAATTGTTTTTGGTTTTCGATCGTTATATTATAGAAATATTTATTTATTCGCGGCGCGGCTCGATCATTGCTACTAACAGGTTTTTAATAATACCACGTATTAAAAAAATTATTTTTATTTAAATAATTTTTTCGCTGTGTTTTTTCGCTCCACTATAACCACACAGTAAGACTACAAATAAGTGGCTCGAAATCGATTGACATCGAATCGAGTTGGATCGAAGTTAAGATTTAAATGTACTCGATCCCATCGCTAGCACGAATGTCGCTGGCGGATAAGCCAATAATTAATAATCTGTTATTAAACAGGGAATTGGTTGTTATGTTCGCAGAGCGTGGGATTCTTCGTCGGCGCCTGCTGCCTGGACCTGCAGGTGAGCATAACAGCGTCAGCGTTGTACACGCTCGCCACACAGCTACTCGGCGGCTATTTGGCGACAGCGGTTCCGCCGTGGCTAGCGTGGGCCAGATACGCGAGCATGGTGCACTACGCCTATCAGAACATGCAAATCCTGGAATTCGGTGTTGGCGAGCCGATCACGTAAGTAGATTAACCATAACCGATGCCAATCTGGCCGGCTAGGCTCGGCCGTCTCGCGTGCGCCGCTCTATTACAACCCCCGAAAACCAGAAAAGAAACTTTTCATACTCGGAACTTACTAATCGGTCGACAACGCTCGTTCCACCGTTTCGAAAACCGGGATTACCCACTCTTGAACGATCCGCGATCATTATCGTTTTCCTCGCGTGCAACGCGAGTGTTTCTTTAAAAAGAACATACCGCCTTGGACGCTCAAACAATTAAACGGCAAACGTTGAAACCGAGTCGTGACGTACCAAATGCCAAATCCAGATTGGAAAAAATATTACCTATCAGACACGGCTATTGATGCGGTGTCGTTGTAAACAGAACGGCTCAATCTTTAAGTTATTATTAAGTATTTTTGATCGCGGAAAAAAATTTTGGAAATACGTGTTATTCTTTTTTAAAGGTAACAAAATTGCCAGGGTTTATTTATAAATGCATTTATAGTACAATAAATAATTATTGTATATTACAATATATTGTATAATATTAAATTTATATTAAACTCGTTTGATAATATAAAGAAATTTTAAAGAAAATTTGACTTGACTGAGAATGCTTACTTGATTTTAGAAATGTCAAAAAACTCGGTGTTATTCATCAAAATTCTTTGTAATGCCTGGCGAAAAGCTATGTAACATGAAGCAAATTGCATCCAGATACTTTCTTTCGGCTCCATTTTATCCAAGAAAGTCTTTATCGAATAACTGTTAAATGTCAATTCGAAATCGTTGAAATCTTCACATATCGAAGACCGTCCGAATCGAGCGGAATCCAGTTCTCGAGGCTGATCGAGCTAATTGAATAAAAATGCGCGCGCCGCTAATTGCGCGTTCCGTTTAAATAGTGCATGAGCCTAAACCGCGACGGGCCCGATGCATTATTCAACTATCCACCTCTCGAAACTGTCCGAGCAGGATCGCGGAATCCCACGGAGGATCCATACGACACGTTCGATCGATCGCGACTTCTCGGCGACGCGTTAATGGGGTTAGTCGAGATTGATGGTGTCTACTCAGACGAATCCGAAAATTAAAATAACGTATTCCGAACCTCGTGGATTGCGCTCGATCCTCCAAATCTTTCGATCAGTTATGAACACGTACACGGGTGTTCCGAAAATGTACTTCCTAGAAGGATTCCTTAGCGAGAATTTATTTCGTAGCAGCCTACCCCCGTTCAAGAAATACAACATTTATAATTTTTAATATTGTTATAAACAAATCACCTGAATAACTCGCTCGCTTTTGAAGATAGAAGAAAATGCAACAGACCAAACTTACTTGGTATCTAGACGCTCTGATGTTACTTATTTTTTATAGGTGGAGATATCAAGGAGATACGAAGATCTACTCTGTTTTTTTTTAAATAACATGTTACTTGTAAATCGTCGAAGTATTCAGAGAATATTTTGAGACAATTTGTTATTTATTTTCCACTGCAGTTGACCTTGAGTGACCTCGATCGATAATCATAATAGGCCTTTCTATTGGTCTTGAAACACACTATCAGAATGTAAATAAAAAATCGTACCGTTCTATTAAAAAAAAAACAGAGAAGACCTACATCTATAAAACAATTAGCAACATCAGATAATGGTCGCCTCGATACCTAATAAATTTGGACTCATGCATTTTATTCTATCTTCAGAAGCAAGCGAGATATTCATGGAAGCCAAACGACCCATAAAGAGCCTAGGGGAAAGAGTAGTTGATAGCGTTAACATTTTGAAGATCGTCGAAATTGATGGGAGGATTTATGCGAGTAGATATCCGAAGAGAATGTGGAGTTGACCGGTGTCTCGTTTGTCCTAACGACAGATGCTCGCAGCCCAGCAAGTTCCCGGAGTGCAGGAACGCCACGACGATCCCGGTGTCGGCCATCTTGGAGAGCCAAGGGGGCAGAGGTTCCGGTCTTCCACTCTGGGCGAACACGGCGGTTCTGCTCGCGTTCCTGGTGATATTCCGCACCCTCGGCTACCTGGTTCTCCGTTACTACCGCGTGCCGAAGTGAGCCGGCTTCCCGCGGGAACCATGAAGAGACTATCTCGCCACATTTCGTCTCCGATCGGACGATCGACGATGGATCGACGGACACACACGCACCCACACGCACGGCCTCTCGCCCCTCGCCGCGCCAACGGGAACAACGAAAACCCATTCTTTTTTTCTTCAACACTTTCGCACGCCCTTCTCGCCCCTCGTTTCGCGACCTTGAGATCGCGGCGGGAATCGTAGCTCGCAGAACTGATCAATGAGAACGACACGCAGCAGCGCGAAAAGTTTATTTTTACAGGAGAATAGGGATCACCCTGGCCGAGCTGTCGATGCCCTCTGAAAAACGCGATCGTTCCGCCCTTCTAGATCGAACGGACACGTTCAGGGAGCTAATCGCATCTTGCTCCTTAGATACTGCAATCAGTGTAGCGTTAGGTGTTGATCAGGTGCTCGTGACTGCTCTAGATCCTAATTAAATAGCCGAGGTCCATTGCGTCTTCGGACCCTGTAGATCTCACAGCGGGGATCGTGAGACGACCCTACGTACCCCCACTATCGGAACGTTGGTGGGACAATTGTTGGAACGTGACGTCACGTGGCACCTCGGAGGGAGTTTTCGCGAGAACGCTGGTGATAACGATAGGGCCACAGCGACACCGAAGGTCTCGGGTTTCAGGGGCGTCCGCAGTTGGCCGTCACACTATTTTACTTACCGATTTAGCGACTATTTTTCTTAACACGCCGCACGCAGACTAGCATACCTCGTCTAGCCGGGTGACCGCCGCGACGGGAAACGACGGGTGAAAGGGCGCTACTTCCTTCGAGTAGGGAAAACTCGAGGGCCGTTGGGTCCTGCGGGGCCCTCGGGATCGAAAGGCGCGCGTTTCCGGTGGCGCGGGGGCCGAGACGCGCGTTAATTACCGATATAAGATTAAAGTACACGTAGAGAAGACTTTCTACAATATATCACGCCGAGGTGGATGAGTGAAGAATGAACGAGCTTCGCAAGCTGAATGTAACGTGTGTGACAGAGAGAATGAGTGAAAGAATGAGCGACGCGCGACTGGTTCGACTCCTTTCTTTTAATTTTCTTGCGGCAAGAAGGGTATAATAAGCAGGGAAACCAAGAGGAATCCAGAGAAAACGACACTGCGAGCGTGTTTCGAGAGGGGAATGGGAAATGAATAGGATAAGGGTGGGGAGAGTGGTTCTTTTAAAAAGGGGAGGCAAATCGACGCGGCCTCGTCGTGTTGCCGCATCACCGACTGAAAACCGAGAAAAAGAAAAATCGCGTTTGTATACAATGCATATTACGAGGTACCATTTCTTATAGAGCGAACGAGAAAAAGTGTAGGATGCGCGGATATCGATACCACTACACGAGGAACATAAACACACGCGAGGAGACCGATGATCAATTTTTAGGATTAGAGAAGAGTACGCCAGGGTGGACCCGAAGTGTTTCGTCCACCGAAAACCTTTTTTAGCGACCATCCGGATATATATGTAACACGGACACACACGCCAAGAGACACATACAGACACAGACACAGACATTTCTTTTTACTTTTATTACCGCAGAAGAGTTGCTACGCGTTTTAAAGATATTCGCCCTAGATGGTAAGGTGAACTGCTACTATTCATTGCTACTACTACTATTACTACTACTACTATTACTACTACTACTACTTACTACTACCACTACTACTACTACTATTACTACTACTGCTGCTACTACAACTGCTATTACTACCTAGTACTATTGCTACTACCACTACCACTTATAGTACTTTCTTATTATCGACGATCGTCGCTGTAAAGTAAGGGATAGGAGGCGAGACCGGAACGTTTCCGTTCCTTCTTCATTTGTCTTCTTTCTTTCGTTGTTTATAGGCTGCCAATTTTCTTCGGAAGTGATCGATCGATTAACCGGAATCGAGAGAGGAAGAGTGTGTGTGACAGAGAGAGCATGAGCGAGAGAATGGAACGATCGAGGACCTTAAAGATGACCGGTGAAGGAAAGCGAAGGGTTCACCGCGAGCCTGTAATTAATTAGCTCGCGAACGAAGTACGACGCGACACCGGTTCAAAAAAAAAGGGAAGAAAGCAAGAGAGAGTGAGAGAGAGAGAGTCGAAATTTTTAGGACATTGTTGGTCTCCGGCGTCTTTATGTGATGTTTTCTATGAGCTCGACGCGTTACGAACGGGGATCCAAACGAGCCATTTAAGCCGAGCGGTGTAATAATTCATTGGCTACATTGTGTACATAGAAATTCTCGATATATATAATATATATTATATATAATACGTATATATAATAATATATATGTGTGTATATATATACTATTATATATACATACAGAATATTATATATATATGAAACTATAATAATAATTATTATTATTATCATTATTTTTATCATTAATACTATTATTAATATTATTATTTGTATTTTTATTATATCGTATCGCATGTACATGTGAATCTACGGACTGAACGGAGAAGGCACGCGACATTTCTTTCTTTTCTTTTCTCTTTTGCATTCCGGTGCACGTGTAATCGAGATTATCGAATGATTCGTTTGACCCGCTTGAGAGAAAGAGAGAGAGAGAGAGAGTGAGAATGAGAGAGGACAAGAAAGAAAAAGTGAAATCGGGACTGGGGAACAAATCGCCGATTTATCAAGCGATTGTCTTTTCCTCTCGTGAGTCTCGGGATTGTATATTCGTACAAATACACGAACACACACACACACACACACACACATATTCGCACACATACTTACACACTGTTCAACACACGTACACCGATACCAGGAGTGACAGTGTTCGTTCTAGCGAGGAATAAGTGTGGAGAAAATAGGTAAATGGATCGCTGTGTGTTCTTCATGAAAAGCTGCGTGTACACTTGGGACACGAATATTTCGGCGGACTTCCGGTCGAGACGGTGACCGCGCAAAAACGCCGGTTCGAACGACGCAAACGGGGAAGCTTGATTGTGATAGAACTCGAGAACTGTAAATAGGATAGAGAAACGAGGGAGTTGTAATTTTTTTTTTTTATCCGAAGCGGTATTCCTTCCCGACCGCTCCGTCGCGCTTCGAGAACAGGGTCCTCCGAAACGTAACCAAAACGAGAAAATTGTCAGGAAAGTATTCGGCTCGAACGTGATAATCAGCCGCGAGTTGCGCGATCGATGATTAATCGAGCAGAAGCATCGGGAACAGAAGCGAAAGTCGACGAGAACGTGCGCAGTGCAATTAGTCGAAAACTATTTAAATGATTCACCGTCAGACAGCCATGATTAATTTTAGTAATAAATACCTTTAGTTCTAGTAGCGGTTAAGCCTAGCAATAAAGTCGTATTACTATTATTATTAATATTATTATTATTATTTTATTATTATTATTACTATTATTATTATATTAATATTATTATCTATTAATTATTATTATTATTATTATCGATTCGAATTCATTTCCAGCAAAGCGAAGAGAGAAATAAAAAAGAATATTTATGATTGTTTGCAACACACAATCTCTGGATTACATTTTCTCATACGACGAATTAATGGAAGCTGATTCCGTAATAATAATTCCACGTCCGTTCTAACCAATTTCCAAAATACGACTCAAATCGGCAAAAATCGCGTTCCGAACTAACAATCTCTTCGGACAGCTAACGATAACTAACCAGAAATCGCGGGACCTCTGTTTCAGAGAGACTACCAAAAAGTATCAGCGACTTATTCCGAGTGTACACGCAGCTTTAATCGGCCGTTTGGGGCGACAAGTTACGATTCCGTGCGAGGAACCGGACGAGTCTCTCGCGATTCGAAAGAATGTCGGACATAATTCGAAGAAGACGTCGAGGAAATCATTGGGCCATTCTGAATTCTGCATATCTCTTTCGAGTCAACGCTACGTGGACTCCTCGGCTCTGGAACGAATTTCCTTCGGAAATGTTCAAGTCCGTAATGGCGTTTATATCGCGGCTATAAAATGGCGGTCGACCGAGCGGCTCGCAAAATGGCGAACAAGAGACTCGTCCGGTCCACGCGCGGTTTATATCCACCAAGTGTTCAACGGGTTCTGGAGGATAGAAGCGCGGGTGGCGAGTTAGTCGAAATAAGCTACAGGCTCGTGAAAATGCTAAGTAGGAAATGAATTACTGGGACGAGGAGGATATCGACGAATCGTTTTTAACGTTCCGGATCCTGGATTTTAATCGAAGGAACAAAAATTGTTAGACATTTTATTGGCTGTACTCGAATCTTCGAGGACCAATATACCGTCTCGACGCCATTTCGGTTGCCGAACCTGCGGCGACAGACCTCGAGGAACTAGATAAACTCCTTCCGTTCGAATTCGCCGAATTTCTAAAGAGATATCAGCTGAATCGACGCAGTCGGCTGTGTTGCTGTCTCAGCAATTTGTTAGTGTTCGTCCAATAATTTCTTGTTCACTGCGGCTAAACCGCGGCGACAAACCTCGAGGAACTTGGAAGATTTTAACAATTTTAATTCCAAAGTCACGACATCCTTTGCAAATTGGTGTGGCAATTTATGCTGGCGCCATCGTTCGAATGCAAAAGAGTTAGAGTTCTCGAAATTTCGAAAAAGAAATTGAATCGACAGATACGTTCGGGCGTGTCATTGTCAATTTTGTTCTTTGAATGTCCACGTCGCAAGAAATGCAAGATGATGGGCAGAAAGACAGAAATAGTGAGAAAGAAAGAAAGAGAGCGTGTGTGTGTCCGACGAGAGAGAAACAGAATGAAAAGGGAAAGAATGACAGAGAGGGAGAGAATGCAGGAAAGAAGTTGGGTTCAGCGGGAAAGAGAGAGTGCGAGAGAGAAAGAAAGAAAGAGAGACGGAGTGAGAAAGAGAGGGAAAGGAGAGCAGCAGACACCGGTTAGGAAGAGAGGAGAAGGAGAGGAATCCGCGATTGAAAGTCGTTCACCGTCGCCGTTCACCGAACGAACGCACGGCCGTCTCCTTTTTCCACTGTCACGAGTTTTCTTCTTTTCTGTCGCTCGCGCCGGGAAACTGTTAGGCAATCGCTGTCGTAAATTGGTATCGTAGCAGAGGGCAGACTTCATCGACCGAAGAGAACCCTAAACTACCCTTTCCCGGATGGCGAACACATTTTCTACGCAGTTTCCTTCTCAGGGTCGTTCTCGGGGGAAACCTAGGCAATTACACTTTCTCCGAGTTCGACGTAACGAATCGAGTCGAATCGATTCTGGTAGTAAAACCGCGCGGACAACCCCCATGTGTCCCAACCCCTTAGCTGTACCGGCTGATTTCTAAACTGTCGTCGAATCGCAATTATTATTAATTTCTTTCCATGTATTTTTATTTTATCCTCGTCCGAAAGTGGTGATGCAGCAGCTGAGGGGTTGGAAACGTTGAGGGAGGTTCTCGTTCTCGTAGCTTTTTGAGAAATTGTGATGTCGCGTTCTTCAGAGGTGTTTAATTGCAGGGGGAGCTTGTACGTAGTAGATAGAGTAGCTAAGAAAATGTAGAATGGTTTCGGGGATGTAAGGAAGAAGATTCTCAAGTTACCACTGTGTCACGGAGGAGAGAAATTTCAATGCCGGAGGAACACTCGCGGCGTTCGGTCGCCGTTTTCGATGGCTGGCCACGAATTTTCCCGCGATCTTTCTCGAAGAAGACGCGGGAAGGGCACACCGCATTCTCTGCTCGTCAGCGATCGAGAAACGACTCGAACGGTCCCGCGTCGAAGGCGCCGATCGAGAGACCACTTTTCCGCTTCCGTATTTTCTAGACCTTCGACGCCCTCCCCTACGGGAAACTCGCGAAAAAAAGTGCAACGGCGTGCAACAGTTTACGCGATCGACGACACACCCTATCGCAAACGATTTCTCGTATCGATCGCGAAATGAGAAATCGTTTCGGCGCGATAAATCGGAGAAAAACTCTTGCTCGCCGTCCGCACGCGTGTCACTCGGACCGCAGCGACTTAAGTAGATGTCTTTTCAAAATTTTGATACTCGTATTTGTATACACCTGTACACAGCGTTCCGACATTTGTATACCGTTTACAAAGTACCATTCTCGCCGCGGCGAACGGCGAATCTTGACGATCGACGTACACTCATCGATTCAAAGAGATCTATTCGATTATAAGATATTATCGACTGGAGTGTTCTCATCAGCACCGAAGTTTTGTAGACAATAAAATTCATTGGATAACTCGGAAAACTATATAACGATGTATTATAAAATTCTAAAATTGTTAATTTTATCCGAAAATTTTTACACGGCGTCGACTACTTGGGAACCATTAGGAATTCAAGATGGCCGACGCTCGAATTTAAAAGGAGTTACAGTAGCTCTCGAGTTTGTCGAACGCGGAAATGCAAAGAATGTTTCACAGAGTATGAATTTATGATTTCGACTGCAAGGTTTGATCAATTTTACGCAAGCAGCAAATGTGCAATGATTTATAAATGTATCTTGACGTTTCGATCCCTATGTGGATCATTTTCATAAAGAACATATATTGCGTCTAAAAATGCACAGAGTGTTGGAACTGAAACGGGGAAGTATATGGATCTGAATCGATAAACGGCGTCGATCGTCGAAGCTCTCGCAGTTGCCCGACGAGCTCGTAACGAAGTCTCGTAAATCTCGGCGGCGAATCATCGGCCGAGACCGCACCGGACCTCTACACACGCTTTTTGCACTAAAATACAATAAGACTGACAACTTTTTATACAATATTGACGTCGCCCGTCGTCCCGACGACGGCGGGCAACGGCGTCGTTCCCGTCGCGGTGGTTCGCGGCGCAACTCACACAGCCAAACTCTCTCCCGACGTTGGTTTCTCACGTTTTCTCCGGCTCTCGACGCGACGGTCGAGAGTCATCTCTGAAACTTCGAGAACAGGGATGTAACGATAGGATATAAATCAATTCGCTTTCAGTTTGTCGGACCTGACGACACGTTGTTTTTCTCAGACGGGGAAAAAGGTTCCGCGCGACGAAACGAGAGCAGCGAATCGTGCGATCGACTGCGAGCGTTCGATAGGGGTGATAGGACACTTGGGACCTGGACTGACGAATGTCGACTTGACTTGTTCTCGGTTTTTCATGTGGAGCATGGTTTCTCTCGTAGATCCCTTATACTAGCTGGTTCGATGCTTGAACGTTGACACTTAACCGGTGAACCCTTGCCAAAGTACTTGAAAAAAACCATAATGAAAGAAAATTATTACAAATGAGTCACAACAACTTGCTGCTGAATTGTTCTCTCAAAAATATTATAATTATAAATATTTTTCTGAGTGATCTTTTTTAGAGAAAATTATATTAATTGATACTAAGTAAATTATTAATTAATTATACTAATTGATAACGATGCGATGGTACCCTACTTGATCCTTGAATAGTTTCTTATTAAGTCTATACACAATTCTCTGTACACCATTTTTCATTGCTGCACGGTAATTACAAATATGAAAATTCAACTTCTTTGGAACGATCCAGTTTCACTTCTGATTTTTCATAGTCTTCAATATTTCTCGGTACTCTAAATCATTCATTGATAACAGCGACCCCTATTTCACGTGTATTTAAAGCTAGAAATATCAAAATTGCATTTCTCTACAAAGATCACTCAGAAAAATATTTATAATCGTAATATTTTTCAAAGAACAATTCAGCAGCAAGTTGTTTTGACTCATCCGGTAGATCTCGTGTTGGATACACGTGTGTTATAAATACAAACCATGATAACGATCTAATTGATAACGATGCGAACGAAGCAGTCTATCAGATGGCAAGGGACCGGTTGAGGGTTAAGCGGAAAACGAACCTAACAACTATACTGCGGACCTTTATGCATTTACAGAAAAATTGAGTAGATGAAATTCAAAATTGTAGGAAAATTTTGGGAATTGAAGATGTCTATTAAAATTATTAAGAGAAGAAAGAAAATTCTATTTGGTTTCAATTTCTTGCTATCGACTCATGATAATTTTTCTTTTGCATAAAGATCCACAGTCTACTAATAAAACATACCTAAAAACTGAAATTTAAACGTCCCCCGTGATCTCTTCGGTAAACGGTTCGGAGCGTCTTCGAGAATCATAGAAAAGGTAAAATCGCGTGGAAAGTCTTGGAGGAGGAAATAATCGGACGTGATCGATACCCATTGTTTTAATTGTTCCACGTGTTTCGTGGTACAGGCAGTCTACTTGGCTCGGGCCAGCGAGGAGAAGCTCTATCATTGATCCCGGCGTCGCTGTACGCGTCGATCATCCCCTGCGATACGTTCCAGTCAAAGAACACGTGGGATTTAGACGATTAAAGGATCTATTTCCCGTAAAGATTGCCGCTGATTCATCGGAAAAATGTCTGTAGATGGAAACTCGATCATCGATCCTGGATCGGTGGATTCGGGTTCTCCGAATGTCGCGAGAAGGATCGGGACCGGCTGTAGCGAGGGAATTAGGGTGATGAGACGTAATAACGCGCGTGACTGTTTCGCTTTACAAAAATAGTGCCTTTTTTACAAAGACTCTGTTGTTTGTGCCAAGTCGAATTCACACGTACTAACACACACAGACACCTACATGAACACACATACACAGGGAGAAGAGAGAAAGAGACACACGGATACAATGTACACGTACACAGGGACACGCGTAGGCGTATAAATACAGGGTGAAGAAAAAGGAGTGAGAAATAGATTTAAAGAAAGCGGGACAGATGAAAGTAAGCTTGCAAAGGAGAGACCGAAGGAGAGAGCGATCCAATTCTTTCGATTCCTCCGCGTAGATTCAATGGGAGCTCGAAACTGCCTCCAAGGTTTATTTTCCGGAGAAAATCTCCAGGGAAACGAGAATCGGTTCGGTCAGATTCACAAAATTGCATTAGGATTTCGGGGAATATTTTTTAGGATATAATACCATTTTTCTTTTTATTATACGTACATAAATACATGCTCTCAAGGAGGTTTACAATATCCTGTTGATATTTAAGAAAGGATCTTGTGCAACATCAAGAGCATTCAGCTTCCGGCTGTTTTTTTTATATTTTAATCAACCTGTAGCAATCGCGACGTGTATCTTTCAGGGTGGTTCCCATTGTTTCTGCATCGGATGGATCGCACGGGATGAACTCGGATATGGAAAATGTCGGAGACACGGGGATGAAAGACGGGAGACGTGTCCGCGAAAGAATGGCGTAAGGGAGGAAATGAAACGCACGCACAAACACACTGCCACACACACCGCCACAATGTAAGGGTAGCGGGGGAGCTAGAGAGAGAGAGCGCGCGAAAGATAAAATATGAAGGATGAATGTCAAGGGTAGAAGAGAAAAGTGCCGGAACGACGAGGAAACGAAAAATCTCGATGGAAATAGACAAATGTGCAATTGGAAGATTGAGAGAGAGTGAGAGTGAGAGAGTTAGAAGATATCGCGGGACTAACAAAAAAAATGCCAAAAAGTGTTCCACTAATCAATGCCGCCGTGGATCCCCAATTAGTACCTACCGTAAACCGAATGAAATTAACAAATAATAATCGACTTGTAGACTGTGCTAATGGGAGACGAAGAAAATGAAATGAAGAAGTTAATATATAACTCTAACTACGGTTATATATATATATATAGATATATGTATATTTACCGACAGCGGGGGACAAAAGTATTTGTACCGTGAGAAAGTAAATAATTTTTTGTATATCGTTGATTATGTTGAAAACAGCACGTGTGTAACAGAATTGACAAAATATTTTGATTTCCATGGTCTCGCGACGTACCAATACTTTTCTCCCTCGCTGTGTATATGTATACATATGTATAAGTATGTATGACGCGTTTGTATATGTATACAGGGTGTCCCAAAATTCGTGTACTTCCCGGAAATGGGAGGTTCCTTGGGTCATTTGAAGCGACATTTTCCTTTGCAAAAATTACGCCAGCCGCTTTGTTTAGGAGTTATTAACAAAAAACACGGACCAATCAGAGCGCGGCTAGAGCAAACAGAGTTCGACTCAGCGACAGGTCCCGCTTAGCGTGGCGGCGCCATTGGCCGAGCCAGAATCAATTCGCTGTAGCCGCGCTCTGATTGGTCCGTGTTTTTTGTTAATAACTCCTAAACAAAGCCGCTGGCGTCATTTTTGTAAAGGAAAATGTCACTTCAAATGACTCAAGGAACCTCCCATTTCCGGGAAGTACACGAATTTTGGGACACCCTGTATGGACGTGTGTATGTACGTATATGTATATGTATGTACACGATGTACGGGACTATGTACGCGCACAGGGGAGAGTGCGAGGGTGGAGCACACCGGATACGCAAGCACGATCCATCATTTCCTTCGCGATCGCAATCATACACCATCCCCTATCGTCCACCATCTTTTCTATCGATCGAGACCTCGAATATCTGTACGGTGGAACCTCGATTATCCGAGCACGTTGAATATCTCGGCCGAAACTTCGGACATCCGGTGCCGAGCATCGATTGGTTCGGATAAACGAGGTTCGACATTGAATCGCGGACGTTTATGCAAACTCTTCGTATTCACAGTAAAGAAAATCTCCATAAAACTTTGTACAAATTTACCCAGCGAACTCGACACCTCTCACACCTATACGGCTGCAAGAAAAGGGAGTGGCACGGGTGCCAACCACGCCCACGAGAGCTAGCTCCACCCACTTTTCATTTCACTTTGCCCACTCGAACTTTCTAATCGTACTTTTCATAAACGTCCGCTTTTTTTCAAGATAATTGTACATATAGGCCACACGAACACATACATGCATATACATACATATGTGTATATACACATACACACACATATATATATATGTATATATACGGATATATATACATATATACATATATCGAAACGACTAATAATACACTTAGCATTAACAGAATTACCCTATTATTACATGAGATGATATTAATTAACTGATAGTATTATACCTGTTGTCCCAGTAGCGTACTATTACCTACTACCCTCCGCCCCCAACCATTAGGAGAAAAATTGAAAAAAAAGAATAATAATAATAAAGATGGATCGTTATCTACCGTTATCGCACTCTGAGTTTAAATCGTTGAGATAATCGTCATCGGTATATCGATAAGGATTATGATTATTATTATTATTATTACTATTATGATTATTATTATTATTATTAATTATTCTATTCTATTGTATTATTATTAATATTATTATAGTCAAGCATCGTCGTTGTCATCGTCGTTGTCATTGTCGACCCACGCCGTTCATCGTCGCGGTACCAGCCCCATTGTTCCTCCGCCCCAGCTTCTCTTCTGTTCGCCCCGCCTCCGCCCCGCCCTCCTTCCACCACTACCATCAATTCACGGCTGCGACAGCTTACTCGACTTCCATGATCATCATTGTTTCTCTTCCTTCGATCGCTGCTTCTTCTCCGACAATTCCTTCTCGTCGCTGGATCGGTTTCCGTTGAAAACGGAGTCGAAGATTCGAGACATTATTACCGCCCCGAAGATTCTTCGACGCGATCGCCAGACGGAATGCTGAAAATTTTGGTTTCTCAAGGTCGCACACTCGTCATGAGACATGTCAGACTCCTTATCTCTGTTTCTCGAGCCAATGGACGAACCGTAAAAGCCGTTGGGCGTAGCTTAGATCCCTGTGGGAGGAGCGAAGGGCGTCGCCGTGCGATAAGTTGGGAAGTAGTCCACCGGTGACCTTGAACAACCAAGTTTCCTCGAACCAATCCGTCTCGAGAGCTGACTCCGAAGAGTCCGACGATTCGAGAACCGTATACCGATTCCTTCCACGCGTTTTTCATTTTTCTAGATACATTGTACGAACCATGGCTGTTGTCGAAGGAACCTTTGTACGAAATTCGCCTCGATGAACGATCCGGAACGGCCAACGTCGTTCGCGAAATCGTCGAAGAATCGAACGGAGGGGGATCGATCGATCCCGACCGGCACGAGAAGAACAAAAGAATTCTCTCCTCCATGTTGCATCGTCCCTCACGGCCCGATTCCCGCTACCCCGAGACGTGCGTGTGCGTGTGTGCTCGACGAGAGAGGGCTGCGTTCGAATCGAATCGGACCGGTCCTTTCGATGATCGATCCGATCCGATTCTGTAATTCCGACGGGAAGCTGCGAGGGACTGACGACCGTGTGTGCTCGCATATCGCTGGAAATACCGTTCTCCTCAGCGGACCCATGCTATCGCGTGAACACAATGAGAACCTCTGATCACGGTTTATAAACGCCTTAGACTTACGGTCTCTCGGTTTATTTAATTTGTAAATAAATCACGTTTCACTTAATACACCACCCTCTGAGTTTTGATTATCTTCCGCCGGTATTTGTCGCGATATGCGCGCGTCGAGAGGTCCGACTCCTGACATAGTCGACTTCTGATCTGTATCTCTACTACCGATTCTGTAATCACACTGCCATTTTACCGATACAGGGTCGACGACCGACTACGATTCGGGGTAGTAAAAGAAATTTGTTAATGTTACCGTGAAACGGCGCTCAAGGACAGAGCTACTTCCGGTAGGACTACCGCGGGTCTCGCCGTGGACACACGAGTTGTTCCGATGTAAAAGAGTTGCTGGCAACTTGGGGAATCGACATAGCCGCCGATAGTCCCTTTCGGTTTTGCGAACAGGGTGGGCCCAGGCTGAAAATCCCGACTTCATCATCTTCGTTCGTAAACAATTCATTCGATATTGCTTCGTACTACATATTCAGATGAGATTTTGAAGTCGGGAGCTTTTTCAGTTCCGTTTTATGGCCTTCGTCTCGCGGCAAGGATGGCGTACCGAACACCGTTGTCCACGGTCCATTTGTTTCTTGTCTGTAGCCGATTTTTACGAAGCGTCGAGTTCGAGCGGTTCAACGGCACAGGAAGCAATTTCTTTTTCACGAATACCCGTGGCTCAAGTCGAGTTTCCGGCCAGTGATGCCAGACGCAGGAACCTGTCCGAACTTGCCCCTCCGGCTGGGCCCCCACTCTTACTTCTACTGTGCACGCGCAACACACGAAGTCGCACAGTCACGCAGTAGAAGTGAGAGTGGGGGACCCAGACGGAGGAGCAAGTTCGGACAGGTTCCTCCGTCTGGCATCAGTGTTTCCGGCTCGTGTCCACTGGATTCAGTTCCCCATACACATGCGGACCGCTCGAATTTGATCGTCGAACATCAACGTCATCGAAAGAAACAGACTGGCCTGTTGTGTACACTCGCGAGAGCGAGACAGAGGAAGCCTTAGCATGAATAATTCTGAAATAGCGAGACAGAGCGAGCGAATGTGAGGGCAAAAAGAGGTTTCAAACGATGACGTTTACCCTACACACCAACTATACGCAATATGAAATTGAGTATACTGAGCAAAGCAGCGAGAACCATTTGTCCTAGTCCTAGTATTCAAAATCATCACCATAATTTATAACCGATTTCAATTTAAATCTAATAAAACGATGTTATAATACCAAGATTGTGTGTGGTTATTGTTCACGCTCCTGGAAGTAATGCTGAAAGGAATGTTGATGGAATTCCATAAGATCCGTTCCTCCAGTTTTCATTTATGTCCGGAAGGAACATTTGCGGGAGGAAAAATTATTCTGCTGGAACAGAAATGTTCAGGAGAACCTCCTGCACCTGTCCAGTGCAAAAAAATGTGGCGGTAATGGTGTAATTAACTCCCAGTCATTGCACATTTGCAAGGAGTAATGTCCGAATGATTCTTGCCGTTTGTGAGGTAAGTATCATTTGCTTCTGAAAGAAGTAGCGCCATTACACGTAGCGGCAAAACACTCAAGCTTTTAATCAAATTTACCGACAGAGATGTCGGCTAGTGTCACCGCTAGATGGCGCTACATAGACATTTTCATCTGTCGATAAATTTAGTTCCTTACTATATATTAAATAATAATTGAAAATACACAAGAGTCGGGAGATAGTATTTTAAGGGGCTCGATAGTATTTCAGGTCTCTGATGCAGAAATTAGCTGTCGCTACCTGGAGAACAGCTGTCTACATTCGTATTCGCATGGACCATTGTACTACGTCGCTGCAATCCTGCTAG
Organism: Lasioglossum vierecki; assembly: GCA_028455595.1. Taxonomy (NCBI): domain Eukaryota; kingdom Metazoa; phylum Arthropoda; class Insecta; order Hymenoptera; family Halictidae; genus Lasioglossum; species Lasioglossum vierecki. The sequence continues at coordinate 23,938,131 of CM052338.1, read as the reverse complement.
AAACCTTCGTTTCATCTCGTCACGATACACATTTAATACTGTAATTTTTTAGTGAACAATAAAGAATATTAGTTACTATAATTATTGTGTTCTTTCTTCCCTACACTGTACAATAACTATGCGATAGTAGAATTAGATTAACATCTTCAAAAGTTTAAAGTGAAGAAAGATTATTTAAATTCCACAAAACTTAAATTCGGTAATAAAAGAATACTAGTTTACGATTTTTAAAAAATTTTCGAGCGTCTGACTTGACGTTGAGTTGTACTACTGAAATCAGGATACCTCCTTCGATATCATGTTCTCCTAATACAAAGTTCAATTTTCGAGGTTTTCGAAAATTTTCGCAAATTTTTGACCGTCTGACTTGCCGTTGAGTTGTACTACTGAATTTCGGATACCTCCTTCGATATCATGTTCTCCTAATACAAAGTTTAATTTTCGAGATTTCTGAAAATTTTCACCAATTTTCGACCGTCTGACTTGTCGTTGAGTTGTACTACTGAATTTCGAAAATTTTCGACCGTCTGACTTATTGTTTACTTATACTACTGAAACTCAAAAATTTCAGAAAATTTGAGAAAATTTCGAAAAGTAGAACAAGTCAACGATAAATCAGACGACCAAAAATTTTCGAAATTCAGTAGTACAACTCAATGACAAGTCAGACGGTCGAAAATTGGTGAAAATTTTCGAAAACCTCGAAAATTGAACTTTGTATTAGGAGAACATGATATCGAAGGAGGTATCCGAAATTCAGTAGTACAACTCAATGACAAGTCAGACGGTCGAAAATTGGTGAAAATTTTCGAAAACCTCGAAAATTGAACTTTGTATTAGGAGAACATGAT